>CM053569.1:14262610-14351916 GCA_028646485.1 Cryptoprocta ferox | reverse complement strand
TCCAACGGCGTTCGTAACCCCCCTCCTCTTGAGGATGGTTGAGGAGCTGGGCTCAGGGCCGTTCAGTTTTTCTACTTTTCCTTTATCAAGGGCAGGTCCCTCTCACAGCATGATTTGGAGTAAGATTCGCTAGAGAACGAAGGAAAAACAAAGATTCCTTTGCTGAAACCAGGTTGAAGAATTCTGTTCCAGGTGGCCTTCAAGGCCTCCCCCAACCCCAGTGTCTGTGATTTTGTGAGTTGAGTGGGGGCTCTACCGCCTCCTGGCCACGTGGGGGTGGGTAAGGCGGTCAGCACCCTGGGTCTTCGCCTCTTCATCTTTCAAATGGGCATAAGGAGAGAGACCCTGCCGAGTGGCTGAGTTTGTCACGCGGAGGGAGCGTGCAGATGTGCCCCGGGGAGAGCAGAGGACCCTGCCGGAGAGGGAGGTGAAGTTGTGCAATCACCTGACATTTCTGGAGTGGCGGCCCTGGGCTGCACTCCGGGTAAGTGCTGGAGACACAAAGAGCCACCCGGCGCAGGGGTAGGAGGAAGCAGATAAACAGACGCGGACGCACAGTCTCCTGGGAGATAGGTAAATAAGCAGGCAGTTTCAATGCCAAAGGGATGTGTGCCCCGAGGTAAGCACGGGGAAGGGTCATCCGGCCCAGCTCAGCCCGGCGATGGAGGTGACAGGAAGGGGGTGGGGTGGCAGGAGTGACATCTAGCATGAGTCTCCAAGCGGAAGCAAAGCCCCATAGGGATACTGGGGGCACACGTACATGTTTCACTCGCCCAGGATTTTAGTCACAAAGCATTAAGCCTTCTGAGGTGCCTCTCCCTTCTGCAAGGATCTGACAGAGACAAAGTAAGTGTGAAGAATACCACGGGGCCAATGTTACAAACTCTGCGGACTTTAGCTCCACCCCCCCCTTCTTTTTTTTGCAAAAAAATTTATTCCACCAATGAACGTGCTAGGTCCTGTCCTCTTGAGTAAAACTGAACCTACTTTCAGAACCGTCATCTGCGAGAGCCCAAGGGGCTCTCTGAGTATCTCCCGTCCAACAACATGCTTGTCCAAATGAGAAAGCTGGAATCCGGAGAGGCGAGGTGTCTTCACCGCGGCCCGCGGGTACAGGAGTCGAGTTTAGATCTGGGGTTCCTCGGGGACCACAAGCTCTGATGCCTCTGGAATGGGAGTGGCCGTGTGTTCAGGAGACACGTCAGGTTTGCCGTCTGAGGGCCAGAGGTGGGGCTCACCCCTGCATTTACCCAACAATGACTGTGTGTGCGCGTCAACCACAGCAATGGGCTAGGGTTTGAAACGAACCACTCTCCTTGCTTTTTAGAGCTCACCGGACAAAGACACCTCAAGTGACCACTAAAATCCATGACGCTAAGTGCCAGAGGAGAAAGGTGCACCGGGCTTTGAGGGCAGTATTTGCATATGACGCATTGGAAGACGTGACGTTTGAAGCCATGCACGCTTGGGTTCCAGTTTTAGCTCTGCCCCTCACTGTGCGATCTTGGGCAAGTTAGTTAACCTTTCCGAGCCTCAGTTTCCCCATCTAGAAAATGGGTAGAATAATACCCCACCTGTGGGCACTCATGAATAAAGAGTATAACTTTGAGATCCCACTGGTACAGTGCCTGGCCCAATAAGCAGAGACCATCGTCAATGGCAAGACCTGGGGCAAGACAGTCAACTTCTCCAAGCCTCCAGGAGCATCGACTGTCCTCATCTGTACAGGAGGTGATGGAAGTGAAGTGTGCTTTGTACAACGGTGACGTGTTAAAAAAAATGGTAGTTATCTCTCTTGGGATTCTTAGCCGGTCCCAATTAGGACGATGAAGGACTGTAGCAGGGTGGTTTGTCAAATCCCGGTGAGTAGCTGTGGGTCCGAAGCCAGGGCGGCCTCTCCGACCTCATGCCCCTTGACCACTGCTCTCGAGAGCAGTGCCCTCCAGACGGCCCCTCCACCCCCCGTCATCTGCAATCTAAATGTGTTCTGCACCAGGACCTGCAGATATCGGGCCTGGTTTCTTTGTCTATCAGCAAAGTCCTGCAGGGAGGGGGCCTTGCCAGCAGGCCTGAGAAAGAAGTCAGGCGTGCTTGGAATGCAATTGCAAAAGAGGTTACGAGAGCCTGGCGAGAATGCTGAAATCAAGTGATGTCGGGAGGTTTTGTTATTTTTGAAAAAATGACTCATTCTGAGAAACCCTAACGGGCCTCACAGAACGTTCACCTAGTTGCCTGTATGTATAACCCAGAACCCACTCAGAGAAAAACAAGCCCTGTTGTCACAGCTGAAGGGGGGCGGGGTGGCGAGCTGGTGGGGGAGATGGGGATGATGATTTGATGGAGGAAGAGCTTCAAGATCATTCCTGCCCTTTGAGCCCACTGCTTTAATTTCCCAGTCCCTTTCTCCACCCATCCTGGAAACAACCCCTCGGAGGTAACAGTGTGTCCTTTGGATTGACCCGAGCTGGCCAGAGAGGAGGCAGGGATATTTCCATTCGACGTGCAGGGGCAAATTAGGTGTCCAGAGAGTAGTAAGCTATTGCCCCAAGATGAGAGAGGAAAGGGAGGGCTTAGGGAAGTAGCGGGGAGAGTGAGGGAAAGAAGAAAAACGAGAAGGAGGAAGAGGGAACAGGAGAAGAGCAGAGCAGAGAAGCCCATGAACGAGAACCAAGATGAGAGCCTTTCTGGTCTGGCGGAGGAGCACCGAGAGGGTGGCTTTCAGCAAGGGCTTGCGTCGGCTTCCTCGCAGTGGGATGCCCTTAGCCAAATGTAGGACTTAAAAATTTTTTTTTAATGTTTATTTATTTTTGAGCGAGAGAGCTGTGCAAGCAAGGTGGGGGGCAGAGAGAGAAGGGGACAGAGGATCCAAGCGGGCTCTGTGCTGACAGCAGTGAGCCCGATGTGGGGCTCGAACCCGCAAACCAAGAGATCACGAACCGAAGTTGGTCTCTCAACCACTGAGCTACCCGGGCGCTCCCAAATGTGTGACTTTGGGGAAACAGGTCCCTTCACCAGGTCTCCAAAGGGGATGGGGGAGTAGCGCAGATTGAGAGCTTCTAAAATTTAGTACGCGTAAGAATATGCTGGAAAACCTGTTACAATACAGATTGCCGGGCCCCCTCCCGGAAATTCTGATCCTGAAGGTCCGGGGAGGGGCCTGGGAATCTGCATTTCTAACAAGCTCTCAGGTGAGGCGGCTTCTGCTGCCTCGGACCCCACCTTGAGTGTCCTGGGGACTGGCTGGACTTGAATGTCCCTGCCGTTTCTGCTGTCAGTGATTCAAAAAAACTCAACAGCCCCTGGTCGTGGAGAGCTGTGCCGGGAGCTGGGAATATAAAAATGGACAAGACAGGGTTTCTGCCTTTTGGGGCCGGCAGTCCAGGTGAGGAAACAGATAGTGTAAGGAATTCCTATACAAGGATTTGTACCCAGGGGGCGGCGGAGGCGGGAGTGGACGGCAGCCTGTGAGGAAGTCAGGTAGGGCTTCAAGGAGGAGGCTGCTGGGTGAGCCTCTGGGCCTAAGTCGGCACTAACCAGGAGGTCACGTTAGGGGATGACCTCCGGGCAGAGGGCAGTGCAGGCTGTTTGGAATGGTCCACAGGGAAAGTTCTGGCTCAGCGCTCGCCGAGGCGGTATTAGTGCTGCTCAGACCGATGGCCCAGCTCTGCCGTCCAGGAGCTTGTCACACATCGCTGCAGCTGCTCTTCATGTCCCCGGAGGGCCCCGGGGGAGGCCAGGGGACGGAGCTGCAGTGGCCAGCCTCCCTGGGGACCCCAGTCACCTATACACACACATACACACAGGCACAGTATTATACGTGCATGCAATACATACACACGCACACACGCACAGGCACACAGTTCAACCTCATTATTTGTGGATTCTGTATTTGTAAATTTGCCTTCTGGGCTAATATTTGCTTGTAACCCCCACATCGATACTCGTGGCCCTTTTTAGCCCTTCAAGGACACGTGCAGGGCGGTGACAAAACTCCACCACGCTGGGTGATGCTCGGATTTCTGGTTTCAGCCCCTGTCCTGCAAGCAAGGGTCCTCTTTGCAGCTTATGAGTACCATGCGTTGAGCATCTTGGCGTTTGTTTTGTTTCGTTTTGTGATCCTGCGGTTGAAAATGGCCCCCAAGCCAGTGCCTTAGTGGCGTCTAGCGTTTCCTACGCACAGAGGCTGTGATGTGCCTTTCGGAGAAAACAGGTGTGTTAGAAAAGCCTCGTTCACACCACGAGTTCCAGCGCTGGTGGCCCTGACTTCAGTGCTAATGAATCAACAACATAGATTCAATAAGGTGCCTTTACACAGAAACAGGCACAAAACAAGGTTATGTATGGAGGACGGGTTGATGAAAATGTGGGCGGAAGCCCCCAAGAACCCACCCTTTCGTTTCCTCTGGGAGCAGCGATACGGCATTCATTAATTCAGTGTTTGTGGCAACTTTATAGAACTTCTTTGCCATGAATAATGAGAACTGGTGTGTGTGTGTGTGCGTGTGTGTGTGTGCACGCCTGTGTATAACACAAAGCCCCTGCCAAGTTTTTCTGTTGCTCAATATTACAAGTTAGTATATTTAACAAGATAATTCAGAGTTGAAGCAAGAGCTTGATGAAATCCAAGCCTACCTAGGTAAACCCTGGAAGCTTCTTACTGATTCTGTCCGATAGCCGTCCTTATCCAATTTAACCATTTCCTCTTGTGCTGAGATGTGAGCAAAAAGCCGCTTTCTACTCGTCCTGAGGTAGCTTCCACATCCACTTGAACTCACAACGTCTCACCAACTTGTTTTAGGTACAAAGGCACATCTGTTGAAACTCGGTGCCACGGCGTAGCTGAATGTGACTTAGGGGTGGGTTACAGGGTGATTTAAGAAAAATTTTTTTAATGTTTTATTTATTTTTGAGAGAGAGAGACAGCATGAGCAGGGGAGGGTCAGAGAGAGGGGAAACACAGAATCTGAAGATGGGCTCTGGGCTCTGAGCTAGCTGTCAGCACAGAGCCTGACGCGGGGCTCGAACCCACGAACCGCGAGATCATGCCCTGAGCCGAAGCCGGACGCTCAACCGACTGAGCCACCCAGGCGCCCCACTATGGGTGATTTTTAAATTGCAGATTATTTTGGCTTCATCACTATGATTGCACCGCCGATTTAGATGTGTGTTTTTACCGACACCATTGAGCAATCCTCTGCGACACCGGGGTGTCCTGTCATCTAAATTCTGACCCTAGCTGCTGCTGTCTGAGGTTGCCTCAGACCCCACAGACTAAGGGCTCAGTCCCACAAGACGGTCCCGACTTCAGGTGCCGGGGACAAGTGCAGGTTGTCGCCCGTGCTTCTGACCGACTGGCTCTAAATCAGAGGTTCCGTAGTCCCCTCTGTGGGTTCAATGAATTTGCTAGAGCGGCTCACACACAGCTCGGACACCCAGGTTATTCGCTGGATTGCTGGTTTATTACAAAGGATATTGAAGGAGATGAATTAACAGCCAGATGAAGGGCGATAAGTAAGGCGAGGTCCCAAATGCAGGAAGTTCTGTCCCCGTGGAGTTTGGGGGCCAGCACTGTGTCAGGGGCTCAGCTCTCCTAAACCCCCGTTATTTGGGTTTTCAAGGAGGCTTCATTATATAGGCTGACCGATTCGATGACTGGCCACGGAACTCAGCCCCGGCCCCCTCTGCTCTCTGGGGTCAGAGGGTGGAGCTGAAGTTTCCCAGCCTGAGGTTTCCTCAGCCTTAGGTGACTTAGGGGCTTTCCAGAAGTTTCCTCATTTAACATAACAAAAGACACCTCGATCACTCTCTATGTTTAGGAAATTCCAAGGGTTTTAGGAGATCCGTGCCAGGAACGGGGATGGAGACCAAAGTATCTATATTTTTTCTTATAAATCACCTTTGTGACTCCTGCATTTGGCAGACTGGTTTAATTTTCGCCATGGCACATGGGCTACGGGTCCTCTGGGAGCCGATTCGAGGGCGGTGACTGTCCTTGTGGAAGCAGCAGGGGACCGAGCTAGGCCTTGAGCCTCTGCAGCCTAAGGCAGCATCCGTGCACCCCATGCCGTGGCCACCCTGCCCCGTCCCCTCGGCCACGTCCCTTCGGCCACATCAGACCTTTCTGGCTTGTTTCTGAGACATGTGCTGAGAGCAGACAAAGCCCTGTCTGTCAGGCTTTTCTGGGGTTGGACTTGCACATGATTTCCCTGGGAACCAGGGCCCAGGGGCTCTGCAGCCGTCCTGGCCTGTCAAATCTCTGCCTCCCTAGGGGTGGGCCGTGCCGGAGGAAGGCTTTGGGTGCTCCTGGGCCCCTGACTCCTGCCCGTGGGTCCTTGCTGGCCAGCCGAGCGAGAGGAAGCACTGAGGCTGAAGGAGCTGGGCGGCTGGCTGACATCCCATATAAACACGCTCCGTCACTGTAAATTATTTACGCACCATATGGAGGCTGCACAGGCTCCTGGATGGGGTGCATTAATTAGAAGCCTGAGGATCCTGCCTTGGCCCAGAGTCCTGGGGGCTGTTGTGGGGGGGGGGTACAGAGGTGTGTAGGGCGGGGTGGGGGGGGGGGATGCTCCCTTTTGCTCAGCATTGCCCCGATTAGAAACTTCGGTGATTCTGGCTTTTCCAGGAAGAAGTCTGAAACCTTAGCTCGGCATTCAAGGCCTCTTTCTGTCCACAGCTCTCACGCTTGCCCTCTGCTTCTGGCACGGCAGTTTTTCACTGTTCCGTGTAAGTGACCACACGGTTCCCACCTTAGACCTTGCATCGTATGCCCTCTCCCTTGCCTGGAACTCCTTCCCTTTCTCAGCACCCTTTAAATCACAGACCCTTGGAATGTCAAGGCTTCTGGCGTGAGCCCAGACACCAGCTGCGTCTCTTCCTGAGGGATCTTGGTTCATTAAGCAGAACTTAGAACCTAGGGTGTCTCCCCAAAGCTGGGACGGGGGGAGGATGGAACATATGCCAGCTTTAAGTAGTACTTGGCACCCACAAATCCCACAGACTCTAGTTGTTCTTTATTGCTATTAATATAGCACTTATTTCCCTCTGCTGTCATCATTTCTTTTCAAAACCTCACTCTTTCTAGACTGTGACCCACTGGAGAGAAAAGGGCTTGGTCTTACTCATCGCTAAACCTTCTGCTTCTAGCCCGGTGCCTGGTGCTTATCGGTGTCACATAAGGAGCGTATGTTCAATAGAAGCCCACACGTGTAGTGGCCAACATTTCCTGAGTCCTTAAGACCTGCTAGGCTGTGTCCCCAACCCTTTCCATGAATTAACTCACTTAATGCGATGGTCTTACGTTGTAGCTGTTATCAGTATTCTCATTTAACAGATGAGGAAACTGAGGCACAGAGGGAGAAATGACTTCTGCGAGGTCCCATAGGAGTCCTGGAGTTGAGACTCAAACCCGGAGAGGTTCAAACCTCCACTCTTCCAGTGCCCCTCACAGTTCGACATTAGCGATGCAGAGTGGGTGCTCAGTGGTCGGTGCCCGGCACACAGTGGGTGTTTAGTGCGCGTCGAATACGTGTTTGGGGCCTTTGTATGTTGACTGCCCAGGCTAGAGGCCGGCAAGCCACACAGATCAGCTACTGAAAAAGGGTAAAATTTCCCATTTGTTAAATTTACCTCTAGAAAGTGTTTTTTCAGAGTCTCCAGGCCTGTGTACCCTTTTCCCAGGGGGCCTGCTCTAGACCCAGCTCTCGACTTTCCTGAGAGGAGGAACGGCCTGTGTTTCCCAGACAGTCACCCCCTCATCGCCATCTTTTCTTTAAGCTGTTACATCTCTTCTCTCTGTCTAGAACATTCTTTCTCCCTCTCTCCTGCGCCTTCCCCACTGCCACCGTGATCCTAACTGAAAAAGTCCTCTCCGGTACTTCAGGGTGCGGTTCACACCCACTGTCCTCTGGGAACTCTCGTTCAATCTTCTCCCCACGCCTTGGTACTCCCAAACTGAACACACGTCTAAATTATATACACTTGGCAAAGTGGTGACTGGCATGGGCTTCGGCGCCAGACACCTGGCTCTCAGTCGGGCTCCGTCACCCTGTGCACATCTGCCTGCCAGAACTTTAGTTTCCCCATCGGTGAAATGGGGCAATCATAGCCCCAACCTCGCAGGGTTTCGTGAGGCATCAGTGGAAGAGCACAGCACTTAGCCGTGCGGTATGAACACAGTATGGGCACCTGTATTGTCAGTCTTCTAGAAGGAGCCCGTAGACCGCAGATTGCCCTCCATACATCCTTCTGTCTCCAGTGCTCACTCTGGTGCCTCGCACACAGCAGTTGCTCAATAAATGAAAAGGCAATTCAAGTTGAACGAAGGAAGCATTTTTTTGAGCACCCACCACGTACCAAGTGCGGGGTAGGCAAAGACGGGTGGCAGCTAAAGGTCAGGATGCGTGCACCCAAACAGAGCAAGTAAGACACTTGGTATGAACACCAAGGTGCCACTGCCATCGGGTCATTTGTTCGTTGAGGCATCTGTTGTGCCAGGCTGTGGGGAGACAGGTCGGGAAAACGCACTGGGTTTTATGACTGGGCACATAAAATATACATGGGGCAAATGACTGCTGTGCTAGAGTGTGCCTTGGGGCCCTGAGGACAGAGCCACTGGGTTGCGGGTCAGTTTGTAAGGGGCGGGGGAGGAGAAGCTGGATGAGAGGGGCAGTGCCTTTGCACTTGCTGGTTCTTTTGCCCGGGACACGTTTTCTCTGAGCCTTCCAGTCTCGGATGGCACGTCCTCTGGCCCAGCAGCCCCTTAGGAAAGCTGCCTCCTCCTTGCTGTATCACCGCACTCTGTTCATTTCTTGTCCAGCACTGACCGTGGTCCCCAGTGAATGAAAGCAGGGCAGTCATTTTTTTGGAATACTTTCTATGGAGACACAGTGCTCTTTAACGGACGAACGCTATTTAATCAATTTCCCCAACGTCCCAGGGACGGTGGTATTATTATCCTCATTTTGCAGACTACAAAAGGGGCCCCAAGAAAGCAAATGCTTTAGCTCAAGGTCACCGGCCGGATGTAGTGGAACCGGATTTGGAATCCAGGGCCAGCTGCCTCCCCACACCCATGGTGCTTTCATGGCACCCGGAGAGGCCAACTGCAAGAAAGGAAACGGAATGACTCGTTTAGTGCTTCAGGCATTTTCAGCAACAAGTTAGTGATTTCCCTAATTCCCAGTCTGCTGTTAATACAGAAACTTGGCAGCTGGGAACCAGGCTGCGGAAAAACAGGTTTCCTTCTTAACTCAGCAGCACCACCTGCCGGTAGTGAGGGAGCACTGCAGAAATGATCCGGAGGGGATCCTGAATCCTCCCATCCCCTTACTAAAAAGGAGCACCTTGGGACTGAGAAAGGAACTTACTCGAAGTTACAACGTTAGTGGCGGCAGGTTTGAGTCTGTATCTCTTCTGATTCTCAGTTCGGTACCCTTTCCCCACCCACTCCTTCTTTCTCGAACCATTCAATGAGTGTTAATTTAGCACCTACTATGTCTTGGGCATATTTCTTCTTGTAGGTAAAAAATACTGGTACTAAAATTAGCCTTTGGGGATTATTGTTGTATTGCTTTATCGCCTTTAGCAACATCATTACAACTAAGATGTATTGACCATTGGGGCAGCCGGGTGGCTTAGTGGGTCAATCCTCTGACTCTTGATCTCAGCTCAGGTCTTGGTCTCAGGGTCTTGATCTCAGGGTCATGAGTTCAAGTCCCGTGTTGGGGTCCACGATGGGCGGGAAGCCTCCTTAAAAAAAAAAAAGATGTATTGACCATTACTATGTATCAGACATTATGCTAAAGCGTTATCTCAGTTGAGCCTTACAGATGAGGAAATTAAGGCTTAGGGAGGTTTGAGAATGTGCCTGGCATAGCTTAGTAAGTTATGGAAGTGGGATTCAAACCCAGATCCTTCTGAGCCCAGAGCCAGAGATCTTAGTCACTGCATCATATTGATTTTTAAAGTATCTAAGGTTGGTTCAAGGAGTATCAATACTCTAATAAGGATTTTGCTCCCATTTCAAATAATTACTTATTTTTTGTCTAAGAGTGATGCTGACTCATCTCACATTCATTACTTAAAAATTTTTTTTAAGTTTATTTATTTATTTTGAGAGAGCAAGAGAGCCAGCAGGGGAAGGGCAGAGAGAGAGAGAGAGAGAGAGAGAGAGAGAGGGAGGGAGAGGGAGAGAGAGAATCCCAAGCAGGCTCTGCACTGTCAGCACAGAGCCCAATGAGGGGCTCGAACTCATGATCCTTGAGATCATGACCTGAGCCGAAACCAAGACTCAGATGCTTCACCCACTGAGCCACCCAGGTGCCCCTGAAATTCATTGCTTCTTAAATTCCTGGGGGTTCATATTGAGGTTCTACCCTGTACCAGGCACTGTTCTAGGTGCCAGGGACATAGAAGTGACTGGAACTTACCTACCTGCTCACGGTTTGGTAGGGGTCAGCCTCCATACAAGGCAGCTGGCAAGCTGTGTTCTCATAGAAGCCTTGCACAACTCCTGGGGGCACCGTTCACACTGCAACGGATGGAAAATGGCCCCTTTTGAGTTGTGCAGTGCACTGTGTGTGTGACCATATATGGTGGCCCTGACCTCGTGAGGTGGGAACAAGGGACAGGGGCAAGGGGTGAAGGATGGGGAACAATACTTCCGTCTCTGCACAGAGAGGAAGCTTCACAGTGAAGGGCACTGACATGTGAATGCTGGCAAAGCTTCACACACTCTGATCTCCTGTCCTCTTCGACTGGGAGGTGGTGTCAGGGTTTGAGGAAATGTATCGCTGCGTGTCAACCAGCTGACCAGAAAACGGATTTCAGTTTCCATTTCTCCAATTAGCTGCCACGTTGCATTTCATCTTAAGTTCCCAGGAATTTTGCCCTTGTTCTAATTTTTGGTCGGATGGGTAGTTTCTCTCTTTTGGGTGGTTGGTTCCTGGAAGTGGAGCTCACCAGGTGCAGGTTCCATCAAGTATGGGCAACCTGACAACCGTTTCAGAAAATCTCTGCCCAACCACAGGGTAGTGAACTCACTGCAGCCCCTGAGAATGGAATCCTCGTGTCCCGGAAGAGAACACTGTCATCTCTCCGGCTTCTCCAGCACCCTCGCCACCTGTGCCTCTGTGCCCGTTTGGCTTTAACTTCTAGTATGGAAACAAAAGGAGTTATTTATTTTCTCATTTTCTAAATAGAAAATTATTTTATAATGACCGCACTTATCCCCAGCGCCCATCCTGAAGTTGTTAATTCAGACCCTGCTGGGGAAGACACTGTTGTGGATGAAGATCGCAGGATTGGGTTAGCACCACGGGCGCAAAGCTGTAAGGCACGAAAAAGAAAAAAGATGCGCTTTCAGTCTTCCAGAAGCTTCTGGTCTGGTTGTCGCACAGGGTGTTGAAGCACCCAGTCTGGGAAAAGGACCAAGTGAAGAAGGAGTTACTCGTCACCAGGCGGGAGGCAAGGAGCTCCCCTCCACCCCCTCACCACATCCCCTTAATGGCAGAGCAAGGAGAAACCTCAGTCGGTGTGGCAGAGGGGATGAGGGAGAGGGCTCTCTTCTGTTCTGCCCTGGGAGAAAGATATGATCAGCTTTTGGGTTTCTCACTAATTCAGAGTAGAAAGGTTCCTTTACTTTCCCACGTTGTGGGCTAAATAGGTCTTCAATAGCCAGTCTGCGAACATAATCAGCCACGATAACCTTGTTTCTACGGGAAAATGAATTCCCTGGTCTGCGCAACTGTCTTGGAGATCAGCTATTAGAACACATCCCTTCGTCGAGATGAAGTGCCTCTTCTATTCATCATCGTGAACTTCCTGTCGTGGAAGGAGCTGTGAATTCAGATATTGGGGTTCCAGACTGCTCCACGCTGGCTGTGTCATCCTCTTGGGCAAGTCACACCGTTTTCTTCTTTGGGGTCTTTCCTGTAGAGTGAGGGCTTGGACCCGATGGATTCCCATGTTCTTTAGGCGTCTAAGTCCTTGGGACTGTGATTCTCTTCATTATGTTACTCTCATTTCTAGCATATTATTGCATTTCTCACTAACTAGAAGACTTCTCTGGCCCAGGGCATGTTGGCTCCAGGTCCGCTTGTCATTCTCATGTCAGCTGCTTTCTGGGTTGGTGCAGCCAACGGGGGACAGTGGAACATTATTGAAAGACTGTAATCAGGGTATACTCCACCCCTCTGCCTTCAGAGGTTGCATTTCATCCTTGACTCTGGATCCCATCAGGGTTATAGGGTGATCTCAGGACTTGGTTTCCTGTGACCCTATGTCTTCTCCTCTGTCCCTCCAGCTAGGGGGCAGTGGTGGCTTCCTGCCATAATTAATTTTTGGGTGGGCTCCTTGTTTCCTGGTGGGTTTTTCAGCCCTTCCATCTCCCCATATGGATTTCCTCCTGTTCCAAATATGTAGAGTGGTTTCTGTTTACTTGGTTGGACTTTGACCTGAGACATTCAACTTTTGTTGGTTTTACCTTATAACAGCCAGCAATAAAGATGATAATGATAATGTTGATGATTATAGCCCCTTACTTGGTATATAACCTCACATATTACAAAGCTTTCACTCAGGTTCTGTAATTTTAGTCTCATAATAACAGTGTGATGTAAGAAAGGCATTTATCATTAATTCCACTTTACAGAAGAGGAAATGATCTCACTGAGTCACACAGCTGGCAGGTCTTGGTACAGCTGGAACTAAAACCCAAGGCTTTGGTTTCTTATCTAACTTTCCTGCCCCCCGCCTCAGTTGTCCTATTTTTCATCATTATGCCACCTTCCCCATTGTAGTGGTGTCCTAATGCTACTCCTTTAGGATGGGATTTTCTGAGTGTGAGGCACAAACCATCAGTTGAAGGTGTATTAGTTATGTATCACTGTGTAACAAATTACCCCAACACCTAATGATTTAAAATAGTATCATTTATTATTTTGGAAACGGTTCATCTATGTATTAATGCTTTCCTCCATCCCACATTTTCTGGGTTGATGGGTCACCCAGAGTGTGAGGACAGGGTTCAGCCTGAGAGGGCCTTGAGGTTGTACTTTTCAACAATTTGAGCTGGAGTCTGGCTGTGGCATGATGGGGAGGAAGGTGGTTGGCTGATGTTTGCACTGGACAGCACTTGAACATACAGATTTCTGCCCTTGGCAGACCCTGCAGAAAAAGCAGTCTCTAGCCAAGGGACAAGGTCAAGGGAGTGAAGCATAAGCTTATTTGTATTAAAATCATTAAATGGGAGACCACGGTGTTTTTCTCTCCATCTGTGTTCTTCACTGACTGTTTAGTGTAAAATATCATGCTAGAATGCAAAGTGGATCCTCGCACTGTGGGGCTTACAATGCCGTCAGAAAGAAAAATGTGTTATATTTCTGAGTCCCCAGAGACCCGAGTCTTTGGGGGAGGATCAGGGTCTCTGTAGCCATCATACTCTCTGTGTTTTCAACCATCAATAAATATTTATATTTACCTTATGCTCACCTTGTTCCAGTCTCTTACCCCACCCACTGTCTAGGATTCCCTGCCAAGGACCTCACCTCGGTTATTTCTGGAAGTTCCAGGGGATGGCTCCTATGTCCGTGTGAACTCCATCCTTCTGGCTCCAGTGTTCTGTTTACTCTCCTTCTTCTTGGCTGTAGCAGACTGCTCTGATGTCTACAGCCAAGCTTCGGAGGTCCTTGCCAAGGCTGCTGTTGGCTGGTATCTGTGCTGGGGCCACTGTCTCTCTCCAGCATCTTTGTGTTCCGTGCCGACCCAAGAAGAATGCCCATCTCTGTTTGCATCTTACCTGTTTACATAAGCCATAAGCAGGGCCACCCTGCTTCTCAATAGTTTATGGAGATTTTAAGGAAATAATTTGTTCCCCCTTGTGTTTCAGCCTCTCGCCTCACAGGTTCTTATACAAGTCCCAAGGCAGGGGTAACGAGGCATATTGGAAAACTTCTGACTGCTGCACTCAAGTTGTCTCTCTACTTTCCACCATTACCCCACTTACCCCACTGGAACAGTGTCTAACACTGGCCCCTTAGAATTATATTTTCTAAGTGGAAGGCACAAGCCATTGTTCGAAGGTGTACTAGCTATTGATTGCTGTGTAACAAACTGCCCCAACACTGGGTGGCTTAAAACAGCATCATTTAGTATCTCAGAGTTTTTTTGGGTCAACAATCCAGGAGAGGTATAACTGAGTCCTCTGGCTCTCGGTCTCTCAGATGGCTGGAATCATCTTAAGGCTCGACTGGGAAGGGCTTGCTTTCTAGCTCACTCATATGGCTATTGATGGGGTTCAGTTCCCTGTTGGTTCTTGTTCTGGGGCATTCAGTGCCCCAGCAGCTGCTGGCTGGAGGCACACCTTGGTGCCTTGCCACATGGGCCCTTCCACGGACTATCTCACAATAAGGTGCTGGCTTCATCACAGTGAGCAAGTGAGAGAGCAAGAGAGAACACACACAAGGCAGAAGTCACAGTCTTTTGTAACCTTGTCTTGGAGGTGACATCATCATTTTTGCCAGTTTATTAATTAGAAACAAGTAACTAGATTTAGCCTGCCTTCAGAAGGGGATCACACCAGGGTTGAATAGCAGGAGATGAGAAGCACTGGGGACCATCTCACAGGTTGTGTAGCATGGACAGCAGGGGTGGGGTGAAAGTCATTTTGATGTTGAGCAAATTATGATCAAAACGATTAGTCATTAGCCATTTATTTTAAAGTGAGGTAGGAAAATGTTACTGGATGTTATTGCCAAAGAAAAGGCTAAGTAAAAAAAAAGTAGGGGAATCAATTAAAAGAAAAATATGAAGCACAGGTTGTTTTCAAATGGGCTTGCCAGCAGGAGCCGTGAGTTGTTCCTAACCAATGAGATATGGCAATGGTGACGGGATGTCACTCTCACAGTTAGGTCACATCATGTAAGATTCTGTCATATCAGAAAATCTTCCTGTGGGCTTGATGAAGTAGATAAGCTTGCACGGCAAGGAACTAAGGGTGTCCTCTAGGATCTCCGGACAACCTCTAGCTGATAGCCAGCAAAAAGGCATGACCCTCAGTGAGAGAACCACAAGAAAATAAATTCTACCCACAACCTAAAGGAGCTTGGAAATGGATTCTTTCCCAGTTTAGTCTCCAGATGAGAACGCAGCCCAACTGACACCTGGATTGTAGCTTGGTGAAACCCTAAGTGGAGAACCCGTTTAAGCTATGCCTGAACTTCTGGCCCACAGAAATTGTGAGGACATAAGAGTGTGTTGTTTTAAGCCTCTATGTTTGTTGTAATGTGTTGCACAGAAATAGAAAAGAAAAACTAATGCACCCGCTGTAAGACATGTGTAAAAATCTAACAAACATTTCAGGGCACAGCAAATTTAACTATATACTTCTGTTTCAAATTTCCACGACATTCAAAATATTTCTCTTCAGAAAGACAGAGCCGTCAAAGCCAAATTTAACAAGTCTTGGTGGAAAATAGAGATCCGTTAGCAGCATCTGCAGAGCTGATACAAGGACGCCTTTCTTATGGGGACGATGGAGAAGGTGGCTAATCAGGGGTCATTGAGAAGACATCTTGCATCAACAAAGCAAAGACTTGCTGAGGATTGTGCAGGAAAGGGACCAGAGAGTGTATTTATCTTTTCCTTTTAAGTTTGTAATCTGGTAGGAAAATGATGAAAGAGAATGGTGGGAAGTTGATGCTGGTTGAGTCAAAGAGCAGCTGTCTTTTGGCTGTGGGAAGTCTAATTTACTTGTGAATGCTTAGCTCTGGCCAGCCACAGACTCTGCAAGCATTCACATCACAACCATGGCTGGGACTAACACGACTAGAGAGTGAGGCCCTGATCTCAGTTAACTAGTACTTGGTATTAGAGGGGTCCGTTGAGATAGAGCACCACATTGTAATCAGGGGTTTGATTCTCTGACTTGCTCCATAGCATGTATCAGTGGCAATGTCTATCTAATGAGGTAGTGATAGTTACATAATTTGTGCTATTTTCATGTAAAGGGTATTTTTCATTGAAGAATTTGTCTTAGTTTGGGATCCAGAGCAGACTCCAGGTTGGGATGCCAGCAGTTCATTTGGAGGTGATCTGAGGAAGCTCCTTTAGGGGTGCGTAAGTGAGCCAGGGAAGGGAGGAAGCCAGTGAAGGTGCCTGAGTGAGTCTGTTGCCACTGTGGGCACCTGTGACTCAGTTGTGCTGGGGACCCTTTAAGGGGCAGTGTCAGCTTATCTCAGAACTTCCCCATTGAGGGGTAAGACAACTGGGGTGTTTATTTACTAATTCTGGTCCTCTTGAGAGTTACTCATGGAAGCTATGTTCCCTGATCTGCCCCCAGAAAGGGCCAAGTGCACTCCCGTGGCAGAGAAAGAGCTTAGATAAGAGAAAGAAAAGTTTGGAGTAAGGCAGAGGAATGAATAGGAACTGTCACCAGGCCACAGGTGACCTATGGGGTGGACTGGTGAGATGAGGGCAGGACATTGGTGTATATGAAGTATAACCATAATATCCAAAGGGAATAGCAACCCTTAACAGGACATGCTTATTCAAACACATTGAACAACCGAGGCTCATTTGGAGAGACAGTCTTCTAGGTCACAAGATACTATAAAACCGAGTCAAACGAAGGAGCTGTTGGATCCAGGGACCACAGACCCACATGCCACCTTCATCATAGCACCAACCTCAGGCCTCTCTTTGGGGGTCGCCTTTAATTGGTTGGATGCTGGGCCCATTAATGACCAGGCAAAAATGGCAAGACCAGGGAGGTACAAGGCAGGACTTCAGAGAGAATGCTGAAACTTTGACAAGCTAGACCCATCTCTGTGAGTCTTAGAATATTCTTGCCATAGCAAGTATCCTTTGCATTAAGAGTTATAAATCACCTCTCATGTATTTTTTTTTATTTTTTTAATGTTTGTTTATTTTTGAGAGACAGAGAGACAGAGCATGAGCAAGGGAAGGGCAGAGAGAGAAAGAGACACAGAATCTGAAGCAGGCTCCAGGGTCTGAGCTGCCAGCACAGAGCCCGATGCGGGGCTCAGACTCATGAACTGCGAGATCATGACTGAGCTGAAGTTAGCCACTTAACTGACTGAGCCACCCAGGCGTCCCAATCACCTCTTATCTAAAACATGGCAGGTAGTTGAGACTATTAAGAGTAAAAATGAACTTCCTTGGTCTAGAAGGGAGGGCATTGGCCCAATACTGAGATTTAGACTTAAGTTCTTAATATCCAGATGATGAACAGACAGAGAATTACTTTTCAAACTCAAGTCACTCATATTATCAATGACATTAGTAATTGCTAACATTTATTGAGTGATTACTCCATGCTGGGCTCTGGGCTGTGTTCTCTATATGCCTGACCTCATCAAATCCTCACAACCGCCCAGTTAGAGAGATATTCTGAAATCTCTGATTCATATGTGTGGGAATGAGACTCAGGTTAAGTAACTTACACAGATACTGAGAATAGCAAGGGCAGATCGGGGATGGAAAGCCAGGTGTGACTCTAGGAACTTGGGAAGAAGTTCTATAAGATTATTTCTAGGACCGTGTGTGTTCTGTGAGCTGGTTTGCGTCTTCCATGGGCCAAGGAGCAACTGGGTTGTTCTTGTTAGATTGGGGTCCTGGGTTTTGCAAAATGCTAATGTGAGAAGACCATCAAAGATCTGATGTTGCGTGTGGCAGATTCCAAACCACTTTGTGTGCGTGGAAGCATCTGTGTATGCTGAGGAGGGGGAACAGCATCTGCGGACCACCCCGCGCTCCAGCATTCGAATGTGGGACATCCCAGAAACAACTTGTCTTCCACAGAATGGGAGGCGCAGTAACAGTGTCCTGGGAGTTGGGTGACCAAGACGCTTATTTTGGGTTCCACCCTTTGCTGGCTGTTTGACTTCAGGCAAGGGACTTAGTCACCAGGGAACCTACTTTTCTCATCTGTAAAATGAGGATAATGAGACCTGACTCTTGCCTTCCTCGCAGGGAGGGCAGGAAGCTCCTGAGATCACCTCACCAGAGTCTTTTGATCTGCTTGAAAGAATCCTCCTTAATTGCCCAGCCAGGCACTGGAGCAGCTGGGCGAAAGTTTTACGACCCGAGATTCCCACAGCCCATAATCCACATGCTCCCAGAAGCCCTCCGAGGCTTTCGGTGATAGATTCGGTTGGCAAACGTTCTGCCGGGCCATCAGCAGAGATTTCTCAGAGACTTAGTCATATAAGAGGCAGTTTCCCAGGGGCGTCCTTGCCAATGCTTCCATTTATTTGTGTCCTACTTCTTAAGAGTTCCTATGTGCACATGGCCATTTCTCACCCTCCCCTGACTTGTCCACACGGTCAGCTCTGGCATCATGGACAGCTCTTGGCTACTTTAGCCTGGATATGCACTCTGCCCTCTGGTTCAAGTTTGAAAAGGCTTCTTCAAGCGAGTGGCGTATTCGCTTTCTCATTTCTTGTCTGGACCATCACAAAAGCCTCTTAAAGAGCCTCCCTGTCCCCAGTCCTGCTCTTCTTTGTGTCTGCTGCACGCAACCTGGTCGGTAAGGCACACTGCTTCCCCATCAGTGCTTCCCCATTGTCCACGCGATAAAAATGCAACAAATCAACCTGGCATTTAAAGCCCCGCCCACTCCCCTAACTCGAAACCCGGCCCCAAATGTCCACTCTTGCCTCATCTCTCATTTCTCATTCCTTCCCTGGTTGGTTCATCTATTCAGTCAATGGTTCCACTTTACTTGCCTGTCACCTCCTGTGTGCCAGGTGCTGTGTCCCACTCTGAGGAATCAAATAAGGCCTCTGTGAGCTCATAGTCCCATGGCAGATATAGACACACACACTGGTGAGTGCTGTGTGCTTCGATAAGCACTGTAATATGGGAAATGGAGGGTCTACAAGAACCCGTTCAAGGGGAGCCTAACGCTGCCTGGGGTGAGGGTACCATGTCGAGCCCTCAAGGATGAATAAGGGTGGCCGCTGGGAATGGAAACATGTCTCATCAAGAATGACTTAGCTACGAAGGACGGTGTGGGTATTTCGGGAGACTGACACCACAGCGGTGGTTCATGGCTTGGCAAGAAGCCCAGTTCCTGCAGGTCCTTGTGAGCCTAGTCCGGACGACTGCCTCTAACCTGGAAGAAAAGGAACTAGCAGCAGGGAGGTGATGTGGTCGCCACCCTCCTGACTCAGCAATCTGTCAAGTGCTCTCAGACTCCGGGGCCTTCACCAGGGCTAGCCTTTCTTCCTGATGCCCCTCCCTTCCCCCCATTCTCCTCCTGTTACCCTCCCTCTCATTTCACGGTCGTCTTCAAATGCCATCTGCTTTTTGAAGACTTCCTGGATGCTGGGGTCTGAATGTCACCATTTTTCACATTCTCCCTTGAAAATTTTTTATGTCAGTTGCACTTGTTTGTCCCCCTCCCTGGACCAAAAGCTCCTTCAAGGTGTATTTCCCCTGGAATATTTACCTCTGCTTTTCCCACAGCACTTAGCATACAGTGCTTTGAGCCAGGCCTCCCCCAAACTCTAGTTCCATTGTTTATTAGCAATGTGATCTTGTTTATTAGCAATGTGATCTTGGACAAGTCACTTTATCTCTGAGACCTCGAGTTGTCTCATCTATAAAATGGGGTAATGATTTTTATTACATAGGGTAATTGTGAAGATTAAGTAAAGTACCTAGTTAGCACTCAATAAACATTAGTCGTCTTCCTCCCGCCTCTGGTCTCTGGTTCAGAAAGATCGTTGCAACATCGTGGGAGAGCATCAACACAGGGAGGAGTGCCTCGCTTTTCCCATGGGTCCCGAGGAAGTATCGGGTGCATCTGGGAGATCTCAGGTGCACGGGCTCACTGAGCGGCAGGGTGGGGAGGCAGGATATCAGCATTGCTGCCTGGAGCCTTGGGTATCAGAGGTAGTCACTGAGCATTTTTGACAACTTCCAAGGGGTGCTCATCTTTAATGTAAACAAAAAGAAAACGCTGAAAATGATTTGCAAAAGCAAACTAAATAGTATGAGTCTCCTTGTCTAAGATTGTGCCCTAAACCAAGGTGTGCTCGTAAGGGGAGGTAAACAGTGATCTGCCAAGGCGTCACTTCCTCTCTGACCCTGGTGCTGCTCAGTCTGTGTACAGAATCTGTACTGTGAGATTACAAGGGTCCTTGTCATGGCTGTGATCATCGTGGTCATCGCCATCAATGGCAGCCTCCTCCTCACCCTCATCAACCCACAGCTGCCGTGTGGGGGGGGGGAGGCAGGGCAGGTCCCCCGCTCCTCATCTCCCATGCTATTCTATGTAGACCCCATCTGCAGCCATAGCCCCCTGGGTCACTGTGCTGCTTTTATACGTACTTGATTCTTACAGCAACCCCGCGAGGTAGGCAACTACCATCGTTTTACCTGGCAAGGGATTGGGGTGCAGAGAACCTGGGTGACTTGCTCAAGTCACAGCCCAGGCTGGGAGTGGAGGATGTACAGGGCTAGGGCTGAGACTCGGGTGATTTGAAGCCTGCAGAGAGGACAGCCTTCTTTCCTGGCAGAATGTCACCATGAAGTCTGAGGAAGTTTGGTCTCTTTTTCTACATCCTTTTGGTCCTTGGAATACCTACTGTGTGCCCAGGACATGCAATTGTTGGTGGCATGAATAAAGATTAAAGGAGCATGGGAAGAGGAATAATGAGATTGCCCTTGAGTTTACGGGGCTGGTGTGACTTCGAGAATATTCCACAGATGCTTCCCCCTGCCTTCCTGCCTTGGCACGCAGATGTGTGAAGTTGCAGGATCATATATATCTGTCCTCTGTGGAAGTGCTAGGGACAGATCTTCAACTCTACTGCTTTACTCGTGCTTCCTCACGGGGAAGGCAGGAATGCCATCATACTGGGGATATGGGGAAGGAAGGACTGGTGTTCATTGGGTCACATTTGTCTATTGAGCAGGGTTAACACTCCAAGCCCGTGTGTTGCCTGCTTGCTTCTGGACCCACCTCGATTCTGACACAGTTCCTTGCACTTTTACTTTTCATGCTTTAAACTGCTCTCTCTCTCTCCCTGCAGGTGTTTGGGAAAAAAGTTTTGGTCAAAGAACAGAAGTGTTTCCCTTTACCGAGCCAGCCTCTTAATGAATTTAAAAAACAAGCCAAGCAGGCTGTGAAAGGTTTAGAATTCCAAGAGACGTATATCAGCAGGTGGATTTTTCAACAAGACACCTTCCCTTTTCTACTCAAGATAATATTGGATATGATCAGCCATCACCTGCATTGCAGTGCATGCTCTCTGCCATGGAGATGTCTTCCCTGGGATTGTTTCAAACTATTCTGGATGGTGAAGACCACCCCCCTCTCCCTTCTCCCACTCCCAGCCGCCTCCGCGAGGAGGCTCCTTCATGGTCAAGGTCCTAAGACATAATTTGGTCACTGCTTGCCTAGGGGCGAGGTGACCTGCTTTCCTCTTTTATACTTGAGACATTTATTCTTTGACCACAATGACACTTAATTGCTATTTCTTCTTTCACATTTGGGGCCCTGGGAGCCTGATTTCTCTAATCTCTAATGGGTTTATTACAGAGTCACAGGCATGGAAGAAAAATCTCATGATTTACAGCAAGATATAGAGACTTTGAAGAACACCTCATCTTTCATTCCCTTCTCTTTATTGTAACATCCACAAATTATCTCTTGGGAAAGGCGGAGCCCCAGGCTTGAGGTACTGGGTTCTCCTAGTTTTTCTCAAGAGAAGGGTGGAAAGTCACATGACAGGTGCTTGGCCTTCAAGGCCGGAACTTCTAAGTCTGGGAACTTGCAGGGAGCCCAGTCAGTGTTAGCACTCTGACCTGTGAGTGCTGTGTGGGTGGGGTCCTTTTGGTGGGAGGTAGGAGGTGCTGGGCTGTGGTGTTCAAGTCCAGCGGCAGATCATAGTCACCCTGACCACTCGAATCAGAGTCCCTGGAGGTGGGCCCAGGCACTGGATTTTTTTTTAGAAAAGCTTCCCATACCCAAATATGGATATGATCGCCCACCCAGCATCTAATACACAGTATGAACCACTGCTCTAAGGTGGTCTCCAGCTCTAAAGACTTAAAACATTCAAATAAAGTGAAAAATTTTTATCTCTATAGTTCCTTCTATCTAGTAGGAATAAGAACCTAGAGGGAGAAGTACCTAGTACCTTGTGGGAGAAGTACTTAGTACCTTGTGGGAGAAGTGCTTAGTACCTAGCAGAAGTACCTAGTACCTTGTGGGAGAAGTACTTGGCATCCAGAAGGAGAACAAAGGGTGAGCAATGGTACTCCTAGCTCCAACACCTCCTAAGAACCTGGGGTCTGTAGACCTTCACCACATAATCCTCACACCAGCTCTCACCACGTAATTCTCACACCAGCTCTTCCAAGTAGGTCCACCATTCCAGCAGAATTCAAGTGAAGTTTAAGGACATGCTGAGGTTCACCTGGTAGCGAAAGGTAGAACCAGGATTTGAATGCAGGCCTGGTTGGCCCCCAAGTCCAATTTCTTTGCTCCTTACTTGGATGGCGTCCAGTGGATCAGGTATAGCCTATAGCCCCTGTGATAGCAGTTAAGAGCTCTTCCTTCTCTGGAAGGCCCTGGACGATAGGATCTGTTATAACTGCCCCCTCCAGATTGCCTTGGGAACCGCAGAGGCCAAGAGTGCTTTCCTTTTGGTTCACAGGACCACCAACATTCCCCCAGTTCTCCCAATGTCAGCCTCCAAACGAATCCCCCAGCCTGCCCTGCACAGAAGCACCCAAGCATTTTTTTATCCGTATCCTGATTTCCAGCTTAGAAAGAACAGTGCCCATAACTCTGAACTGTCATTTCTCAGGATCCCTCCAGGAACCTGTGACTGCGATATGCAAGTCACAGAACTGTGGACATGGGCAGGGCTTTCTGACCGTTCCTCTCAGGTTGTTCTGTTCTCTTCAGCTGGGTGACGGCATCAAGGGGCATGGCAGCCTGAGGAGGAAATGTAACGGGTCTCCTGGTGCGCGCAAGGGTTTTGAGTCACAGGAAACGCCATGTGCATCAGTAGTCTGGCCTGATCTCCCTCTCCCCCCAACGCTGATGTGACCCCAGGGCATATTCCTGTAGGTGGTCCTGTCCTGCAGAAAGTCAGGTCCATCTGGGAGTCATGGTCAATCCTGAGTATCGGCTTAGAGAAGGCCGTGTGCAGACTGGAAGGTGTTGGGAAGATGTCAGCGAGCACAGGAGAGGGACTTGAATCCATGTCTGACAATGGAAAGAAACTAAGTGAGGGCACTTTGCATAACTCGGAGTGGACTCAGGAGAGAGGGGCAGCTGCCTTCTCCACGGCGTCCAGGGCTGTCTACCGCATGTCAGGCCAGGGCTGGGCTATGCTGCAGTCACTAAATAAGCCACAGAGGTTGCAGCGGTGTAACAAATATGATAATTTATCTCTCACTCTGCTCAAGTGCAATGTGGATGGTGAGTTCGCTTCAGTTTTGTGGTAACACCATCGAGGACCTAGAGCCTTGGTGACAGCGTCCAGGAGGACAGAGAGAGAGGGAGGTGGGTATCAGCTTCAAGCTGCCTCAACCTGGATGTGACAGAGCCTTGTGACCAGTGAAGCCAACAACATTTACTATCTGGCACGTTGGGGACAAAGTTTGCCAGTCTGACATAGCAAATCAGCCGGCTTCTGCAATCTTCTCTTCTCTTTATTCAACATGATTTCTGCAATGCCACTGTTTTACGTGTTTTACGAATATAAACTCCTTGACTCCTTATAATAACTCCGTGAGGTGGATATTATGTCCCTATCTCTCAGATCAGCAGGTGGGTGTCTGGAGATGTTACGTGAGTTGCCCAAAGTCACGGAATAAGTGTGCGGTTGGCCCAGGGTTCAAAACCAGGCGCCGGGGTTCCAGAATCCTCTGCGTGCCGTGAAAGCTTGCTGCGAAAACACAGGCTTGTAGGCCTGGGGCTCATCAGCTCGCAGGGAAGCAAGGCTGGAAAAGGCTTAGAGAGCACTGGAGCCAACGCTGTCCTTTATCAGAGGATGGCTAGACTTCTGGGGAAACTAAGGCCCAGGAAGGGAAGTGAGGTGTTCAAACGTTCCCAGCAAGCTCTGGTTGCTCTAGCAGGTTAAAGACTAGGGTGAAGTGGCTGGACCAAAGCTCCTAGATGACAACAAGGGTGTTTTCATTATGGAAAGTGAAGGACAGACACAAAGGGAGAGAGAAGAATTTGGTGGACCCCCTACGCCCTTCCCCCCCAGGCTAACAACCCACCACGCTTGGCCCATCTCCTTTCCCCTATCACCTGCCAATGATTTCAGAGCAGGGGGTGGACTTTTTATCATAAATCCCAGACATCCTGTTATTTTACAAACACGTACCTCAGTGTCCAAATTCACTTTGGTGGAGGATTTGGGAGAGAGAAGTGAGGCGTAGAGCAGTCCTCTGGGGCGGAGCCGGCCCCTGGGACCCGGGAGGGTGCTGCTGTTTTCCACGACTGTCGAAGAAAGGTTTGCACACGCCCGTTCCTCCCTGGTCCTTGACTCCCTCCCCTGTGAGTAATGCCAATGCCGGCTGGACTTGGGGCTCCGGTGGGGGGGAAATAAAACGCCTCGTGGAGAGCTGTCTGCAACCAAGGTGAGACAACAAGGATCTTGAGTGGATCCCTTATTCACAACCATCTTCCTTTTCCCAAAGCAGCCCCCTGCCCATGTGGGGCCTCTGTGCCCTGCCGGGTGGGTGTCCACGTCAGCTGAGTCACGCATGTCTTCCCTGCTATCTTATTTACCCGAGTTTGTCATTTTCCAGCAGTGTGACTCACCCCTTGAAAGGGAAGCAGAGCCTGGAGAGATGAACCTCTGGTCAAACCCTCACAGCCCCTCCTTTGGAAGCTGAATCTTCCCCTTTTAACTCTGATCTGAGCACCCAAAAGGGGGGTGTGTGCGTGGCTGGTCGAGGGGCGTTTGGCTAGGCTAGGCGGCCTCGTGTAATTCTGGAACCTCTGTTCTCGCTCTCCAAGCTGCCTGCTGGGTCTTCCCAGGGACTGTGTCCTTTTCCATCACGCTGGACCGGCCCTCCCGCAGCCCGGGAGAGAAAGGTGTGTGCCCAGCATCCGAAGAAGGCCCCTCCTTGGGGCAGCCAAGGTGGGAAGCAGGAGGAGGACCACTTCCTTGGGCCCTGGAGCACGCTCATGCTTTGCCCGCCCCAGGCTTGATAGCAGCCACCCTGATACACGGTTGGACCCCTGTGCCGGACACGGGTGCTGTGCTCGGTCCCCTGTGAACATACCAGTTTGGAAGAGAGCCAGGGAATCCATATATGTCATCTCTGGGCTGGGACAGTCACTGGGCTTCCCACTTCCTCTATAGCCTGCCCCCCTTACCTCCCCGTCACTTCTTCCTTAGGTACATTTTCATACTGATTTTTATTTAACGGACGCTCACACAGTACTCTTGTGCCAGGCACCGTTTAAGTACTTTAGAACTATTCGCTTATTCTAACCTTTATACTGACCCTTGGAGGCAGGTAACATTATCCCTGGTGAGGAAAATCAGGCAGAGAGAGGTACTTGTCCCAGGTCCACTGCTAGTATCATAGAAATGAGAGTCTACTAGCCTCGCTCCAGAGTCTGTGTCAGAATCGCTAGGCTCTGTCATCTCATTTAAGTCCTACAACCACCCGGCAAGGCAGGGATTATTCCCATTTACTCAGGACACTGAGACTCAAAGAGGTTAATTTTGCTCAAGGTCGCAGACATAAGTGACAAGTGGTAATGGAATTCGCTTTTGTCTCGACTCCAAGATGACACAGACTATTCTTCCAGATATGAAAGAAGAATATTCTAACTTTATGGGTGTATATAGCACTAGTGGTTTCCTTAAATCTCCTGTACCAGTCAGGAGCACCACCCCCCCCCCCGCCATTACCTGAATTCTTCTTTCTCTTCTTCCATTTTCTTCCTTTATCTCTTCCTATCACGGTGTTTGGACCCTCTAGTAGGATGGTGAACAGCAGGGCATCACCAAGGGCATATTGTATTGTCTTTGACTATAATGGGAGTGCTGCTAATATGTTCTTCTTTCTTTCCCAAGGACAGTGGTTTACTGTGGCTCTTTGTGTCCAGGAAGAACGTTGCATTGGTAAGAAGATGGTGGAGGTACTGACTGTGATACCTCTTGCTTCCAAGAGAACTTGGACAAGTCATGTAACTTCTCTGATCTTCAATGTTACCATGTAACATTGGACAAGATTTAGGGTTGGTTGTTCAAATTTTTACATTTGCTTCTCTTTTTTTTAAGTTGCAGAATATGTTGGTTACAAAAAATGTTGAAACTACCTCCAAAGACAAAATAGATACCATATTTGTTAATATATCATGGAGGCCACAGAGGGCTCTCCCGAGCTTAAGTTTGGAAATCAATGGATTCGATAATAACAAACTCCAGGATTACGTGAAGCCAAGAGGGTCAGTATATTAGTTTCCTAGGTAAAAAAAATTTCCACACAGAAGTTCAAAATCAAAGTGTTGGCAACGTCATATCCACTCCAAAGACCGTACGGGAGAATCCCACCTTGCCCCTTCCTGAACTTCCGTCGGCTCTGACAATCCTTTGGTTTGTGGCTGCCTCACCCCAGTCTCTGCTTCTGTCTTCACATGGCCTCCTCCGTGTTCTGTATCTTCTCTTTCTTCTCTTTCAAGGACACTTGTCATTGGATTTAGGGTCCACCTGGATAATCCAGGATGTTCTCAACTCAAGATCCTTAACTTACATGTGCAAAGACCCTTTTCCCAATAAGATCATAGTCACAGGTTCTAGGGATGGTGGATGTGGATGTATCTTTTGGGGCCACCATTCAATCCACTGCCATCGGTAATAACTTTTAAGCATCTGGTATATACCTGGCATTGTGGGAAGCATGCCAGATGACAGAGAAAATTAAGATAAAAATGCTACTCTCTGGAAGCCTCTGGGCTCATTTGAGAATCTCTGTTTAATTTCAGGCCTCCTCCCTCCCTTTCTTCGTTTTAAAGACAGGTTTATAGAGATATAATTTACATACAGTAACCTTCACCCTGTTTAGGTATCCAGCTGAGGAAACAGGCTTAGAGAGGTAAAATCATTTGCTCCAGCCTACGCAGAGAGGAAGTGGCAGAGCCTGGGAGTTGAACCTGCGTTCCCTCTCACCGGGGCCTGCATATGAAACCAGCACTCTCCATGGTCTCTACTCTTTCTCTGGGTGCCCCCAAGTCCTCATCTGTCAGATGAAAAGCCTGGCAAGATGCTTTCTAGAGGATCTTAGAGCTCTGACTTTGGAAACTGCCATGGTGAAGGGCAGAGAAGCACTCTTTATTCAAAGGAAGCCTTCAGTGCGAGAAGAATCTTCCTGAGCTGGAAATGTGTATGCCTCCTAGAAGCATTTAGCTGATTTGTGTCTACGTGCTGGTTAAATGGATTTACAGCTCGTGATATCTCATTTCAATTTAACTAATCCTCACAAAATGGACAAGTGATTTAAGTGGTTCCGTGAAGGAACTGCAAACCGAAGATAATATTAATGAGGCAAACCCAAGGGAGCTGTAGGAGAATGACTGGCTAGATGCTTCTGTAACTCCTAGTGCTTGCCGCTTTTCAGCAAATGACTGGATACAAATAATGGTGGCCTAATTACATCAATCACAGCATGGGTTAAAAGATTTAAAAAATTATTAAGAAGACTATTTGAAATATGATCTTTCATCCACTATGGTTCAGGATGAGTCTTTCCTTGTGTCTTGACATGACTGATGAGGGAACGAAGCCATTGCAATTAGCAAGACATTAAGAATTTTTTTTCCCCACTGGTTAAGGGCATGACGTATTCAATCCAGACCTTTACAGATTTTGGTTAAATTTCATAATTTTGAATTGATTACTTAAGAGCCAAAGTGAGAGACCATAATCCATTGGTCAAATGTTTGCTCCTCTTGCCATGGTGAAAAGGGCTGAAGAAATACCAGAAAACAACCTAGTGACACATTAAAGTGGACTCCTTGGTCACCAAATATTATTTTAAGATGCATAGACCTTGTTGCTGAAGAGTTTGAAGGGACATCAAACAAATAATTCAGCGTGAGAGCTCTGGTATGTAACTGGTGTAAAGTACAATTTTTCCAGCACATTTCAGCTTATGCTGTTTCTAGATTGTTCATTTCAGTCATGAAACACATTGGAGGGCCCTTTCTTCAGAGATCTTTAAGGAAAGATGTGCCAGAAAAAATTACATTCTCAACATTAAATGAATTTCGTAACAAAAGCAATACTTTGGGTATTTATGACGATTAGAGTGAAAAAGCAATTTCCTGAGCTAGCACCTGATGTGAAATTTATTTACTGCATTGTCCACAGCAAGCTACGTAAGCCAGAAAGTTTAAGCCACAAAAAGCACAGAACGTAATAGGCTTTCATTGATGTGGACCATGATAGAGAGGCAAGAAGTTTAAAATACGGCAGAATCTTTATAACACTTTGTAATGAGATAGGAAGTATGCCTGGAAATACTTTATTCAAGAAGGGATTCCCTTATTTTCTTTTGGCCAAGTATTCGAAATAGTGAGTGAACAAATTCAAGGGTTCAAATTATTTGCTCTTCTCCAGGCTGACAGGTGGCTGTCAGGAGTGAGCTCTAACAGGTACACTTGAAAGAAAAAAAAAAACACAAACAGCACACTTAAGTTGTCCCCACAGGGTAAATGTCACCACTTAATAATGAGACACTAACTGCCTTTCGAAGAAACTGGAAAGCTGCGGTGAGACACCATCCTCCGTGCACCAAGATGGCCAAACTGAAGAAAGACACACAATACCTAGAGGAGGCGAGAATGTGGAGCCCTCGGACCTCCCACCTTGGCCGGAATGTAAATTCATGGAACCTGTCAGACAACTGTTTGGCACTATCTACAAAGCAGAACATGAGCAAACCCAGTGACCTAGCAATTCCACTTCAGGGTTATACCTGACAGAAAAGCAAACATGCTCTCGGAAAGACAGGCTTTGCAATACGCATAGCAACACTGTTTCTAATCTACGAATGCTGGAATTTATCCAAAGTCCCATCACAAGCAAAACGGGATCAATTTATTGTGCCTTGCAGGGGACAATCCTCTACCTGATGAGAATAAGTGATCCGTGACAACTTCAGTGATACGGATGAATCTCACCAATAAAGTTTTGAGCAAAACGAGCCAGACACACAAAAAAGTGCCTCTTGTATGATTTCACTCACATCAAGTTTAAAAACCAAGCAAACCGAGCAAAATGAATCTGAAAGCTGGGACAGTGGTTACCTTGGCAGTGGAAATAACTGGAAAGGGCGCAAAGGAGCTTTTGATGATGTGACTGCAGATAAGGTTGTGTTTCTTGTTCTATGTCTTTAACTGGGTGTGCTCAGTTAAATACAAATACATCATCCGTACACTTGTGATGTGTACTTTTTCCTGTATGCATATTGTTCTTGAATACAAAGGAAAAAATGATACTTTTACCATGAAGACAGTGTTTGAGCCCTGACAATGTGAAATAGTTCCAGTGGTAGTATTGTTAAAAATGATGTTTTAACTGAGATCTGTGTTCCTGGAAGGACTGAAACAGAATATTCTAGCCTGTTTAAAGTTTCCAAAGGTAATGTTATTGAGTGTTCAACTAGTTTTTTTTTCTTTTTAATTCCAATAAATTGTGGGGAGAATGGATTGTTATCAGGGAGTCTGGAGAAGTACTAGCCAAATTTCACCGAAAATGTTTGCATAACTGGTAGATGGAATTGAAAAATGAGTATCATGACTGAGTAAGGCAACAATGCTGTGCTTCTTTCATTTGAATTTACGTGTCTTTTCCAGCGGTGACAGGCACTAAAAGCAAGTGTCAGAACAAACTGAATGTAGGACCAAACCATTAATCACTGTCATACAGATGAATCCAAGATGGAAAAGACTTCAAAAAGACTACTCAAAATCATATTAGTCTCACTAAAAGAATTTTTATTACATTGACAATTTTTCATGAAAAGCAAAAAAAGTTCTTAAGAGTCGCTAAATAAAATAAAAATTACTAAAAATTCTTTACTTCATCTTGATTTCAACCTCTTAAATTGACGTTGTATGTATATTTTATAATATTGATACTATATTAGAATAATACTATGGTTAGATAAATTAAAAATATATATGCATACACTGAAAGTTTAAGCTTGCAATTCCGTTGTTGGTAGGGTGCTCAGTCGAAGAAAGCTTAGAGACCGTTGGTCTCCACCAGCAGTCAGCCTTTAGAAACAGGTTATTTTTTTCTTGTATAGTTTATTGTCAAGTTGGTTTCCATATAACACCCAGTGCTCATCCCCACAAGTGCCCTCCTCCATGCCCATCACCTCCCTTCCCCTCTCCCTCACCCTCATCACCCTCAGTTTGTTCTCAGTATTCAAGAGTCTCTCATGGTTTGCCTCCCTCCCTCTCCCCAACTATTTTTTCCTCTTCCCCTCCCCCATGGTCCTCTGTTAAGTTTCTCCTGCTCCACATATGAGTGAAAACATATGGTATCTGTCCTTCTCTGCCTGACTTATTTCACTTAGCATAACACCCTCAAGGTCCAACCATGTTGCTATGAATGGCCAGATTTCATTCTTTCTCATGGCCATGTAGTATTCCATTGTATATACAAACCACATCTTCTTGATCCATTTGTCAGCTGATGGACAATTAGGCTCTTTCCATGATTTGGCTATTGTTGAAAGTGCTGTTATGAACTAGAAATAGGTTATTTTAATTGATATGGGTGAGGAACCAAAGAGATTAAGTACTGACTCCTCAATGCGCCACTTACTGCCAAAATGTGCCAAAATGTGCGATTTCGAGCAATTAGTCATTGTACCTGGATCTGGATGTTCTCGTTAGTAGAACAGAAAGTTAGCACCTGTTGGAAAAAGTCCATCCAGGTAATTAAATGAGTCAATACACATAAATTTCTTAATACCTTGAGTAGCTTATGGAGGTTTAATCGGTAGTCACTTCTACTGCCATATAGTCATTTACTACTGTTTTCCAAACTTGCCTCATGATAAGGCTCTTCTGCATGCCTAGGAAAATGTTTGGGTCTACCTCAGATTTTCTGAATTAAAATCTTCATGGGTAGAATCTTGGAGGTTGTATCATTAGAAGGTAATTCTTATGACCAAGCAAGTTTGAGAAAGACTGATTTACAAGGTGCTGAAGCTCTCTTCCCTTTAATGATCAGCTCCATGTATGAGTCTTACCTCCGAAGAGCCAGAAACTCTCATAGGACCATGTCTGTCCTGCACAGCATCCAGCTGGGACCTCTATAACCCACTGGGTGGAGAAGGCCAAGGTGAAAGCTCCACGTCTGGGATGATAAACAAAAAATGGGTCCTAGTTGGTGGAGTATAGCATTGGAGAGATTGAGAGAGGCAATAGGCCAACATCTCTGCAGGAGAGGGGCAGCATGAACAAATAGGAGGAACTTCCCCCTTGGGCTTGGGGTCAGAAGTAGAACTAGCTCCTTGGGGGGTTAATTGGCAGACACTGGAGGGAAAGCATGGGGGCCAGGCACAACAGGAAGGCTCTGAGTCCTAAGTCCTATGTCCAAGGTGGGACCCAACCACAACTGACCAATAACATTAGACAGGTCCAGGATAGGATAGACTTAGTGCTTTACATTTGTCCTTGTTGACGAAGATCCATACATTCCATTACCATTGACTTAGAAGAGACTGGTCCTTGAGTTGGGGGCTTGTCCTATGCATGAGGACGAGCAGGCTAGAAGCAGAGGAGGTGCCTGCTTATTCAGGCTTGCCTACACTAGGAGCTTAATAAATGCATGCACATTCAGCATGCATTTAGGTAATCCCACCGAATCTTCTCTTGTCATTTTGTCTTCTGTGCATCCAATTAGTTCCCCCATTCCTCTCCATGCCTGTGCAAGGAAGGGTGTCTGGGGTGGGCAGCACCGCCTTCCAGTGCTTACTCTTCCCTAGCACAAATGCTCTGCTGTGTCCTTACAGCCCTGAGTTGCCCTCAATTTGAAGGTGTGGATAATTAAGCTAATGAACACTTTTCCACTGGCTGCTGAAAGCCTCATTAATCTACACGCATGTTGCCACAGGCAAATTATGGCGTCAAGGGTGGGAGGATCAACAAAAATAACTTCAGAAATTCATTAATCAGACTTAGTCAAGCATGCTGTTTGGAACGGGGAGTTCTTATCCAGCAGTGGCCAGAGGATTCGATTTTTTTTTTCCAGCTACATGAAAGGGACTTCTTAAGCAATGTTTCGGAACATCTAGGTTATTGTACTGGTGTTTATGACTCTAGTGGTTGATGCTAATGAAATCTGTCCAAAGACTTCCATGTCGAGGATACGAGAAATGCTGAGTGGATGATCAGGTTTCTAAGCACACAAGAGGGAAAAATATGATCACACGATCACATGCAAAAACATACCTAGCTATGATGGAAGTGGTTCACACCACCAAATAGTCATTTTCTTCCCAACGTTTCACAGGAGTCCTTGGAGTCCTATAGAGCTGTGACTCTTTCCTGGTATTGGATGGTGAGCAGGGGCAGGACCTGGCATGGCTCCATGAACGCCCAGAACCCACCATTCTAGATGCCAAAATAAGAAGATGGAGAATGATTTGACCCATACGGGATTCACGTGCATGAAGAGTAGAGTATATGATAAGCCATGGAGATTTCTTACTTATCTGTTAACTCAGCAGAGTCTGTTGCATCCTGGCCTACACACCAACCACTTAAGGCTAAGGGCTGTTTTTTGTTCTTATAATACGGTGATTAGACTAATTGTCTCATATCCTCATGAGCAGAGTGCCTAGGTTTCAGCATGGTCTTCAACGGGATCTTTTATGGATAAATTAGGTCTTTTTCAGACAAGTTGGGGTCATGGGTGCTGGATGATAAAATAGTTCTGGATTCTAAGCTGCCTGAATAACCATTTACCCTAAAAGTGCTCATTAGCAAATTAACATGAGCCTTAGGAGAGAACATTAAGGACAGAATCCCTACTCGATGTTGTTCAACGGTTTAATCAGTGGCATGGGTGAAGATAGAGATCCCCTTCTTTTTAGGTTTGTGTGTTGAGAAGGGAAACACCCTGAGGGTCTTGACTGACAGAGTCAGAACTCAAACTCTGGCAGTCCCAACAACAGGCTTCATATGACAAGATGGGAGAAAAGTATCACATATGAATATGTGACAAGAGGGTTGAACTATAGAATCACACGAGAGGAGGCATGAAGTTGAAGAGCATTTTGAAAATAGCTGTGAGTAGGCTAGTAACCAAGGCTCGAGTGTTACTAAGTGTCCTCTAAGCTCTAATAATGTCTTATTCCCCAATACTCTCTCTACCTACAGACCTATTTAGGAGGCTGGAACGTGGGTGAAATGGGAAGAGAAAAGGGAAGGAACACACAATTTGGGATTCAGTTGAAAAGTCTCCAAATCCTTTAATAAATTTGAAGCCACGTCCTTCAAAGTTGGCAATGAAAGGAGAATCTTCATGAAGAATCTTTGTGACTGACCTTAGAGGACATGGTTTTGATTTATTAAGATGGCCAGGAGCTCCTCTCACTGCTTGAGGTAAAGTGAGACCACAAGACCAAAGTTGCTTTTGGGGAGTTAGGAGACCTCCTTTGTACATTGAAGTTACACCAACTCAGAGGCTCTGTCAACACAAAGAGGATCTGAATTCGTTGGAGGTCCTGATCCTGGTTGAAGTTTCTGGTGGCTTTCCTCAGTCACAGTCACTAGTGACACTCTGTTTTGGACAACTACAACAATAATACGGCTTTTTTCCCTTAGAATTCTAAAGGTCAGATTCCTCTCTTCCATGCTTTTAAGGTGTTTGACGTTGTGGTGGACATACCCGATTCAGAAGAAAGAGTGCTCTTAGAAAATGTGTGAAGAATCAGGAACCAAAGCACAGTGTCCCTGTCTCCTTGGACTCCACAACCGGGGCCAGAGATCAAGTGTGTGCACAGGTTTAAAAAATGAACTCAGCGGTGGACAGAGAAATTCTAGATCACAAATATAATAACCCATAACATAACCAGACCACCTCCAAAATATAATCAACCACAAAAAATCAGGAAAATAAACCTCTAAGTCAGAGATAGAGTGACAGGTAATTGTCCTAATTCTTCAGCGAAATTTGGAACCACTGGTTGAGTCCCAGTATAAAAGCAACACGTTGGTCAGGAGAGTTTGGGAAGGCCATTGGTTCCCTTTTGTGCTCGAATGATGGGCATTGATGGAAGGAAGATGTTTCCCCTTTTCATGGAGATACTTGGGAAAATTTTCAAATGGGTGGATCCCATGGCAATATCTTGGAATGGTTAGGATGTATTTTTCCTTCTTGTGGATCCCAGTGAGATGAGAGATCATGGCCATTGCTCTGCAGCCGGGAATGTCGAGTCCATAGCACCATTTCCTGAAGACTGGTTGTGTCCCTGCCCACAGCAGAGATTAATGAATACCAGACAGGGTAAAGAATACCCTGGCTTATGACCCTTCTGTTCAGGAATCCTACTTGCTCGCTGCTTCTAGATTGAGGCAAGAGCATCCCTTTGTTTTCCAAATTAGATGAAAGAAAATTGTGATTGGATTTTTCATGGGCCCACCATTTATACTTCAAGAAAGTGACTGAGTGATTATGCTGTCTATCTCCTCCAATTCTCTTCACCCCACCCTACACCTTTGCTAGAGCAGGTCCAGTGATTCCTATATATCCTCCACAGCAAGCTGCAGGCAAGCCCTGCCTCCCATCCTGGGGGTGGCCCAGGGTCAGGCATTGCTGGGGCTCAGGACCGCACAGGCATCGAGTACCATGCCTTGAGCAAGAGGGCTAGAAGCAGGGTGGGGAATATTAAGCACTACATTTGAGAGGGAGCAAAGGGCACATGGCATGTGTGACGGGTATCCTTTGCATGGTGGCCTAACCTTTTCCTTTCCAAGTTTGAGGACCTTACAAAAGCTCCTTAAATGGGCAAAGAGAGCAGCCTGAATGCTATGCCAGTAAGCAGAACAGTAGCTACAATCCACACCACAGAGCAAGGAACTGTGGCCATGTCCTCCACCCTGGGTCTTCAGTGAAGTCAGTGTGATGTACTTGTCATGCTTGTGTTCTTACTTCAGTTCTGCCCCTTCCCTTTGGACATTATTGCTTTTAACCTCCCTTTCCTTACCTGTAAAATGGGCTATCAAGTGCGTGTGGGGGAATGTTGAGAACACTGTCTGTTGTTATGTATATATGAAGAACCTCGTGTGGCCCCTGCACATGGCCGGCGCTCTCTCTCTCTCTCTCACTCCCGGCTCCGAAGATTTGTTTTCTCCTGCTCAACAAAAATGTATGGAGTCTGAATTTGAAGAAAGTTAAGGAAAGTTAAGGAAGTACACCTCCTCCTTTTATAAATGAGGAGACTGAGGTCAGAAAAGTTAAGTCGTGTTCCCAATGTCATGGCACTGAGGTCTTGACTCTTTATCTAGTGATTGTTTTATGGTTTGATACTTCTCTTGAGATTGTAGAAGCCACTAACACACCAGCGTTTGTGAGCAAGACAATTGTACAAAGTAGAAAAGACCAATCAAAAGTATTGGTCCATGTTCAAGCATAGCTATGTGCATGCCCAGTGGTGGGGGTGATAATGGGTTGTGAATAAATTAATTACTGAAGATGCTGGGGCACCTGGGTGGCTTAGTCGGTTGGACGTCTAACTTCAGCTTAGAAGCACGATTTCCTGGGGACAAAAACAGACAGGGAAACTTCTGAGTATTCTTTAGGGCTTGACAATAGTGCAGAAGACACAAAGAATATTAACTAGGGAGTTAAGAGTTACACAGGAGTCTTCCACAGGAAGATGAAACTCCTGGTTCTTCACAAATGTGTATTAGCAGTTGAATATGGGTGATGTCCTTCAAAGAAACCAATATGCTCCACCGCCCTCATATTAACCCAGTTGAGTCTGGGATGGATGGGATATTTCAGCTAATTAAGCCATCCTGACTCGCTGAGAGTCACCCTGGTGAACATAGGTGCTTATACATTTCCAAGGATTCCACTCCTGATTTAGTATTTCTTGGATGGTTCAGAAGGTCTTCCAGGAGACAAATGTGTCTCTAAGGTCACAATGGTGAACACTTGTTCCTAGTGGGTGGCTGATAGAGGGAGCAGGTGTACATAGATGGACAGACCTTACCAAGGGTGGGCTCTGAAGTTCATTGGATCAAGGTCCAGGATGCTAGTTATTACATCTCCATTGGGATGACAACCCCCATTTGAGCATGCCCTTTACAAACCATGCCACTGTGAGATCGTCCAAGCATGTGCTGTTAGTCCCACTTTATTGTATTGTTTTATTAAAAAAAATTTTATTGTTTATTTTTGAGAAAGACAGAGCATGAGCGGGGGAGGGGCAGAGAGAGAAGGAGACACAGAATCTGAAGCAGGCTCCAGGCTCTGAGCTGTCAGCACAGAGCCCCACATGGGACTCGAACTCAGGAATGGCCAGATCATGACCTAGGCTGAAGTTGGACGCTTAACCGACTGAGCCACCCCGGTGCCCCATATTAGTCCCACTTTAAGTGAGGAATCTGAGGTGAAGGGCTTTGCTCTAGTTCATGGAGTGGGAAAGCATCTCATCTGGGACAACCACCAGAATCTCTTGACTCCTGATCTAGGGCTGGGTCTCATGCCCTGTGATGCCGTTCGCAAGTGCAGAGCTCTATTTGGATCCCATGAAGTATCCAAGCAACAGATACAATCTACTTCTTTAAATCTGTGGATCTGTTTTAGAACCCCGCAGCCATTCCTCATTCCTTAGCGAAAGCCCCAACAATATTCACAGTAAAGTGAAAAAAACTTAACCTTTAAAAATTGTAGTAATACATGAAGGCGGAAGGGGGAGGGGGAAAGGTAAAGGGGGGTGGTGGACATGGTGGAGGTCACTTGTGGGGAAGAGCACTGGGTGCTATATGGAAACCAACCTGACAATAAACTATAAAGTTAAAAAAAAATCATAGTAATACAGGCTTATTGTTGAAATTTTAGTAGATACATATATGCAAAATCATACTTACAAAATTCAAATCACACGTAATTCTTTCTTTTTAAATGTTTGTTTATTTTTGAGAGCGTGCGCGGGGGAGGGGCAGAGAGAGGGGGACAGAGGATCCGAAGCGGGCTCTGCCTGACCGCATAGAGCCCAAGGCGGGGCTCGAACTTACAAACCATGAGATCATGACTTGAGCTGAAGTTGGATGCTTAATCAACTGAGCCTTTGAGGCACCCCAAATCACATGTATTCTGTCATCCAAATTATCCACATACTTTGGCAGTATTTCTAATTTTTCCTTAAGTGTAGAATTCTGTTTCTTTTTATATCTTTGTGATTGTGTTTATTATTTTGTATTCTGAAGTTTCACTTATTTATGATGATCTTTTCATCATATAATCAAATATCTTTAAATTTACTTTTAATGACCGCATGGTGTAGGTATGCCATAACCTCCCTAAATCAATTCCTCATTTTGAATGTCTAGATTATTTGTGCTTTTTGTTAATATAAATTACACTGTTGCAAAGGACGTCACTTACAGATATCTTCATATAATTTCACAGAAATCTTTATATAACTGTCTTATTATTGGCTTTAGACAAATTCCTGAAAGAGGCATTTTGAAGATTCTTTAAACATCGGCCCGAAGAAAGTTTAGAACCTCGTCCGTAGCTCCTGAACTATCCTGCCCTTCATCTCGATGCCTGCCATGTTCTTGGCCTCCTTAAAGGTCATGACCTTTGTCAGTCTGGGTCATAATTTTCTCAGCCAAATCCGCCCTGTTCTCTGGACCCTTCACTTCACTTTCTGGTGGGGAACTGGACCAAGAAGGGGAAATTGGACTCCTTTAGGAAAACCCCTCCGCCCATTAAATTAGCAACACTTTATGAAACACGCACTGTAAGGCCGACTGTGGTAACGCTCTCCAGAAACTCTGTCCCATCCCAGTAGGGGACCAACACAGGGAGCCTCCGGCCCTGCGTGCATGTCCCCAATCTGCGGGGAGGCATCACTCTCTTTCTTGCTGTAGCACCTTGTTTGCTCAATAGGAACTTCATAGCTCAGCCACTTAATGGCCCTTTCTATCAATTTCCCCATCTGCGGAATGGGGACTGTGATTCTGGGCTGACAGGGTGGTGCTGGGAGCCTTAATGAATGTTTTGAGGCACGTTGAGATCTGTAGATAAAGAAGCACTAACTAAAGAAGCGCTAACGAGGCCGCTCTTGAGCAACCTGCTTTGTTTCCCACAGAGGAGGGATCAGTTCCTAATCCCCAAGCAGGCAGTGTCTCCAGGCTGCTTCCCCAAGAACCCAAACAGTGGATTCCCAGGGAAATTCTTCCTAGTTGTATGCAGCTCTCGGCGTAACTGGAAAACTCAAAATTCCATCGGAAGCAACTCCAAAAGCATTCCCGAGTCAGTCTGTCCAACGACAGCACCAGTAGGTATGGCCCCTTGGGAATCTCTGGAGGGATGTCTGCCTAAACATAGGACGTTCGCCTGCTGAAGAGACTCAGACGCCGTTAGACGGTTTACGGGTGACCTTTCACCTTTTCGCAGTTGTGCTTGTATGTTGGTGGTTATTTTCTATTTGTAGCAAGCGATCCTTGTTTAAAACCATTCGTCATGACAAGAATACCTACATGTTACAAGTGCATATGATGTACCAGGCACCGTGGTAAGTGCTTTACAGGAAGTAAACCAGATAATCATCACAATAGCCTTGTGATGTAGCTCATCTTATTAATCCCTTTGGACACATGGCATTTGGAGGCACAAACACTTTAAATAGCCCGTCTAAACTTACACAGCCGGGAAGCAACAGAGATGGGATTTCAGTTAGGCAATTTTGGCTCTGGGGCCCACGCTCCTGTTAAATGCCTGTCATGTTTCCTTTCGGTATATTTGTATTTAAGGTACTCATATGAAATATGTTTTAAAAATAGATTTATTTAAAGTTACGAAAGCATGGGGATGGAAATAAAAGTGGCGACTAAAAAAATTAGCTTGGGGCGCCGGGGTGGCTCAGTCTGTTAAGCGTTGGACTCTTGATTTCGGCTCAGGTCATGATCTCATGGTTTGTGAGTTCGAGCCCTGCTTCAAGGTCCGTGCTGACAGTGCGGAGCCTGCTTGGGATTCTCCCTCTCTCTGCCCCTCCCTACTCTCTCTGTCTCTCAAAAATAAATAAAATAAAAAATTAGTTCAAAATAGTGAGAGATGAGGATCTGATGGACACTGATGATGGAATCAAATGTCCCAGGGGCAGTGTCCCTCAGAGGATGGTCTGGTGACCACCTGTGTTGGTATGTCCTATAAGCGGGTTAAAAATCCAGATTTACTGAATCAGAATCTTTGTGGGTGGAGTCCAAGATCTCTACTTATAGCCAATTTGCCAGATCACCCCTATATATCACAAAGCATTTCTATATATCACCCATACCCCAAATCCCTACCCATCAGCAACTATAGCAACCAAGTCTGTATTTGTCTGGCTGTTCCACTGGGCTGTCACCCCTTTGGCCTAAAGTCAGGGAAAGCCAGAGGTGAAGGGACAGAGAGCTACAGCATAGGAAGCATCTACTGTGTTCGGGCCTGTGCTGGGTTTGTACCTAATCCTCACAGTTTCCAGATAAGGAAACTGAAACGGACAGAGGTTAAGTGACTTGGTAACTGGTGGGGCCAGGAGTCAGACCTGGGAGCATAGGGCTTTTCAACTGTGCCTTTTCCATCACCCCAGCCCATTGAGGCCGGACTTTCATAGTCAGTGGATCCCACAGCCCAGCTGGAAGAAGCCAAGTCAAGAAAATGAGCTTGTATTTGGATAACTGCACTAACTGATGTGTCCAGCACTTTGTGCTAGAATTTAAAGTAAAAAGAGGGAGTATCTAAGTCAAAGAAATGTGTCTGCTCCTATGTGTGCCCGGTGTTGGGTGAGGGGCTCATGGCTACAAAAAAGAGAACAGTAGATGCCACTTATTAGCTGTTGGTTTTGACAAGTTAGTCAAACCTTTGAAACCCATTGTCCTCACCAGAACCATAAGAGATCCAATCTCTGTTGGTTACGTTCAGCGTTAAGTAGGCTGGTGAATGTTGAGTGCCTGACACTCTGTAAATGGTCACTGCTGGAGAGCCAGGCTGTGAACTCAGGGAGACTGGACAGCAGCAACCACAGCCAAGGTCAGCCCCGGACAGCACCACCAGGATGTTGCCGATGGCGCTGTGGACGACTCCTCTGACTTCATGCTAATGCTGGGCTCTTGACACCACTACCTCCTTGAGAGAAAGACTAAGTCCTTCCTGCATCTTTGTTCCGGCATCAGAGTTCCGGACAGAAGGACTATCTCTTGGGTCCTTGTCAATGCCCCAGATTCAAGGGACAGATGAAGTATTATCTCTCTTTAGGGGCTTCCAAAGTGTGAAATGACTGTTGGAAGTTCTAATCCCATGGAATTCTCCTCAAAAGGCAAGGAAGGCAGGGTTGGTTTTTGAGAAGGAAGAGAGAGAGGAAGAGGGAGAAGGTGAAGGAGAGGGAGAGAGAGAGAGAGAGAGACCCGCTATATTTCATAAAGTTCACAAAGTGCTTTTATGTTGTCCAAATTTGCATAATGGCATTGATGGAGAAGACTGGTAGGAAGTGGTCAAGGCAACTTACAGTGAGGACCTGGGTGTAGAGTGCCTGAGGGACTACACAGATTAATTTGCTTGTTTATTTGTTCCTTTATTTACTGAGCATATATTGAGTTCACCATGTTTGGGGCTCTAGTGTTGGGCTCCAAGAACATGGTGGTAAATACGACAAAGTTCTTGTCCTATAGGAGGCCTTAGACTAGTGACGTTCAAACATGGAATCCCCAGGGGCAGGAGCAGGATTGAGGAGAGGAGGGAGCCTGAGTCTGGGAACGGTACCAGGACAGGAATTGACAGATACTGACAGATGACACTTTTGGCCTGAATCTCCCAGGGGTGAGGTGACCTGCTCAAGTTCTACGACTAGTCAACCATTGACCAGGAACTCCAGCTAAAGCCTTCCAGCTCATGTTCTGAGATCTTCTTTTATTCTGGGTGCAGCTCTATGCAAGGTGGAGGGGGAGACTAACTTAGAGCAAGGGGGTGCTGGTCAACTTTGGGGTCCTGCCTATTCTACTTGCTAGCTAGGTGACGTTCATTGGTCCAGAGTCATGTAATTCCAAGACTTAATCTTCCATCTATACAATGTGGATGATAAGAGTTCCTTCCCAGAATTACTATGAGGATTAACTGACAACAAATTTAAAGAACGAAAGTGCCCTTGATAATGGTAGACACACTGAGTGCTTAGTAAGTGGTAACCACATAGAAAGAAACTGAGATAGGGTGATTGCCTTCAAGGAACTCACTCTTTACCTGAAAGGTGACAGGGTGGGGATAGAATGGGAGAGTGGAATGTACCCAGGTGTGAGAGAAAAGAAATAAGCACAAATCTTTTCATTGGATTGGCTATAAGTAGGATCAGACTTCGGAGAAAAGAAGAGCACAGTGTGGCCACAAGCCAAAGGCTTTTTGGAAGGACCCATGGGGTAACCAGGGTGCTGCTTTTGTTCTATAATTGGACTCCTTAGGTTCATATCTGAATTCCATCCCCCTTATTAGCTCTGTGTTCTTGAGCAAGGAAGTTGTTTAATTTCATTCAGCCTCAGTCTATTTTGCTGTAAAATGGGTGTAACAGTAGTACCTACTTATGGGGTAGTTCCGAGAATGAAATGAGCTAATCCACACAAAGTGCTTAGCGCAGTGCCTGGCACTTGGTAATCAAGCCATGACTACCATCCCCCTTGAACTAAGCCTTGAACAATGAATATACAAAACTTACCTCACCATTGTTGTTGTAAGGATTAAGTGAGACAATTTATGTTAGGCAACTAGCAGAATGCCTGGTACACAGCAGACATTCCTTAAATGCCCTTGCCCTCAATGGTAAGGGTGATGCCTCATATTTCTTTGTATCTCACGTGGCCCCTAACACAAGTGTCTGGCCTGAGGTTAGCTTGAATATGAGGAGGTTGGCTGGGACGTAGACAACACATTTAGGGACTAAAAGGAGGCCATTCTAAATATGGGGAATGGCATGATTGAGAACAAAGCAGTGGGAAATAGGCCAGATCCCCAAGGAACCTAGGAATCCCTTCCATAGTTTAGGTCAATTAAGTCCCCTTTGTCTCCCCCTGGTGGCCATCAAAAGCTCACTTTTCCCCGAGTAAAGTGTCCTCGGGGAAGGGCCTCTCCTGATGATCCCCAGAAGCTGTGCTTTGGCTGTGATTCAGCCCCGCAGAATGATTCATGACCTGTCTCAGCATCACCGAGCTTGCCCTTAGTGACAGCTCCCCAGTAATAGTCACAGAAGAACCAGCCCTGAAACGAAAGAATTGAGACCTGTTATTTGATCGCTTCTCGCTTTATCCACCCAAATCCTTTGGGACTCTGCCCTTTGACCTCCTCCTTCAGGACCTACCGTGCCAGACAGCGTCCTCTTTCTTGCGTCCTTTTGGGCAATGAGTCATGTAATGATGACAACAGTGTTCTGGATCCTTCCTCGGTGGCAGGCAGTGTTCTAAATTCTCTAAACAGGAAGCTCACTCACTCAGTCCCTCAAACAACCTGACAGGTTTGTGCCATTTGGCCCCAGTACTTCAGATGAGGGGCAGTGAGGAATGTGACTTTCCGGAAGTGACACGGCTGATATTAGGCAGAGCCGGGTTCCAAACCCAAGTGATGCGGCTGCCGAGACCATGCTCCCAACCGCTGCCATCGTCAGCCTCTGGGTCACAGGTATGCCTGGTGACAGATCCTGGCCCACTCTCTAGTATCCCCTGGGTATTTGAGGCATTAAGGCCTTGACTCTCCAACTTGGGGTTAGCTGGTGGAGGACAGGTTCTCCCTGTTTCCCAACCATAAAATCATGGGGAAAAAAGGCTTTAAAAGCACAGCATTGGGGGTCGCCCCCAGAGCTGATTCTGCCAGTCTGGCGTGGGCCCCGGAATCTGCACCGCGCAGAGTGGTGGTCTCTGGTGTGACACAAAGAACACAGGTCTGGGGACCGAATCTTTTAGTTTCAGTTCTCAGATCTTTGGCAGATCGCTTTTAGCTTCCCTGTGTCTTTGCTCCCTTGTTTGCAGCATAGGGATGATAGCCCCAACCTCACGGTAGTTGTTGTAAGGATTAAATACGTGATTCCTGCCAGATATCTGTCACAGTGCCCAAGACGCAGCAAGCATGTCTGAAATGAGCTGGCCCTTGGAGGTGGGGACGCTGCTTCCTGTTTCTTGATATCTCCTGTGGCCCTCAGCGCAGACAGGGTGGTGTCATCTGGCAGGCTGACAGTCATGCAAAAATGGGACTTTTGGGGTCAGGAACCGACACCTCCTCCTGAGAAAAGCAGTGGTACATTGACAGAGAGGACACTGACTTGGTATAAGCCTTGGAACAATTAGGTCACACCTACTGTCTCATCTGAGCAGGGCAGATAAACCTGCCTTCCACAGATGTGGTTGGGAGAATCCTCACATAAGATTTTTTGTAAGACAGGTATATTTGGTTTTTCCAAACATCATCCTTCTTATTACCTAGACCATTTCTACACGGGGGCTTAGCCGATTTCCAGCCAGACCAGGCGCTGGGTGTGTGAGCAGGTCCAAGAAGAGGCGAGTTGTGTCCTGGATTTCTGGAAGGCAGCTCCCAGGGTGGCAGGGCTGGGACGGGTCTCAGGGACTGCAAAGCTGTGTCCAAATACCCCACAGAAGGGGACGCTTCAGTTCTGAGGTAGCAGAAAAGACAGGAACATCTGCGGGGGAGGGGGGGCACTATGGACATTCCATGTGACCTCTGGGGTTGACGTAGCAGGGGAATTGAGATTCTTCATTCATTTTGGGGGGGCAGGCAAGGGGGCATTGAGCCTGACCCTTGTGTTGTCTCTAAAAACTGGAGTTAATAACACTCACTTCTCTTTTGGTTGACCCGCATCTCCCTCTTCCTGCTTTGAGCCTTCGGATATTTTCTCACTTTCTGTCTGTAAAGCCTGTCTGTCTCATTACTCACTAGCAATGACCCCAAATGCAGAAGTAGCCCCTGTGAAAAACCACTGGGGAGCCCACAGCAGTCCTACATCATCCTCTGAGTCACCCTGGAAAGTGAAACTTGGGGTTGCTGCTTTGTCTTGAAGGCTGGCAGGGTTCTCCTGGGGCGATGGCTCCCCCCAGGCATTGTCTGGTGGTTTGCAGCCGGTGGACCCAGCTGGTTCCCTGCACTGGGTTTCAACAAACACCTTCTTGCCTCTGCACTTTGGGCTTTGCTTGACATGCTTCCTACCCTCTTCTTTTTCTGGCTAGCTCTCATCTATCTATTAAGACCAAGCTCAAAAGTCTCCTGTACAAAAACTTTCCTGATTCCCTTTGGTTTCCTGTCAGAGATACATATATCTCTACTCCCATGTTTCCACAGCACCTCAAACATCTCTGTTGTTTGACCCCACGGTGTTGCTATCAGTTATTCTCCCCAGACTGAGCCACTTGGGGAGAGGGACCCTGTCTTAGCTCTGCTGTAGCCCCAGCACCTGGCCCATGGTAGGTGTTTTGGGAATAGAGTTTGCATGATTTATTCATGATATGGTTGATCACTGTCACGAATCCCACCATGAACATTAGTTTCGTGCCCCTGGAATGCTGGTCCTTAGAATCAAGATGGTGGAAGATTCTGTACTATGATAACCTTAGCCGAAATGTGTACGGTAATTCCTTGAGTATTATTTGTGGCAGGAGTTGACTTTCTTACTCATTCACCTTTACTCTGTTGTACAATGCCCATTGTTAGAAAGGCTCTTCTGGCCTGGTAAGTCATGACAGCCAACTCTGTTTATATCAGTTAGAATTTGATTAAGCTGTGGATGATAGAAAACTCAAAATGACAGTGGTTTAAATAGATATTTATTTTTCTCTTAAGTAAGCATCCATAGACCATCCAATCCAGGACAGTTCTGATAGTTCTTTCTACAAAGTCCTTGGGACCTTGGCCATTCTAACCTTCCGTCTCACTCTCCTCAGCGTTTAGCCACTGTCTTCCCGACCGAAGACAGCTTCCATAGTCATATCTACATTCTAAACACAGCATGAGGGATGGTGGGAAGAAGGGCCAGAGTGGGTGGACCAGCTCTCTCTAAGGAACTTCCTGGGAATCTACCTCATGACACTTTGTTCACACTCCACTGGCAGAACTTAGTCACATGACCACACTTAACTGCAAGGAAGTCTGGGAAGTATAGTCTTTCTTTTGAGCAGTCATGTTCCCAGCGATGGACAAAGGGGACAATGACATTGAGACATAGTAGAGGTCTTTGCTATATTTGCTTGGCACTTTGCTGTTCAGATATACTTTTCATTTAGTATCTGAGCAGATACTCATATGGTAGATGAGGTAAGTAGCTTGTTCAAGGACACAGCATGCAAGCAACACCATCAGAGGAACTGAGAGGTGTTTTCATGCTCTATCCTTGCTGATGCACCAAGGTAAGCTGGAGGTGACCTTTTTGCAGATACTCGGTGATCGTTGTTGTGTAGGTTTAGGAGAAGTAGAAGGAATACACTCTTCCCGCTGAGGGGGGTGGCCTTAGGCCCAGGGCCGTGGGGCATTCTGAATCCCCTCCCCTCCCCCCACATGGTGCCCGGAGCGCAGAAAAACTCAATAAACTGAGGAGTTGTGTGGAACCCCCACTCTTCCTGTCTAAAAATGATAGCAATGCACCTTCTTATAGCACATGACAGTTAGTCTTTACATCTCTGTAGTGTCCAACTGGCTTCATGATCGTTGGAGGAAATTGCAGTTCTCAAAGCCGTATGGTTCAGGAAGGACTTTCTCTGGCACATACAAAACTGTGGGATATTTGATGAGGCACGTTCAAATGTGATGTCCCTTTAGTTCTGAGTTTTCCCGAGCTCGGGATGGTTATCCTCCTCTAAGAGGTGAGGAAGCTGAAGTTTAAAGAGCCTAACCAACTTGCCGTGAAGGGGGAGCTGCGCCCTGGCCCTGCCTGCCAGACTCTCAATGGCTGTGGTCTGGGGATTCCTCTACTCGGTCACTCCTTGGACATCAGGGAGTCACCAGCAAGGTGTGCAAAGTGCTGTTTGGGAAGCACAGAGAAGGAGTAGCCATGGGATACCTGGCTGTTTCTGGGGACTCAGGAAAAGCTACTGCTGAAGCAGCAAGTGCTAGGGGAAGAGAGAGAGAGAGAGAGAGAGAGAGAGAAGAGGGCTGCCTGCCTGTAGGGTGAGGGTCTGAGCCGTTCCTCACCCCAGTGGGGACAGAGGACCCAAAAGGGCATTGCTGTGGAGTACAGAAGAAGAAGTGCAGGGTGGGGGACACCTGGGTGGCTCCCTTGGTTAAGGTTAAGCATCTGACTTTAGCTCGGGTCGTGATCTCACGGTTCGTGAGTTTGGTTCATGAGTTTGAGCCCCACATTGAGCTCTCTGCTGTCAGCATGGAGCCTCCTTCAGATCCTCTGTCTCCCTCTCTCTCTGTCCCTCCCCTACTCATGTTCTCTTACTCTCAAAAGCAAATAACCGTTTAAAAAAAAAAAAAGGAAGAGTTTGGGGAACATGCAGGAAGGGCCCTCTTTCTGGTGGCGTTCCACTCCAGTCGTTGGATCTCCTGCCCCTGGGAGCGTTCAGAAAGCAACAATTTAAAAAATCTGTCCTCTGAGATGGGGTCTGGTCCTCTCAGACTCTCAGGAGGGGAAAGGGAATCTGATTAAGATGCCGAGGGATGAAACAGCAGCATTGCATGGTGGACATAACCTGGGATTCAGTGAGCAGCCCCAGGGTTCAGGTCCCGCGTCTCCTCTGAGTGTGACACTTGGGTGGGACTCAACCGCTTGCCAAGAACTACCTCATCTGTCACATGGGGAGAATAACACAGCTTCTCTGACGAGGTGGCGGAGGGGACTGCACAAGGTTGTGGACCCGGGTGAGCTTTGCAAACTGTGACGCACAGTAAGTACTTGAAATACATCTCTGTTTGCTTTGGTTAAGCTTCTGATACAACACTGGGGCACACTAGAAGGCAGGCCCGGGGGGCTCAAATCTTGGCTGTGCCACCTACTTCCCGGGCAAGTCACTTCCCCCTCTGTGCTTTCATTTCCTAATCTTTAAAATGTGGAGAGCAATGGAACCCAACAAATATGGTTGTGATGAAGATTTATTGAGATAACACATACATAATGAGTTCTTACCGAGTGTTAGCGATGACATTCATGACAAATATTTTAGAATAATTCATTATGCTATGAGGATTCAGGCACATAGCTGAGGGATGCCTTACATACCTAAATTGTATTTTATTTTATTTATTAAAACATTTTTTTAACATTTATTTATTTTTGAGAGACAGAGAGAGACAGAGCACGAGCTGGGGAGGGGCAGGGAGAGAGAGGGAGACACAGAATCAGAAGCAGGCTCCAGGCTCTGAGCCTGACGCAGGGCTTGAACTCATGAACTGGGAGATGGTGACCTGAGCCAGAGTCAAACGCTTAACTGACTGAGCCATCCAGGTGCCTCCCTACATGGTATTTTAAAACACTGTTTTGAGATATAGCATGCTTTTTATTACCATTAGTTTTCTTAGTAGTAGGATTTTCAACGTTGAAACTATAGGTAGGAATCCATGAAGGTATTCCTCTTTTTAGCCAGCAGATGGCACTCGTGTTGCATTTAAATTCTGGAAAAGCTTTTAAAAAATACATACATATTCATATTTTCTATTTTTACCGGAAAGAGTAAGAAAAAAAAATCTTAAGAAAGGCCATTGTCTGTGCCATAGGGAGATAATTAGGGTATGTAAAACAGCTGATACAGTAATTAATAAGAGCAGTGACTGGAGAGTCTCGAAAAGCTTTACTGTAAAACTGCGGGAGGGTAATTGACCTCACCCGACATACGAAAAAACATCACGAGCTCACACACAGCAGGGAACGGCTGTGTTCCTACTTCTGTGGATTTAGAACCAAACCAGGAAATCCTGGAGCTGCGCTTCTAAGCCACACCTGGGAAGGCTTTGAAGCAGTTAGTTCTGAGAAGGCAGGATCTTCAGTGACTGTTTTCATCCATATTCCACGGCGGAGGCAATGATTGACACATAGTAGATGCTCAGGAAACAGAAACACCACAGCACCAGCAAACTCTCAAAATCCAGGCGTCAGCTTTCTCATGGTAATCCCGGATAGACTTGGAAATTCTAGGGTCTTGTCTCCATTGGGGCAGTCCTGACCATGGCCCTCCCCTTGCCTGGGTGTCATTGACTTACATGAAATGAGGTGGAAATAGGTATGTATTGTGACCCCAAATGGATTCTATATGGACACATCCTCCATGTTGGGGGGAAATGGGTAAGCGTGGGCAGAAGCAGTCAAGTTCATGCCGTTTTGGTTGGAGAATCTGCCTAAGTCTCCTGGAAAGGAAATAGTGACAATGTTGGGGTTACGTGGACATTATCGGAATTCTAGGTCTGTCTGGACTTGCTGTGGAACCGTGAGCGAGTAGCTTCACCTATGGCTCCTCCTCTCTGATGGAGCAGTCCCTTCATATTTGCTTGTTTGGGTAATGGATTGATATGGTTCTCAAATGTTTTGTAAAATAGAAATATATTCTAGATGCTGAGTCTACTACATAGTTGGAGGTGGCCATTAAGAGCTTTGGGGACACGTGCCTGGATTTTATTTCTAATCTATCCCTCATCTGACTCCCTTTCCATATCCATCTGGGCCCTCAAGAGCACAGGTCTTTTTTTCTAACCTTCCCAATATGGTGGCCCTGGAGACCAACTGCTCAGATTTCCTTCAAGAGACCCTGTCTTGGGAGGCACCATTGACTGACAGTCTCCAGTCACCATCCCATGAGCACTGAGGCCCTGTTTCTTCCAGGCTGTTCCCAGCCAGTGCCTGGGCCTGCCCCTAATGAGCAGCTCTGGCGTCAAGACTCCTTATCACCCTGCTTGGCCACCTTGAGCTGCAGTTTAAGGCTCTTCCTCCCCACTCCTTCCTTTGCTGTCTCCCTTTGGAGGTTTCAGACCTGTCTCCCGGTCTGAAAGCTCTATCAGGCTTCTCCATTCCTGCCCCCTTCTATCTCTCGCTGTAATGAACCTCTGGCACATTGAATCCCATCGTGGCATGTGTCTCCTGCCAGACTACTGTGGGATTAAGTCCTGCGCTCTGTTTTGACCCATTCTCTGACCTTCAGAGTGTGGGGTGGACTTTTCCTCTTTATGGGTTTGCAGAGAGCCAAAAGGAAAGTTCCAAACAGCCACAATTTAAACAAAAGAGAATGGCTACTTTTAACCAACAGGATAAGGTAACAGCAGGCTGTATCCGTCACATTTGGGTCTATTAGTCAGCTTTTGCTTGGTTAGTCTAAAGTTTCTTTTTTTTTTTTTAATGTTTATTTATTTATTTTGAGAGAGAGAGAGAGAGAGAGAGAGAGAGCGCACGCGCACGAGCTTGCAGGTGCACCAGCTGGGGAGGGGCAGAGAGAGAGAGGAAGAGAGAGAATCCCAAGCAGGCTCTGTGGTGACAGCAGAGCCCAAGGCGGGGCTTGATCTCACAAACTATGAGATCATGACCTGACCAAAATCAAGAGAGAAGCTCAACTGACTGAGCCACCCAGGTGCCCCTAGGCTACAGTTTCAAACCTCAACTCTTAAAGGTTTACAAACCCAGAGGGGATAGTTTTCGCTTACATTACAGGTCAGATGACATCCACATGTCTTCTTTGTCTCAGGGTCCAGCCAGAGGGAGCAGCCTTATTTGGGACATGCTGTTCTCTTTGGAAGAGAAAAAAGAACAAGAAAGTAGGTGTTTAAAGCCATGAGATGGCTTTAGAGGTTCTCCTGAGATTGGCATATATCATTGCCACTTGCATTTCACTGGCCAAAGCGAGTCATACAGGTAGGCCTGATGACAATGGACAGGGGCATATACTCTCTCATCCCCAGGGAGGTAGGGGACAAGGACGTATAATCCCCTTACCATGAGGACAGTGAATAATTAGGAGTAATAACACAATATATAGAGCTGATCTTCATTATTGGCAGATTCTATATTTGTGGATTCATCCACTTGCTAAAATTTATTTTTAACCCTCAAATCAATACTTCTGGCACTTGCAGTCATTTGTGGACACACACAGAGCAGCAAAAAGTTTGAGTTGCCTGATGCATATCTTCCCCGCTGAGGTGGAACGATGCAGCAATCTGCCTTCCTATTTGAGCTCTGGTGCAGAGGTGAGCGGAGGTTGGAGACAGGCTGGAGCAGGACAGTGCTCTGACCCAGGCCAGCTAGACAGGGTTAAATCCCAGCTCTGGCCCCCGCTAGTGCGGAGGCCTCAGGCTAGTCACTGAACACTTCTGAACCTTATTTTCTCAAAATACTTGAATCTACCAGGATGAATTGTTTTTAGGATTTAAGGTTATAATCTATGGTGTGCGTGTGTGTGTGTGTGTGTACTTTTTTAAATTATAGTTTATTGTTAAGTTGGTTTCCATATAACACCCAGTGCTCATCCCCACAAGTGCCCTCCTTCATGCCCATCACCCATTTCCCCCTCTCCCCCACCCCCATCCACCCTCAGTTTGTTCTCAGTATTTAAGAGTCTCTTATGGTTTGCCTCCCTCCTTCTCCTTAACTATTTTTTCCCCTTCCCCTCCCCTATGGTTCTCTGTTAAGTTTCTCCTGTTCCACATATGAGTGAAAACATATGGTATCTGTCCTTCTCTGCCTGACTTATTTCACTTAGTATAACACCCTCGAGTTCCATCCACGTTGCTACAAATGGCCAGATTTCATTCTTTCTCACTGCCATGTAATATTCCATTGTATAGATAAACCACATCTTCTTGATCCATTCGTCAGTTGATGGACATTTAGGTTCTTTCCATGGTTTGGCTATTGTTGAAAGTGCCGCTATGAACATTGGGGTCCATGTGCCCCTATAAAATGCAACTTTTCTTATCCATGATTAGTAGAAGCTCTACTGAGAGACAGATGGGCTCACTTACTCTCTGTCCATGGTTCAGTCTCCCCAGGGAAAATCTGCAGAGCAGGCACATTTTCTCAGGTCACTGATACCCATCTGTCTGGGTAGAGAAGTAGAAAGAGACCAGTGACCCTTTGATGGATTAACTACTCGCTATTGAGAAATATGGACCAATGGCTGCTGTTCATGGACCAGGAAACTCATTCCATCTTAGTGGGGAGATGTGAGGGTCAAGGGTCTGGAAATATTTGGGGAAGAATGGCTCCTCATGGTCAGCAGGTATAGGGAAAGGGCATTCTTCTCTGACACATCAGAAGAAGATGCAGACCCAGCTGGGCCTAGTGGATGAGCTGGGGCTTCCCTCCGCCACTACTACGTGTTGACCACTGTTCTAGTCTTTGGTCTCAATGTACAACCACAAAAGGGAAATCAGAGTCTGGCATCCTGTTGGAAAGGTGATGGGTGGTGCCCCTGATCCGAGACATCTGTCCAGGTTCTATTTATGGGTCATTTGTATACAATCTGCCTACCAGAGGGCTGGAAAAAAAATCACTCCCCGGTGAGTTCGCACTGGTGATGGAATTGTTTCCCCAATGATGCAAAGTAAGGAGGAGGGTAAGCCAGATGTTGGTTCGATCTGGAGTGACAGGGAAAGCTGGGCTTGGCTGGTGCTGCTATAATCTTGGCTGGTGTTAGATGCAGGAACTGGGGCATTGAGACTGATAAGTATCATCCAAGGAGCAAGCAGTTCAAGAGGAACAAATCATCTTTGTTTTTTATCTTTCACTGAGAAATCTCCCTGGTAGCTGTTTTAAGGCTAAGTACTAGGGCTGTTTCCTTGGTTACAAAGGCTTGCTTACTAGGACAAAGGTGGGGTCCACATGCCACCAGTAGGCATTCAAACTGGCAAATTGCAAGTGTGTGCTTTGTTAAAGCACCATAAACTAGGTAGCTTAAGACAGCGGAAATTCATTCTCTCACAGGTCTGGAAGATGGAAGTCCCAAATCAAGGAGCCAAAGCTGGCTCATTCTCTCTCTGAAGGCTTTAGGAGAGCATCCTTTTTGGCCTCTTCTTAGCTACTGGTGGCTTTCCAGCTGTCCTTGGCATTTCTTAGCCTGTGGGTGCATCACTCCACTCTCTGCCTCTCTTTTCAGATGCTCTTCTCTGCGTCTCTGTCCGAATTGCCTTCTTTTCATAAATACACCAGTCATTGGACTAGGGCCCACCCTAATTCAGCATGACCTCATCTTAACTTGATTACATCTACAAAGACCCTATTTTCAAATGAGATCATGTTCACAGGTTCAAGGTGGATGTGAATTTTGGGGGAGCACTGTTCAACACACTAGAGTGCCTATGTGCGGATACGCGTGTGAAATTTACCCTGAACACACGTTGCACACTTCCATTACTTTCTGCTTCCCCTGTTGCTGCCTTAACTCAGACCCCATGAACCCTCCAGTGCTTTAAGATTTTACAAAATACTCTCCTATTCCTTATTGCATCTGGTCCTATCAATAACTCAAAAAATGTATTTTCCCCCCCAATTGTCCGAAAGGAACTAAGGCTCCGAGAGGTTCAGTCACTTTCTGAAGATCACATAGCTAGTGTGTGGCAGGAAGAGGTCTGTCTGGTTCTATGCTTATTCCATACGGCTGCCCGTAACTTTTAGCTCTAAAAAGCAACATGATTCTCCTATTGTTTCCCAAACCTCTTTCCCTAACGAAGGAAAAGCCTTTCTTTTTTGCAGTTTAAAGTTGCCTGGCAATGTTCCCCTTTCAGAGACTCATCAATCAATCAGAACTCCAATCGGTCCAACAATATCAAGTACCTGCTATATTTGAAGCAGCCTGCTCGGGCCGGAGAATAGAGGGGGGGATGAAGTCTACAGTCGACCAGTGAATGAGGCAGATATGCAAACAAACACCCAGGTCAGGGGATACTTCCCAGCTGTGCTGGTTATTCACGGAGAAAATGGAAGGTCGGGGACCTACTTCAGATGGGGATGGGCCAGTGAGAACTCTAGGAAGGTGACGTTGGAACAGAGATCTGAAGCATGAGCAGGGTTAGCCAGGTGAAGAAGGGGCATGGAATGTTCCCAGAAGGGAAAACTGCCAAGTTTGAGAGAGGAGCTTGGTGGGTTGGAGGGGATGAGGGGAAGTTGGTGTAGCTGACAGGGCAAGAAGGAATCAGGGAGACAGGTGAGGAGATCTCATAGGTATTGTCCAGCGGTGATGGGGGCTTAGATTTTGGCAAACAAGATGGTTAAGAAGGGGTGGGGTTTGAGAGAGATTTTGGAGGGGGAACCTAAGAGGTTAAGGTGTCATCCTGGGTTCTGACTTGCTGTAATGCATTTCCTTTCCACCAACGATTCACATTCCATGACTTACCGATGACTGACGACTCACATTCACGTCTCCAGGTGAGGAATGACAGGTGGCATCAGGAAGGAGTGCCCTGCATCCTGAATGATGAGGGAGCATAGGGCCAGCTGACACCTCGCCCCACAGGATATGTGTGATTTTCCTGAGGCACTCCTGGCTGCCCAAGAACAAAGCAAAGAGAAAATCAATGGTTAACTGATAGAGATCACAGTCATGCAGGACCGGAGTCTCCATCAGTTTACAAATGTCTTAGTAAATTACAGGAAAAAGACAATCTTATCAATAGCCTAATCTCCAGAGACCTACATCACTCTCCCCTCCATAGTGATGCGGGGAATAAAGGCAAGAAGGAAATGACAGGTAAAATGAAATTTCCTTATATCCTGCAGCCCGTCGACAAATACTTGAGGCAGGGAGAGTAAAACATTTCTCCAGGAGCTCCCTACTCTCTTAACGGTAATGCTTGGCTAGAGAAAAAACAACCTTAACTCCACAATAGCTAGGGTTCCAGTATACCGTGCGTGAGTCCTCCTTAGCACACGAAAGTCTCTTTGGAAACCTCATCACCCCCAGCTCCATAGTATATATCAGTTACTCCTCTTAACCTGGGAGCAGCTCTTTCCGCATACCTTGGGGTGGAGGTGGGGTAAGGGGTGGCGGGGGTGGGAGGGGCGGGGTTGGAAGGGGTCCTATCCCCATGCTTTAATCAAACCACCTTGTGTACCAAAGACGTCTCAAGAATTCTTACTTGGCCGTGGGCTCCAAACCCCCACCAACTACCCCAAAACCGCACCTTGGACCACAGCTTTGGGGACCTATTCTTGATCATGCAATCTGCCCACCGAGGGCACTGTCCGTGTTCACTGTCCGAGCTCACGGGACTGCTGTCAAATGAAACCAGCCAGAACCGCAGCTACAAACCCAGCACGGGCCATCCCCGTTGCCCGTTCATTTCTAACCACAAGCAGATTTTGGAAGATTGTTTTAATTCAGGTTGAAAAGCTCCTCGATCCTGGTGAAAGAAAAGAAAGTGCTGGAAATGAAGCCTTTGGTTTCTTAGCCATGGACCTCAGGGCACAGGCCATTTGCCCTAGTGGGACTTTTTGGGGACCCTTAGGGCTGCCACGGGGCACCAGGCAGCAGAGGAAATTGCGGCTCCTTCTGGGGGCAGTTTAGGGCCCTGCAGATGAGTAGGCACGGAAATGCGGACGCATATAGAAATGAAAGAACGTTACCACAAGCGCCTTTGAAGTTGAATATATATTTTCGTCTGCTGCTTAATCCAAGAAGCCCTGACTAGTAGCGTGTGTGTGTATGTGGCGTTTATGTGTGTCTGAGTGTGTGTACTTACGTGTGAATGGTGATGTGGAGACAGTGTGAGAAGCTGCTATTTTGGGGCTTTCCTTGACTATTTGTGCTGGGAATCAAGTTCAGATACCATTTATTGAGCACCTACTATGCCCCAGAGGATATGTGTGTGTTGGGGGGGGGCACAAAGGCAAAAAGGAAATGTAGATACAATTACATTTCCTTATAACCTGCAGCCCATTGACAAGTACTTGAGGCAGGCACAGTAAAACATTCCTCCAGGAAGTCCCAACTGTTTTAATGTTAATACTTTGCTAGAGGGAAAAACAACATTAGTTTGACAATAGCCCAGCCTGCAGGATCCTGTGAGTCTTCTTTAGCATATGAAAATCCCTTTGGAAACTTCCCCATCGTTGCCACCCCCTGCCCTGAAGTCCATAATCAATTGCTCTTCACAAGCCCGGGGCAGCTCTTTCTGCTCCGGGGGCCTGTCCCCATGCTTTGATAAAACCACCCTTTTGCACTGAAGACGTCTCAAGAATTCTTTATTGGCCGTCAGCTCTGAACCCCAACACTTCAGACCACATCACCAGACATTGTGGGACATGCCCATGTTAAATTATCTTCTGGGTAGGAAATAAGATTCCCATTTTACAAATGAGGAAAGTGAGGTTTAATGCGTTGAACGGGTTGCATCCTATGCTTACCTCTCTCACTGCTCCCTCTCTGTGTTGTAATGTCTGTCATGCTCGCTCACCTCACCTCTGCACAGGGCTTCCAGTCCTTGAGGGACCTACTGTCTCTGTTCCCAGTGTTTCGACCCTGTACATGGTGCACAGTAGGTGCTTATTGTACTTTTTTTTCAGTGGACTTTTTGTTGCAGTCAAGCATATGCAGGAAAGTGTGAAAGCGACGTATACAGTTTGATGAATTTTCTCAAAGGAAACACACCCTGTGACCAGCATCAAGGAGCACAGCTGTATTATCCCAGAAGTCTCCCCAATGCCCTTTTCCAATCACCAACCCCTTCCCTGGTTCTCACGAATGGTGACTACTGTCCTGATTCTAACACGACAGCTTAGTTTGGCCTTTTTCTGAACCTCTATGGATGAGGTCATAAACGCGTCCCCTATTATGGATGTTCATTTATTCTCACTGCTGTTTAGCAAGTATTCCATTCTATAGCACAATTTATTTGTCAAGTCTTCTGTAGGGAGACATTTGGCTTTTTCTAGGTTTTTGTTATTATGAATAAAGTTGCGATAAATGTTCCGATATAGGTCATTAGGCAAAAGTGCTCAGTTAAATATTTGATGAAAGAATAATTACTTGCTACACGAGAATTCACTCATTTTATAAAATATTTCATAAGTGAAGCCTCTAAATCTGTTATACAGAGGGAAGTTCACGGGAGTTTGAGGGAGACATTGGGTATGCAGGAGAATTCCTGAGAAAGCAGTCCTTAAAGAACAAAGGAGGAGAGGCTACAATGACTGGATCTCCAGAAAGACCTAGATGGCAAGGAAAGGAGCAGGGCAAAATGCGAGTGGGAAGCTAAAGGCTTGAACGGCCAACAACGCTTGGGCTTCATCTGAGAGGCAACAGGGAGTTGTGGATGGCTCTGGAGCTTGAGAGCATAGTTAGGTTCCTTCCTTCCCTCCCTCCCTCCTTCCCTTTCCTTCCTTCCTTCCTTCCTTCCTTCCTTCCTTCCTTCCTTCCTTCCTTCCTTCCCTCCTTCTCTTTCCTTCCTTCCTTCCTTCCTTCCTTCCTTCCCTCCTTCCCTTCTTCCCTTTCCTTCCTTCCTTCCTTCCTTCCCTCCCTCCCTCCTTCCCTTTCCTTCCTTCCTTCCTTCCCTCCCTCCCTCCTTCCCTTTCCTTCCTTCCTTCCTTCCTTCCTTCCCTCCTTCCCTCCTTCCCTTTCCTTCCTTTGTTCCTTCCTTCGCTCCTTTCTTCCTTCCTTCCTTCCTTCCTTTGTTCCTTCCTTCTCTCCTTCCTTCCTTCCTTTCTTCCTTCATTCCTTCTTCATTCCTTCCTTCCTTCCTTCCTTCCTTCCTTCCTTTCCTCCCTCCCTTCCTAGTAACATTGTTGTCCATGGTTGCCATGGTGAGTTGGGGAAAAAAAAAACAACCAGAAATCGGGGAGTCAGGGTAAGAGGTTGCTGATTAGTTTATTTGTGTGTTAATGAAGTTGGTGGTGGCATGGAAAAGACCCGGTGGGAGAAATTTTGAGAAGAAATAGGTGACACACTAGTGAGAAGCCATATTTAAACATGGTGGCAAGGGTTTGAGCTTGTGACAGAACGGGTCCAGGCCAGGTGGGTGAGCAAATTCAGGGGAGTGAGGAGGTGCTGCCACCTAATGGCTTCTTTTTGCTCAGTGACGTTCAACATCAGAGGAGAGGTCAAGTGTCAGTGAGGGAAGGTTGGATGGAGCAGGAGAACCCAAGGGAGGAATCAGGTATAAAATAGTGGATTCTGAATAAAACACTAAGAATCACAAGTACCTGGGTAGGACACTGTAAACCTCCAGAATAAATCCCAATTATTTTCAGTCGTTAGTTAATAAAACACTAGCTTCCTTTCTAACTTTTCAAATCTGTCATTTGTAGCATTTTTAAGGTAAATCTTCTTGGTTTCTTTCTACCCGGCCTATTTCAAGTGTGGGTGTCATCTGGTTTTCCTGCTGTGTCTGTTTTATTGTTTTTCTCAAATAATTGGTTTTTGGTTCTCTTTTTCTTCTGTTGTATATTTGTTTCTGATTTATTAACTTCTCTTGCCTTTGCTATGTATTTGGTTTTTATTCTGTCATATTTTCCTTAAATATTTGCAAGCTTAGCTCATTCTTTCTTCTTTTCTAATATTTAAAGCTACCATGTCCCTCTAAGTGCCATGTTTGGGGAATTCCACAAGGTCGATGTATATAGTGTTTTTATTATCATTTAGTTATAAATATTTTCTCATTTCCGTTTGATTCCTTCTTTGATCTTTGAGACTTTTAGAAGTATATTTTTATAATTTCTAACTATATTTTTTGTTTTGCTATTTTTTTTTCAATAAACTGCAGTGTGCTTGAAAACATGGTCAGTATGATTGTTTCTCTGTTGTTAGCAAATGGTGATGGTCACTGTCTAGGTTAGGGGTCAGCACACTATGGCGACCACCGTGAGCCAAATCCCAGCTGCTCCTATTTTTGTAAATAAAGTTTTATTGGAATGCAGCCCTGCCTCTTTGTTTATGTTTTGTCTATATCTGCTTTTGAGCTACACCAGCAGGACTGAGTAGTTGTGACAAAGGTTCTATGGCCCATGAAACTTCAAATACTTACTCCTTGGCCTTCTAAGAAAGGTTTGCCAACCTTTGTTCTAGAGTCATTACTTTAGTAGAGCCGCAAAATGGTGATTCTATATTCCTTTTTTTTCAAGTTTATTTATTTTTGAGAGAGAGTGCAAGTGGGGGAGAGCCGGGGGTGGGGGGACAGAGGATCCAAAGCAGGCTCTGCTATGACAGCAGTGAGCTCCATGTGGGGCTCGAACTCATGACCTGTGAGATCATGACCTGAGCCTAGGTCAGATGCTCAACTGACTGAGCCACCCAGGGACCCCTATTCTATATTCCTTTTTAAAATAATTCTAGTTCCGTAACCTTTTCCCATTTATTAGTTGGGGCTCTTTCATAAGAAGAAATTTCCCTACTCAATTATTTGTTTGCCCTGAGGTATTGTTTATACAGGAAAGGCAGGAGAAATGCTTGATTTTCTCCTTTTTATTTACTAGCTTGAACAAATTAATTTATTTCCTTAAATATGACCATTTAAAAGTTACCATTATGACATATTCGATGTATTTCACTCCATTGCAATTATTAGCTGATCTATTTGCTATTATCCTTTATGTGTTTTGAAATTGCAAATATGGTTTTTGTGTTTTCCTCAGCTATAGTCACTACAGCTACATTTTACTGATGCACAAATTGTCCCACCTTTGAACAATGGGAGCTTCCTGGTGTGGGGCTATTATGTTTATATAATCCTTTTGACCTGACACCTGTCGTCTTTGATAACTTCTTTGCTCTCTGGTGTAACAATATATCCCAGACTAATCTTACATGCTTTCTGCCCCAGACTCGATAACCATTTTTATTTTTACTGGAGGGTTTAGTCTATAGTTACTTTGGTTATTGATATATTTGGATTTAGTCCTGTCACTTTATTCTGTGCTCCCTATTTGGCATTTTTTATGCTCCTTCCCTTCATCCCTTTTCCTGTGCTTTAGTTACTTTAGGGTTTTTTTCTTGGCCTCCCTTAATTTTAAAATACATCATAACTAAACAAGTCTAATGTTAAATTATGTCTCTAAACTCCTCCTGAAAAATGCAAGGACCTTGGATTATTGTGTCCCTCGTGTCCCTCCTTCGAACTCACATATTACTATTGTCCATTATTCACAACCAACCTTGTTTTTATCCCAAATTAATCACCAGGGTTTAACTGAATAATTGATTTATTATTGACTTGCAAGGGCTGGCTTAGATTTGCCCACTTTTTAAACACAATTTTCTTGTTTACTCCTCTTTCTAGAACCTTCTTTCTGATTTCAGTTTTCTTCCAGAGGAAACGTGAGTGTTAGTAATTTTTTCAATGAAAATTTGCCAGTGATAAGCTCGGGTTTGCCTCCTTTCTGTAAAAAGTGGTTAGTTTGGCCTTAGGTCTCATCCTCTCTCGGCTCCACTCCCTTCTGTTTCCTAGTTCTTGGGGACCGTCAGCAGATGATGGCCAAGATATCGCCACACCCGCTTTGTCTTTACAGCCACTGATCCCAGAGGCCCAGGAGCATCTACGTTTTGACCATTTTCTCAACAGGGCTTCGATTTCCCTGCTACGATCATGAGCTTCTCTCTCAACTCATCGCTCAGCCTGAGGCTGAAATGTCCTGCTCATCCAGGCAGAGGAGACCTGCCCTCCTGAAGCCCTGGGGACAGTGCCACCAGAGCAACAATATTGAAAATGACAGATAAATGACTCTCCAAGGAGGTGCTGGGGCAATCGTAGCATCTGTCCACCATGATTATCATATCAGAAATAGTTCACATTATGGGGCAACGATTTTGTTACGTGTGCCTTTCCTAAAAGTATATTAATCGTTTAGTATTTGGTCAGGCAAGCTTTTGGACCCATAAAGAAGAACAACAGAGTGTGGGTTCAGTGTTCATTCTCTGCTTAGTCTCTCCAACCATCCAAGCAAGTAGAGAGCCCTGTGAGGGTAGAGGCAGCCAGGTGGGCGTCTGCTTAAATATCCTTTCCGGAGAGAACCGCCCAGAGCAGTGCAGTCAGCTGATGGCAGCAGGGCCCCCAGGACCCACTTGAGTGCTTGAGCTGTGCCCAGGGCCGGACTCTCCTCCAAGCTGTCTTTGCACTGGAGCTCCCCACTGGGCTGGGTGAAAAGTTCTGAGCTGTCCTGCAGGGAGGCTCTTCCTACACAGTCTTCTTTCTTCTCCCTTCTCCCTTTATAGATGTCAGCCCAGCATCATGGCCTGGAGACTTTATCCACCTTCCCATGCTCCATCTACCTTCAGCATACAATACCATTCCGTCCGCCGGTCTCTCACGCTGCTGACTCCCTGTCCGTGTCAGTTTCTCAGAGGAGCCGAACTGACACAGGGCCTCTGGGCCACTGGCCACTTTTTTTCTTCTTTTCTGTTGAAAAATCCTTTCTTCTCCCTCATTTTCTAATTCTGCATCTATGTAAAATGAAACAATAGGTCTTATGAGAAGACAAAAGAGCAATTCAACTCCTGCTTAAAAACTTCCTCCTGGAAGCTGTAATAGTCAGTGTTTTCTGGAGAAACAGAACCAGTAGGGTATGTGTGTGTGTGTGTGTGTGTGAGATGTGCGTGCGCGCGCGTGCGCATGTACATACACACGTGCATATAGACACACATTCTATCGTGCATTCATATAAAATATTCAGACCAGGCCAGCAGGCTGGAGACCCAGGGATGGGTTGATGTTGCAGCTCGAGTTTGAAGGCAGTCTACTGGCAGAATTCCCACTTCCTTAGCGGATCTCAGTCTGTTTTCTCGTAAGGCCTTCAACTGATTGGATGAGGCCCACACTAGGAGAGTGAGGTACTTGACCCAAAGTCTACTGACTCAAATGTTAATCTTATCTAAAAAATACCTTCACAGCATTTAGACTGATGTTTGGCCAGATGCCTGGATACCATGACCTAGCCAAGTCGACACATAAAATTAACCATCACAAGTACCCTCTGGTCTGAGTTCTGTTTTCAAACAACTTGACAGTGAGTGTGTAGAGGGGTAGCTTAATCTGCCTTGATTATTAATAACTTTTGGTAGCTTCTGGGCTAGTATTTTTACCAAAGACAAGCTCATAGCCATGCATGTCTGTCTTTCAACGATAAATGTTTTAGCCTTTACACTGTCTCTGTCACAACTACGCAACTCTGCTGATGTATAGGAGAGTAGCTGCAGACTATATGTTAACAAATGAGTGTGCTCAGTTCCAATAAAACCTTATTGATGGAAAGGGAAATGTGAACCGTATGTAATTTTCACATGGCGTGAAATAATATTCTTCTTTGGATTCCTCCCCTTGCCTCCCTGCTCAACCATCTAAGAATGTCAAGAGCTTTCTTAGCTTTTAGGGCATGCAGACAGGCGGTGGGCAGGTTGGTTTGGCGCCCTTGCTCTGGTGTATTCTGAAACAAAGCTTCTGCTTTGGAACAGCCTTCCTGCTCCTCCAACCCTAGGAAATACTATTTATGCTTCCAAACTCAGGACAGAAGACAGTCCTTCAGGAATCTTCTACCTTTTCCCTCCTCCCAAGAGAACAAGCTAGTTCTTCCTCTAAATCACCCCTGATCCCACCATCCTTCCATTTTTGTACCTGTTTTTATTGATTGATGAACTATGAACCATATATCCCCTTATTTGTCTCGCCTACTAGACACTTAGCAACTTGAGAAGCTGTCTTATTCATTTCTAGATCCCAGAGCCTGATGCATAGTAGGTGCTTAATAAACATGTGTTGAAATTATTTACTCATTCAACAGATATTTTTGAGCTCCTACTAGGTGCCAGGCACTGTTCTAACCAGTGAACAGAACAGGCAAAAACTCTGTCTTCTAGAGCTTCCACTGCAATGGAGTAGGAGGTGGGAGACAGGCAGACTTGGTAAGTGAGCGAATGACAATATTTTAGAAGGTGGTACGTATATGGAGAAAAGTAAAGCAGGCAGAAGAGGCAGGAAGTGCCAGGGAGTCGGGGTGGGGTTGTAATTATAAGCAGAGTGATCAGCAAAGACTGAAAGGTCATGAGGAGAGAGCCACCTTGCTATCTGGAGGAAAGAAAGCCAGCGTTAAGGTCCTGAGGTATGTGCCTGGAATGTCCTAGAAACAGCACAAAGGCCAGTGTAGCCCGAGCTGAGTGAGCGAGGGGAAGAAATACATTTTACTGCATATATTTGAAAGCTAAGAGAACATAGATGCCTTCTGGAGACCTGGAGAAAAAAAGGGAAACTGAGGCTCAGAGAAGTGGAGAATTTTTTTTTCATCGTACAATACAGCTGGTCAATGCTGGAGCTGGGGCCCTGGGACTGGACCCCAATCTTTGCCGCAGAGGACATCGCAGAGCTCCGTCCACAGGGAGACCAGCACCCCAGCAACAGAGACCAAGGAGCACTCTGTCTTGCGGGGATCTCGTCCTTAAGCCCTGTCTCCAATAACAGAAGAGAATAAGATTCGACCAGACACGGTGTCTGGGGAGACAGTGGCAGTCAGGGCTTCATCGCTACCAGCAATTTTGAAGTTGCCCATATTTCTCTCACCGGGGATGTTTTCTTGCTCTGAAACCTTTTAGCAGATGACAAGGTATTGCCCTGGGTGTGTTCCAGAACACAGGTCTTTGCTAAAGTGGTTAGACAGCCACTTCCCTTCAAAGCCAGGGACTGCCCCTGGGGACGAACCTATTCAGAGAGCATTTTCTATTTGCAAAACATTGCTCTGACATGTTATCATGTATTTCTCTCAACAGATCAGGGAGATTGGAGAGCTTTCTCGGATGTGCTGGACATCCAGGGGAAAGATGAGGGCCGAGAGGGCTGCAGATTCAGAGTGTTCCTTCTCGTTGTGCGTGGAGTTGTCCTCACCCCTGTCCTCCTCCTCCTCGTTTTTGTCTGTGGCAAGGGATGGAAAAGCACAAGGCACGGCTCCTGGCTGCAGGAAATTTATAATCTAGTTGGGTCACAAGTTCATTGATTCATCCACTTGCATATTCATTCAATATCGCCTCCATTCTGTAAGCTTTTATTGAGCACCTGCTATATTCCAGTTAATTATTGGAGATCCAATAACATTAGGAGAAGGCTTCACAGAGGAGAGAGATTTTAGTTTTTTAAAAACATTTTTAAAAGGATATTTATTTATTTTGAAAGAGAAAGAGGGAGAGCACAAGCAGATGAGGGGCAGAGAGAGAGGGAGAGAGAGAGAATCCCAAGCAGGTTCTGCAATGTCTGCACAGAGCCTGATGTGGGGCTTGAACCCATGCACGGCGAGATCATGACCTGAGGCGAAGCCAAGAGTCGGATGCTTAACCGACTGAGACACCCAGGCGCCCCAACTTTGCTTAGTTTTAAAGGATGGACAGGATTGTATATGGAAGGCAGAACAAAGGGGATGTTTTGTTCAGGCTGAGGGAACAGCAAGTGCAAAGAGGAAGAGGCAAGAAAGGGCGTGCATGTCCAGGGAAGGCTAGGGAGCCTGGGGTGCCTAGAACATGGGAGATGGGGCTGGGGTGGGTGAAGGTGAGGGGCGCTGGGCAAGGCTGGAGTCAGAGCCACACGCCATGCTACGCTGAAAGGCACCTTTTCCTCTGGATGACTAGGAGCCATGGACTGACATGATTAGATATGGTTTTGAGGAAGCCCGCTCTGGCTGTAGCACAGGGAATAAGCAGAGAGGAGGGGCAAATCAGAGTGGTCCTTCTGGAAACAACAGGGAACACGATGCATGGGTGTAGTATGATGGGGACTCAGACCTGGACACACAGCCTGAGAACACTGTGCTGGGAGAGTAAGGTCGGCAGGGGCAGGGCCAGCATGGAGTGGAGGCTGCCTCAGTCTCATGAAGCTGATGAATGGATTACATCCATCTAATTCTGGGCTGCGGGATTAGGAATCTCGCTTGCTCAAATTTGTAATATATTCTCCAGTGTCAGTTTTTTTTATCAGTAAAAATATTATGTATTGATTTTCTACAAGTTATTTCTCAATTAATTCAGAACTGGGCAGGGAAGGAATTATTATTATTGGACCTTCTCAACGAATCAGAACAGCCGTGCTGCTGGCCCTGACATTATCGAGCCATTGAATAAATTCCGGCAACCACTTACCTCCAGATTACTCGATATGTGAGCAAGATTACGCCCTGTTCATTGAATTCAGGGGTGTCCACCAGGCTTTCTGATAAAGTGAGTGAATGTTCCCAATTGATAGAGGAAGGTCATGACACCATTAAATCTAGACCCACAGAGAGGACAGGGCTGAAAGTTGAGGCTTGGGAGCCCTCAGTGCTTAGATGAGAGTGGAATGCATGACTAGGTGTTATGGGAGCCCACCGGGTCATGTAACCAACACGGGAGGAATCAAAGAAGGCTTCCTGGAGGAACGGTCATCTAAGCCATCTTGAAGGATGAGAAGAGGACAAATATAATGGATTAAGAGTGAGGATTTGGTGGGGTTGCATGGGGTTGGGTAGGCTATGGTCGAGGGGGCAGAGCAGTGGCGAGTGGGAGGGAATGGAGCCAATAACAGCATATGTGCATGTTGGTGTTGCTTATAAGCAGCAGTTCCAGTGAAGACAAATAAGGATAGGGAGGCAGGTGGGGGCCAGATAATAAAGGGACTTTTCAATAGCACTGAAGTTATCAGATGAGGAATGATAGAACCTTGAATGATACCCCAATAAAGGAGACAGAACCAAGAGAGGTGATTTGAGAGGAATTTTTGGACAGCGGAGAATGTGGTAACCATTTGGATGATGGGATTGAGGGTGAGCTGTGGTCTGAGGCAGTTTATAGATTGCAAGGGACAGCATGGGATGGCGGATGCGGTTAACCTCTGTGACAATATCGGGGCCTCACATCTTCCGAGCTAAAAGCACCTTGATAGTGCCTGGTGCATCCCGCAGTATGGACGGGGTGGCTCTATCACTGGGTTCTGGGTCCGCCCCGGGGCTCTGGGAAGCATTATGCGTTTCCTGACAAAATGGCAAAGTGCAGCACACACTGCTCCTTCCCTCTCTCTTGTGGCCTTGTATTCAGGAGCTTCACGAAACCTTGGAGTGATAAGCAGGAGAAAAAGTCAAGAGAACAGCCTTCCTGCTCGCCTTGACATTATCGAGTTATTGAATAAATGCCAGCAACCACTTACCTCCACATTACTTGATAGGTGAGCAAGATAAAGCCCTGTTTGTTTAATCCAAGGGTGCACATCAGGCTTTCTGATAAATTGAGTGAATGCATTCTTAGCGGATACAGGAAGGCAGCTGCAATAGACATCTTCCAGGCTTCAGTTTTGAGTCTGTCAGGAGGTAACACTGCGTTGTGATCGGAGAACATGAGCTGTAGCACCGACACGTAGCTCCGACACGTCTGAACAGGAGTTCTGAGACCCCTGAGCGGGCTCCCTTGTAGAGTGGGGACAGTAGTAATCTATATTAGAACTCTGCTTGGCACAGTAATGGCGGGGGCATTCAGCTCCATCTCCTATTTCTTTTTTTTAAGTTTATTTATTTTTGAGAGAGAGAGAGAGAGAGAGAGAAGAGAGAGAGAGAGAGAGAACCTGGACTGGGGAGGGGCAGATAAAGAGGGAGACAGAGAATCCAAAGCAGGCTCCACGCTGAAAGCGCAGAGCCTGACGGTTGGGCTCGAACTCACAAACCGTGAGATCATGACCTGGGCCAAAATCAAGAGTCAGACACTTAACCGGCTGAGCCACCCAGAGGCCCCTCCATCTCCTAGTTCTTTATAAGAAACAGGGTTGCTTTCTACAGCCTCATGCAGAACACTTTCCTGACAGGGTTGGAGTCTCAGACTCAAGCTTCCGCCCTGCCACCGGTAATCTGTTGGATCGTGTGTAAGTCTCCTCCGCTCTCGGGGCCTCAGTTTCCCTTTTCGTCAAATGAGAGACTTGACCTAGAACGTGACTTCTGAAGCTCCTCCCGGTTTGAACTGGGTTGCTTCTCTTAATGTTGGTTTCCAGTCCTGCTGCAGAAGTTTTTCTTCTTGCCAGAAGGTGGTGCTATTGAGTTCCTCGTTTTCCTTTTACTCCCGCTTATCCGCGGTTTCCCTTCCTCGGGTTTCCGCTCTCCCCCATCAGTCACCGGTGATCAGCCTCCTCCCACCTCCCCGGAAGCGGATGATCCTCCCTCCCGCCAATCACTGGGAGACCAGCTGTAGCCCAACCCTACGGCCCAGCCCGGATCAGCCTCCGCGCTTGTGTCCTCACGTAGGCATTGTATCAACTCGCATCGGCTCAACAGGGGTGAGTACAGGACGGTAAGATTTTGAAAGAGAGAGAGAGCGACCGCAGTCACATAACTTTTATTACTCTGTGTCCAGCAGATTGTTATGACTGTTCTGTTTTATTATCAGTTATTGCTGTTCATCTCTTCCTGCGCCTAATTTATAAATTAAACCTCATCATAGGTACGTATGTTTAAGGAAAAAACAGTCTGCAGAAGATTTGGGACTGTCTGCAGTTTCAGGCATCGGGCGGGGGTCTTGGAACATATTTCCCCTCCCTCCCAGCCGCGGATAAGAGGGGAACGACTGTGTTACAAAGAGCGCTCCGTTTGCTTCAAGTTCTGGGAGACTGAGCTGGCCTTCCTTCGATGCTCTGACTGTGAACTTCTGGCTGCAGGGGACGCCGTAGGTCCCGGCCAGCCTTTGCCCCCTTCCCGGCCCCGCGACCCAGGCTGCGCATACACCGGGTCCGTTCTGTGCAGGTCTGAGTACTGGGCAGTGCTGTTCCAGTTTCACCGGCCTCCGTTCAGGGCCGCAGAAGGGACGCTGGGGGGCCTTTGGGCCATTTCAGGGTGTGGGGGAGACAGAGGCCTGAGGGTTGGCCCCCAAGACCGGGTGGTGCAGTTATACCTGAGACTGGCCTGGCTGAGGGCCTTGGCAGAAGCAGTGTGTTCGGTTTGACCAGGACTCAAGACCTCCTCTGACCCCTTACCTCAGACACGCCATGTCCCTGAGTCCCTTCCAACCCCTGCCTGCTGCTGCTTGTCATTCCTGGAACTTTCCAGTTCCAATTGGAAGCATCAGGCTGCAGGTGTGGCCAGGAGTCCTCACCTCACCCGAATTTCAGTGGGGTTGATGGCTTGGGTGTCACTGAGAACTCCCCTGACCTGGCTGAACTGTGTGTAGCCAGGAGCAAGCCCCAGGAGGCGGTCTTGGTGTCCTGTCAACAACAGCCAGAGGGGTGAGCCCTTGCGGGTATAGACCGTCACCATCAACAGCAATCAATGCCGCTTTTTCTCAGACACATAATAGTGATAGGAATGGAGCTTTCCCACAAAGGCAAAGGCCTATGAACAGTTTCCATCAGATCAGGAAGCGCTTCTCACTCAGGTATCAGCTCCTAGGTGTGCCTGTTCCTGGGGCCCATCAGCCTCCCCCTCCTTCGGGAGCTGCCCCCAGGCACTGCATCCCCTGCCTCGTGGGCGCCTTCTTCTCCCCTCAGGCCCCGCCAAGGAACCTAACGTGGTCAAACCAACCCGTGCTTCCTTGCTCCCTGCTAGGACAAATCACAGGGTTTTGGGTTTCAGGGGTTTGCTGTGGTTCACCAAGGCGACCCAGACAGCCGATGTCTTCAAGACAATGCAGACAAGGCAGAGTGGGAAGAAGATACGTTCTGGGAGCCTGGGACACAGAGCCTGGGATGAGGCTCCCAGGTCTATCCCCACTGCCTAGGGCAGCAGCCCTGCGAGGCATTTAATTGCTCTCTATATACATACAGACCTACACGTATCCTGGGTAGGTTTGTATGTACGTATGTACACACTAAACACAACTGTTCGGGTGCTTGGCTTCAGGTCGTGTTGGTTTGTTGAATGTATGTTGTTTTATATCCGGTCACTGGTATGTTTATTGCACTTTGGGGAATATAGGATAATTACTAGCTTTCCTCTTGAAAGGACTCTTTTGGGGTCAGTGATTTCCTGGGTTCTGGGGACATTTTGGGGGGATTTAGTTTTAATTGCCTTCGTTTGGTCAATCTCTTTAAAAAAAACACCCAGTATTTCCCCAATTCTGGGACAAGAATTATCTTGTTGTGTTGGAATACCCATGTCAACCACTTAAGAACATTTTGGGGTACTGACCTTCTGCCCGTGGCAAAGCAGTAACGAGAACAAGAGAATATTCTCAGGTCTTAGGGCCTCAGGTCATTCTGCAAATCTTTGTCCTTTTCTTGCTCCGTGGAAATGGGTACCAATGTACCTCCCTCTATGAAACGCCTGAACAGCAGTGATTTTACTCAAATCACAGAGTGATCGTTTGAATGATGGCAGGTAGAATTATTTTGGTTTTGCCCTACTACTACTACTACTACTACTACTGGTAATGTTTCTTATATGTGTAATGTTTTTTGTTTTTAAAGTGATTTCCTATGTATTATCTTCCTGTGACATCCCCAAAGTCCAGGAAAATGGATATTGAATATTACTTATCCGCACTTCTTATATAAGAAACCCAGAGGGCACCTGGGTGGCTCAGTCGGTTAAGCGTCCGACTTAGGCTCAGGTCATGATCTCACAGTTTGTGAGTTCGAGCCCCACGTCGGGCTCTGTGCTGACAGCTCGGAGCCTGGAGCCTGCTCTGGATTCTGTGTCTCCCTCTCTCTCTCTGCTCTTTCTCCACTTGTGCTCTGTCTCTCTCTCCTTCATAAATAAATAAACATTAAAAAAATTAAAAAAAAAAGAGACCCAGAGCCTTGGGAGGTTATGTAATAATTGTAAGCACTGCTATCAATCACATGCTTGTTGAGCACATCAACCTTACGAGGAAGGCATTATTGTAACCATTTTTCAGGTAATGCAGCTGGGCTCGAGAGGTTGAGTAACTTGTTCTAGATCACACTGCTACTGAGAAGAACCGGAATCCATACGTTTGTGTTTAAAGTCTCATAGTTTTGCTTGTTTCGTGGCAGCAGATGCCCGTCCCCTAAGAGTGGTGGCCATGTGAGAAAGACACTGGCCTGGGAGTCAGGAAGCCTCTGGTCCTGGCTACGTCTGCCCCTAACCTATGAGTCATCCTGGGTAAGTCGTTTTCCTCCTCTTCCCTTCAGCTTCGTGATGTGAAGCGTGGAGTGTGGAAACGAGGCATCTGCTAACTTTAGACTCTGGTATATTCGAAGGACTCCCTGGGTTACAAAGCAGGGGTGATTACAAAGCTGCCCAAACATGGGCACCGATGTCTACACCTCTTTGCTCTTCTCCATGTCTTTCGCTTCTGAATGAGAATTTCCCTCCAAGAAGAATTCACCGGTATAGGCACAGCTGCTGATCTTGCAGGGAAGAGTGTTGGGGAGGAACAGTGAGACTAAGAGTTGGAGTCGCGGTGGAACCCTACCTCATCCCTGTGGCATGGCAAGGATGTAGGAGTCTCACATAAGCCAAGTGTTGCTGCAGGGGAAGGTAGCTGAGTGTGATCTGCTGTACTGTCTTGGGATTCCCCCAAAGCAGAGCCTACGACAAGGGCTCATGTGCAGGTCGTTTATTTTTGGGAAGTAATCTGGAGACCAAGAGGGGAGGAGCTAGGAAAAATGATGTAGAAGGAGGGAAAGCCAATCCCAAGGGTGCATCCTTGAGGTGTTTACTGCTGCGGACAAATGGATCTTGATCCTGCAGGCTCTTGCCTTGGAATTGCCACTAGAGTCATGGAAAACCATTTCAGTCTTCTGCTGGAAGCTTCCAGGAGGTGTTAACTGCCTTGTACTTCCAGTTTGCACATACACCAGAGTGGCTGAGTGGACTCTAGCACACAGCTGCTATGGTGAGGGGCCCCAGGCAGAAAGCGGGGGGTGCCTGGGGCAGCAGAAGAAAGATTCTAAAGCTTGTTGCTTCAACAATAGCCAGGGCAAAATGGTGGCCGACAGGATGAGAGATGGAGCATCAAAGATGTCTGGCACAGTTGTGTGGCTGGTACCCAGCTCCTGTGGGCTGTGGAGTAGGTTGCAGGGTGAGGTACATGTGTGGGGTTGGAGGGCCTGGTAGAGATTGTTCTAGAGTGCGTCTGCCACATCCGGAAGCTGTGTGATGGAGGGACCCCATATGTTCTCCCATGGGTGCTCTGCGAGACAGCCAGCATTTGGAAGTGAACCACTTAGAGCTCATAGGTGACCTAAAGGAAGACTTGCCTCCTCTTCTCTGTATCCCCCTCTTCTCCTCTGGAGGAATTAGGAGTGGAGACAGTTGAGGTAGGGAAATTACCTTCTCCCCTCCAGGTCCCCGGGGCCGGTAGGCTGAGCACCGAGCAGGGGGAGGGGAGGGTGCGAATGCCAAACTTGACATGACACTTGTGTTCCACTGCACTGGGCTGAGGTTTTAGTACCTAAAAGTGACCGACAAGCTATGGGACATCACTATGGGGTGGAGAAGGAGGTGTGACACAGCAGCATTGGTGGCGGTGCCTAGAGGGAATAAAGGTTCCATGTTTGTGCTTCATTAGGCTTAGATGTTCAGCCACTGCCCGCCATTCTTAATTTAGCTGTTGATCACATGGGACACCTGATCCGCACTACTTCTCTTCCTCGATAGCGGCCTTCTCAGTTTAGATGAGGTCATGCATGTATCCGACTTGCAGTGTTAAGGACAAAGTGCACTTTATGCCACTTGTGCTGTCAGGGACCAGATAGGTAGCAGAAGGGAGGGTAGCAGGGTGCGTGGGGCCGCTGAACCTGAGTGCTCATGCCCTGCTTACCGGGGGCAGGCGCTGTTGAGCTCTAGCCGGCCGCCCTGCAGAAACAGAGTAGGGAGTTTGGATCTTCGAGGAACTGCCACCACCATACTAGCCCTCGGTCCCCACGGTAGACTATACTAATGCCCCTACTTCTGTACCCCTTTCTGTATCCTTATCTTTTCTAAATAACTTTACAGTGTCCTCCCATCGTGCTTGGGGATGCTCTCTTGTCTCTGGGCCCGCCTCATTCTCAGGTCTTCTTTTGGCCGATGGTCTGTTAGCAGCTGAGACACGGTGGCGGCCTGAGTGGGTGGGTTTGTCCTCTTGCACCTCTGCTCTCACCGTGGGGAGCACCTCACCTACCTGCACTGTAGCTGCTGATCCCATGAGGGGAATGAGGGCGTGCGGGGCTGAGCCACACCAGCCAAGCCCCCTCCTCCAACAGCTGGTCTGCAGATTATAAAAGTAAATGACGATTGTTGTAAGTCCCTGGGTTTGGGGTGGTTGCTTACATAGCGATTTTGTAGCAGCAGTTAAGCCAACAGAATAACATCAATGACACTGGTAACATCACGATTCCTGCTGAGCTTCTAGGTGGCCTCCAATTCTTCCCGACACTGTCATCTAGGCAGTCACTTGTGCACCATGGGAATGAACAGACCAGGTGGACTGTTGGCCAGACTCCAGGTGACAGGGAGCCTCTGAAGGCTGCCTTTGGTGTCTGGGTGTGTTTGTGGCACCACTGGGTGTCCCTTTCCTTTGTTCCGTCTGCCCTGGTCCACAGAGAGCTGGTGGCCCAGCCACCATGAGCTCTTCGGCACTCACAGGGTATCTGATTGAGTCTATTTGGTCCGTTTTCTTAGTATTTGTTCTCTAGGCTTTTTACAGCTTCAAAGAGCTTCTCACCCATATTCACTAATTAATTCATTACTCCAGCGAGTAACACCTGAAGCAGCGGGAGGAGCCTGTCATTAGTAAGAATACTAGGGGCTCATTATTTAGAGTAGGTTGCCCAGAGCCCCGCTCCATCCACCAGGGCTGTTAACCCCTTCCCTGGCTGACAGGGGCTCCTCAGGCAGGTGTGTGTCCGAGTAGGAATCTGCTAGGCACTCAGCAGTCGCCAAGCACCTACTGTGTGCTCAGCTAGTTACGCTGGGTGCCGCGGGGATACAGGAAGTTATAAAACATGGTTTCTGACTTCAAGGGACTTCGGTCTAGTGAGAGCTCTGCAGTCAGGTAGACCTGAGTTCGAATCCCAGCAATTTATAAGCTGCATGGCGTTGGGCTAAGTAGCCTCAGTTTCCTCGTCTCTAAAATGGGATGCTCCTACCTCTTCAGGGACGTGAGGATAAACAGCGCAATATAAATACAAGGTCTGGCACATAGCGAGTGCTCCATAAACTACATGGTTACCAAGGTTACCCAGATGCGTGCCTTCACGTGCATCTCTCATCCCGAGCCCGGCACAGGTGCATGGGACAGCGTGGCAGGAGGCAGGGAGCTGGCAGATGGTAGACATTTGGGGGACACCTTTATTTCAGGGGTGATCAGAGGAAGAGGGAGCCGAGAGGGAAACCAAAGGGTGGAAGGGGAGAAGGGGAGGGGCGACCGCAGGAGCATGCTGGCAGGTGGGTCCCAGCAGGTGAGCTTTGAGAATGGGGAGGCAGGAAGGTGGCCACCAGCAGTGCCCTGCGCTGAGCCTTGGAGCAGCGTGCAGTCTAAGGACATTCACCCGTTTGATCACCCAAGGGCCGCTGAGAGTCGGGGTGACCATGAAACGCTCTGCCCAGTCTCCTCCTGTGGGGGGAACGGCTGACCTCCAGCCTCTGTCCCTCTGGACTGGGTCACCCACACGCTGGTGCCTAGGGAATGTGTTGACTAACAGCTATATGCCGGGTACTCATCTCAGCGGTTTTTAAAGTTTATTTATTTTGAGGGAGAGAGGAGAGAGAGAGCACACACCTGAGCTGGGGAGGGGCAGAGAGAGAGAGAGAGAGAGAGAGAGAGAGAGAGAGAGAGGCAGAGAGAGAATCCCAAGCAGGCTCTGCGCTGCCTGCTTAGAGCCCAATGAGGGGCTCAAACCCACGAACTGTGAGTTCATGACCAAGATTTTGACCAATCTGGGTCGAAACCAAGATTCTGATGCTTAGCCGACTGAGTCACCCCTCATCTCAGCAACTAAACTACTTATTAATTTAATCCTCACGGCAGTTCCAAGGGTATGGATACTATTACCTTTGCTTTCCAGGTGAGAAAAAAGAGGCGAAGCCGTGCCTGGCACCGAGACCTGATCCCAGGGCCTGCTGTACCATCCTGATCGTAGTAAGACTTTCAGTCCCCCTGGGTTGTCACTGTCCGATTCAGGCGGCCAGCCTCCGTGCCTCCTGCTGCCTTAGGTCTGTGTGCCGGCACTGCCCTGGGACAAGCTCTGCCCTGCTTCCTGTCCCGCCTTCTTGTCCAGGGTTTGCCTTTCTTTTCCTTCCTCCCCACCCCCCCCGTGGGGGCAGGGTTAAAGCATATTGCTAAAACCGTGTCTCTTCATGGATCTTTTCGCATAACATTTAATTGGTGGTAATGACTGTGACCCCAGCGGCACTCATGTAGTGAACTTCAAGTTGGCATTTCAATTAGCTGTGCTGATTGCTGGGTTTGGGCTTTTCATATATTTGTGAGGTGGCTTAGCCTGAGAGCAGTCAGTTAAGGGACTTAGTACCACAGTGCTTCTTGAGGGGAATAAATAACCTCATTACAGCTTCTTTTGCTCTGGTGGAGAGAAAGGAAGAAAAGTTGAATGTCTCAGGGCAGGTGTTGGGGGCGGGGGCTCGGTGCCTGTGACTAAGTGGAAGGAGCAGGAACAGGAAGGTTTCCTTCCTCCCTTTCCCTTCCTCTCCAGCCCTCTCCTGTCTTCTCCCCTCCCCTGCTCCTCCTTTCCTCTTTTTCCTTCCATTTGTCGTTCCTTTCATTCTTTTGCTAAAGCCTTTGATGGAACTAATACACTGACCTAGGGTTCCCAGGACTCACAGGTTCATGGATATAGATGGGGTCACATTAACAGTTAAACTTGGAACTTAACACACACACACACACACACACGTGCACGCATGTGCTTCAAAGTCCCAGTCCCCTCCTTCCCCAGGTATCCTTGGGAGACCCCCGGGTGTCCCCGGGGCTTACAAGCTGGCCTTCCTGTGGTGTCTGCCATGTTCTCCCTCTCCTGCTGGGCGTCCTGTCAGGGCTCCTGGAGGCATTGGTGGCAGTGTGACACCTCTGAGAGCACAGGGTCTCTTGCTGCCCTGCTCAGGTTAGCTGCCCTGCGGTGGGGCCCCCTGGGGCCCTCAGCATGTTAAAGCATCACTCAGGGTTGGACCTGCCCCCCAACACGAGGTTTACATACCATCTTGTTCCCCAGTCCCTCTCTCTTCCCTCCCTCTCCCCTGGGTGCCCGAGCCTCAGTTCCCTTCCTCTTCCCCGCCTCCTGCCCTGTTCGGCCAGATAAACCAAACCCACCTCCAGTAAACTCAGCAGACACCCAGGCCCCATAGAGGCTCACGGTCACTTTAAAAAGGGGCACTGAAATGGGTGCTTATTTTGAATTTTGCCGTAGCTGACTTCAGGATCCGCTCTCTGTCAAGGTTACCACGATGGGCTGCTCTTTTCCTAAATGAACACCTGCGTGGTCCCTGGAAAGGGCGTTAGATTTGGTGGAGTCACAGATCCTGATTTCAGTCCCTCTGGTACTTTTCAATTTAGGAACCGCTTCTGTTAGTTCATATTTTTTTTTCGCTTAATTTATCAATAAATTCAGCAGGGTTAAATGAGATACTGTGTGTGAAAATTATCTTGGTACATAGTACCACCAGGGAAATAATTTTTTTTTTTTTTTTTACCAACCCTCACTACCCTGTTTAAAAACATAGAGTTTCCTGCTGTAATAAATCTCAACTCCCTTCCCTGCCACACCATGATGGTCCCCATGGCCCCCTCTACTTGCCCTGACTTTTCCCACCTTCCTGCCCTGACTCCTGTCTTCTTCCTTAGCCTGTTATGTTGAAAAATATCCTGAGCTAGGATTCGGATCTAAGAGAGCTGCGATTTACTGCAGCTTCCCTGCCAGCTGTGCGAACTTGGGTGCTTCCTGGGGCTTCCGGTGGGTTTCCGGTTCCGGTTCCCATAAGCACCCTTGCGGAAGCAGCAGCACCCTCTTGTAAAAGCCACTTGAAACCAGTTCGCATGCGGATTCAGCCTCAGCACGCCCACGTCAACGACATCAGCCCGCAGTGCCCCTCCTCACAACTGGGGCCGGGGCTCACTCGGTGGTCTTCCGCCGGAATCAGGGACACCTGCCTCTGGGCAGCAGTGTCCCCTCCTCAGAGGCCCAAGTTTCAGCTCCAAGGAGCCCCTTCTCCAAGTTCCCAAGTTTTAATAATGAATCATTTCTGCCTCGTCCCTTGGGTAACCCAGCCCTAAGTGGTTACTTTAGAATTCTCTTTTTACTCAGTTATCAGGTTAATAAGTTTGTGTCTGGTTAACAATTTTTACTTCTAATTCTGTTTAAATAGCTGCTTTGATGTCTCTCTCCTGATTGAATCTTGGTTTATACCAGTGACTGGGGTGGATCAAGGGCTCTTGTAGGCTCCTTGGAGAGAGCAAAAAACAAAATGGGGAAAACAGCAGCCTCATGGAGCTCACATTTTGTTCAGGCAAAACAAAACAGAAACACATGCATGAGGAAAATATGGGATGTCAGAGGTGGTGAGTGCTATCTGGAAACACATGTCAGGTCAGGAAAGAGATGTAGAAGGGCTGGGAAGGAGGTGGTTTGCAATTTGAGCTGTAATGTCTATGCGACACCGCTCATCATATGTATGGAAATACATTGTGGCCCAAATATTGGGAATTATTTTGTTCCATTCATAGCTGAGCCTTTTTGTGAATCTTGGAGATTGTGTAAAACCAGGGAGAGTATAGAATTAATAGGACTTTAAATGGATGCCATGCCTGGAAGAAAAAAAGCCAAAGGTTTTAATTGGGTGGCTAATGAGTATGAGTGTGTGCGTGTGTGTGTGTGTGTATATGTGTGTGTAGCGGTGGTGATTGCTATCAATTTACCGCATAGCCATTGTCTTCCTTAGAACAGATTCCCAGGCTCATTTTAAACCGTGGATACTGTAGACCAGAAAGAGACTCCATTTTTCAAATAAAAGCTTTTACAAGTTTCCTCATCATTTCACAATTCACAAAGGATTCCGATCACATTTTGTACATATTCTTCATGTCTCGTCCTGGACAACAGGTAGACCTCTTGAATTGGAGGATCCCACCATTGGGGTTGTTCATTTAGGTGATTTGCCCAGGGTGGCAGCTTTTTGCTTCCAGGTTCCTGAGTCGTGAGGGAAGGTATGACCAGTGTCTTCAGGACAGAAGGGCATGGTTCTGGGTCGTAATTAACTCCAAGGGCAGATTGAGGGACCAGGACTTGCATCTCAACGAAGAGCCTAATTCCTTGCTGACAGGTGTCGTAATGGCTTTTTGACAATTCTTCTTCTCAGGCCTGGGAAAAAAATCTGGACTCCCACTGGTACTTCCTTGTGTTTTGCAGAACAGTTTTTTTGTGTGTGTTGGTCAGAATGCTAGGTGGTAAAACCCCAAAATGAAAGAGTGGGGGTGGGTTACTCAGAGAGATGGGCCGGCCTGGTCAGTGTGGGACTTGTGTCCATCCCAGGTGTTTACACAGCAGGGGATTCCTCTTGTCCTGATTTCGGAAGAAGTCACAGATTTTCCTCTGACTTTCTGAAAATGTCCCTGGGATGCATGGAATGCTTTGCTTATTAATGAGGAGGAGAAAGGGATCCACCTTTCTTTCCTGGTTGTAGTCCCTTTGGCATCATTCCAAGTGAGAGAAAGTTCATTTTCTTGCTACTGCCAAGGGCCCGGTTAGAGTCTCGGTTAGGCCCAGTGCTGGGATTCAGAGATGTCACGCAAGTAGGTGGACCGCAGACCAGAAAATGATTCTGAGTGTTTGGCTTGTGCTGGGCACTGTGATCTGGGTTTCATATGCATTTATGTCATTTAATCCACAGACTCACTCTATGAGATGATTGTTCTTATTTTACACAGGAGGATATTGAGGTATTGGGGATATTGAGGTATTAAGTAACTCAAGCGAGGTTTAGAAGTGGGCCTCCAACCTAGGTCTGTTTGACATGGTTTGCAAAGGATACTTGCATGAGGTGGGCGGGGGGAAATGGAGTTTCTGAGATAAAACTACTTCATGTCCCTTTCTGTGACTCAACATTGAAGGTCTGAGAGAAAGGTCATCTCTGCTCTATGTTCGAAAGACAAACCAGATCAAGTCAAACCTAAACTTACTTGTGCAAGAGCTCTACTAGGCTAGCTGCTATTGTTAAGTACTTTTAAACTTCTGATCATATTTCTTTTTCTCAATATCTTGAGAAATAGAGATTACGGTCCCGTTTTTTTACAGATGGCATCACTGAGCTTAAGGTCGAATTAGCCAGTCTTCCTGAAACCAGGTTCGTGGTTTCTAAAGGTTAATCTCTTCTCTGAGATTAACAGATTGTTGTTCTCATTATCGACGGCTGTGGACAAACCACCCCAAAACTAAGTGACATAAAACAAAAGTCATTATGTTATGCTTATGTATGTTATGCATACCCAGCAGGTATGGCTGGGACAGTTGGAACAATTCAGGCATTTTCTCTCTGTTTTTAAAATATTCTTTTTTGTTGTTTTTTTAATAGAGAGCTAGAGAGCATGCACACGAGCAGGGGAAGGGCAGAGAGAGAGGGAGAGAGAGAGAACCCCAAACAGACTCTGCAGTGTCAACGCAGAGGCTCTGATGTGGGGCTCGAACTCACGAATGAACCGTGAGATCATGACCTGAGCCTAAATCAAGAGTTGGACGCTTAACTGACTGAGGCACTCAGGTGCCCCAAACATTTTCTCTGTTTGTATGGACTGTTCAAGGAGTTACCTTGGGTGTCGTCACAGTGTGGTGATATCATGGCTTCTCAGGCTTAGCACTATTGACATTTGGGGATGGACGATTCTTTTTGGTGAGTGGTTGAGAACCAGATTCCAACGTTCCTAATCTCCAGCTTTTATACCGTTCACCGAACTGCACTTGAGTTTGACTCATTGTTGAAGACATGGGCTCAGTCCCAAAGGCCACTCAGTCTTGTACTTCAGGACTCCTTTAGGAAAGCAAATGCCTGCAATGCCAGACATGGTAACATTTGGCAATGCTGCAGAAGAGAATGGAAAAGGATGCTTTGTTTACATAATCCTATGTACCACACAGTATTTTGGGTATGGGTATATATCCATATATGTAATTTTTTAATAAAATTAAATTCTGTTATGGTAATAATATCCTCATTTTATAGTTAGCAGCACTGACCTACATGGTCAGTCACTTGCTCATCGTGGACAGGGTAGCAAAGATCTTGCAAGGATTGGGACCCTAAACATGTCAGCATCATGAACAATGTAGGGGTTAAGCACAACTAGCTCTAGAGCTGTTTTAACCCTTCCCACTCATACCAAAATATCTATTTTATTCGGCCCATTTGAAAGTCATGCCTCTGTATGACTTCAGCCTCTCTCTCCATCTACTTACTAACATCTGGGAGCTTGGGAGGGGCTTTGGCTGATATTTATCATGCCCATCAGAGTCACTAGGCAATCGGTGGGTTTCTTTGCAGAGACTAAAATCTGGCTGACAACTCATGGGGAGCCTGATGTGGTATTTTTAGGGCACTTGTTTCTGTGCAATTATTGTTTCTCAGTGTTGATTGTCAGTGGTTGCAAATAGACAACAACTGTGCACGAGGTGTCTGCTGGTGCTCAGGATGTGTTGCTGCTGAGCCCCTGAGTGACGGGTGGTCATTGTTTCTGGCATTTGACAAGCCTTAAGTACAGACATCACGATAGGTTGTCACTACAGGTTCAGTTCAAGGATGTTTTTATATGGAAAGGGGAGGGGTCCTGCAGAAGGAGTTCGAGTCATAAAGAAAGTTTGATGTTTTGCCACATCAGCTGCTAAATCGCACTTAACACTTTCTCCAGATCCCCCACAGACTAATTTTCAGTCTCGTTCAAAAATAACAATGTCAATTTATGGATCACTGCGACCGAATGTCTCTCTCCTTTTTTTTTTTTTTAAGTTTATTTATTTTTGAGAGAGAGAGAGAGACAGAGTACGAGTAGGGAAGGAACAGAGAGAGAGGGAGACACAGAATCTGAAGGAAGGCTCCAGGCTCTGAGCTGTCAGCACAGAGCCCGATGCGGGGCTCGAACTCACAAACCACGAGTTCATGGCCTGAGCCAAAGTTGGAGGCTTAACCGACTGAGCCACTCAGGTGCTCCCCGAATGTCTCTTGGAGAATACCAGAATGTTCTAGTACTTCTGCCCTCATAGACTGTGAATCAGTAATTCCCTGGCACCCAGTAGGTGTTCAAGAAATGTTGGTTAGGTGAATGAAAGAGCTATGGTCTGGCCTGAGAGCTGATGTGGTGCATTACAGGTGTTGATGGTGGAGAATACAGTATATTATCAATTGTAACCCTCATTGTTCCAGGGATTTATATGGTCCAGCCTCAGAGGGGGCTCATCTCAACAACAAAAAAGTAGCTAGAGCACAAATTGTAAAAAAGTAGTTCACATTCATTTTTTGAGGAAGTCATTCATTGACTTCCTCAGAGATCCTAGAGGGAGAAGGTCCATCTCATTCACTGAAACATCAGGCATCAGGCACTCTTCCTTCCCTTTTCTCTCCATTTTGCTCATACCTAGTGGTTGCTCCAGAGTCTCTAAAGTAAAGGTACCACCGCCAAGAATTACTTCCTTGTAATTCTTAAGCAGTTTTATATCTCTCCCAACAACCCCAAGTTTTCCCAAATGTAACTCTCCTTGATCTCTTCTTCATGCAGGACTCTTGGTTTTCTAGAGGAGAAGAGGAGGTTTAGGGAAACTAAATGGACAGTTACAGGATTTTTATTTGAAAAACAAGGGAGAGATAAAGGCTATGAAGACTCACATGATAATTTTTATTCTATAATTGCTTCATGTATTAATTTGTTTATTGAGTAAATACTAAGTAGCAATTATATGTATGACAATTTCTTCATATATTTATAGAGATAGAGTTTGCCTATTTTCAATTTTTAAAAAAATATTTATTTTTGAGAGAGAGAGAGAGAGAGGCAGAACACGAGCAGGGGAGGGGCAGAGAGAGAGGGAGACACAGAATCTGAAGCAGACTCCAGGCTCTGAGCTATCAGCACAGAGCCCGACGTGAGGCTTGAACTCACAGACCGCAAGACCATGACCTGAGTCGAAGTCAGATGCTTAACCGACTGAGCCACCCAGGTGCCCTGCCTATTTTCAATTTTAATATCTATTGGCAGATTTCTTTCCCCCCAAACTGTGGCAATTCATGCAATCAACTTTCAAAAGTGCTTGTTTCTTTGTATTTTCATCAGCTCTGGTTATTATCTCCTCTTCAATTGTCAGTCTGATGAGTTACTTTGATTTGCATTTCCCTAAATACTAGTAAAGATGTTTCTAAGAATATTTTCATACCTATTATCCATTTGAATTTTCTCACTAGTGATTTGACTGTTTTTATAATTTTCCCATTTTTTGATTTTTTCTTTTTAAATAGTCAATTTGTAGATGTTCTTTATGTATTAGGGATGTTAACCCTTTGCTTATATGATTTGTTGAATTAATTAGGGTAATAGTAGCTTCTATAACAAATGAACCTCCAAATTTTAGTGGCTTAATACAACAGAAGATTATTTCTTTCTTGCTAAGAATTTTTTAAATGTTTATTTTGGGGGGCGGGGGAACAGAGAGAGAGGGAGACATAGAATCGGAAGCAGGCTCCAGGTTCTGAGCTGTCAGCAGAGAGCCCAATGTGGGGCTTTAACCCATGAACCATGAGATCATGACCTGAGCTGAGGTCGGATGCTTAACTGACCGAGCCACCCAGTTGCCCCCAGAAGATTATTTTTTGTTCTTCTGGCAACCTAGTATGAGCAGTCCTGGTTTGCAGGTGCCATCTTTCTTCCAATTGGTATTTCAGGGACTTGGTTTCTTACCATCTGATGGCACTTCCATTCATTATGGCCTTGGCGTTCTCTGCATATAGCTAAAGAAAGGGAAAAGTAGGGTGGAGAATTCCTACCAACTTCTTAAAAGCCCCAGCCTAGAAGTGCCCCACACCATTCAACATTGATGCAATATTGATGCAAGGGGCGGCTGTGGTTCCTGGCTGGGCAGCTATCCCCGAATGTGAAGTTTTGGTAGACGGCTAGCCATCTTTCTGCCACATGCGTTACAGGTATTTATTTTCCAGGCTAATACTTGTCTTTTGACTTTACTTATGATATTTTGGTCATAAAACAATAAAGATCATGGAATTATCTCTACTTACCTATCATTTATCTATTATGTATCTATCATTTATCATCTAATCTTTCTATCTTGCTGTCATTTATTTTGTGGTTTCTAGGATCCCTAACTCAAGAGAGTCTCCCCCACCTCAAGGTTATACACATTTCCCCCTAAATTTCTTATTACGTCTGTAATTTATATTTGCAATATGGTCTGAATCAGGTTTTTTTTTTTTTTTTTTTTAACCACAGTTTTTCCAGTGAGTTAAGTTGCCCTTTTTTGGCCATTTTTGGTTTGTTTCTTTATATATTAACTTTATCCTGGTCTGTATTCAATTTCACACATTTGTTTGTCTAGTGTTACAGAAATATCAGACTAGGCTGACTACAGTGGATTTAGCGTGAGTTTAAGAATGGCTTTGTCAAGAAAGCTACCATTTTAACTATTAGGTTATGTGGACTCTCTCTTTAAATAAGTTAATCTTGGGGCACCTGGGTGACACAGTCAGTTAAGTATCTGACTCTTGATGCCCACTGAGGTCATAATCTCATGGTTTGTGAGTTTGAGCCCTGCATCGGGCTGTGTGCTAATGGCATGGAGCCTGCTTTGGATTCTGTCTCTCCTTCTCTCTGCTTCTCCCTCACTTGTGCTCATTCTCTCTCAAAGTAAATCAATAAAATTATAAAAACTAAGTTACTCTTGGGGTGCCTGGGTGGCTCAGTCGATTAAGCTTCAGACTCTTGATTTCGGCTCAGGTCATGATCTCAAGATTTGTATGTAAGACTAAGCCCTGTGTTGGGCTCTGCACTGATGATGCAGAGTCTGCTTGGGTTTCTTTCTCTCTGTCTCTTTCTCTCTCTGTGCCTCCCTCACTCATGTTCCCCCTCTGTTTCTCAAAATAATTAAATAAACATTTAAAAAAATTAAAAAATAAATAAGGTATTCTCATCTTTCTTAGCTCTAGCTTCTGTCTTTGAGAAACAAAAACAATACTATTTGCAGATTGCAATGGTGGGTTAAAGAGGCCCACCATCCATTCTTTGACATTCCTCCTGTTGAGACATGGGGTGTATGTCTCGTCCCCTTGAATCTGGGGAGACTCTGTGATTGCTCTGATCAAGAAAACGTGGCCGAAGAGGTGCTGTGCTAGTTTCTGGGCCCAGACCTTACGAGAATGGCAGCACCTACTTCCTCTCTCCTGGAACATTTGTTCTTGGAGCTGCTGTGTAAGAAACCTGATTATCCTGAAGCCGCTGTGATGTAGAAGTCCGGGCCACATGGAGGGATCCTGGACAATGTGGAGGGAGAGAGAGAGAGAGACAGACAGAGGCTAGAGAACATCAAAATGCCAGAGATGCGATGAAAAACCATTGTGAAGCAAACCCTTTAGCCCCAGTTACCCCAGCTGGTGGCATGAGATCTGAGATGAACCTCCCAGCTGAGCCCCACCCTCACCCCAATTCTTGGCCCCCCAAATTGTAAAAACATAAAATGGTGGTTTTAAGCCACTAAATTTTGTGGTAGTTTGTTCCGCAGCATTTGATAATCAGGCACGGTTGGAGATCTTGCATCACGTGCCTAGATGCCGTGTTCATGGCACAAGGTAGCTATTACTGACAGTAGCATTAGAATGTCTCCCGGAGGAGAGCACAAGCTAGTGGGGCACAGGTACTTTACTTTGTCCCTTTCTCTTTTCCAGGTGCCAGCTTCAGTGCTGGCTCCACGGGTGCTTAATACCAGCAAGCCAGGCTGTCCCGACGGACTCAGCCTCTAGATATATGGAAACTTCGGGCATAGTACGTGGTGTGTCTGGGGGTCTTGGCCCTTCCTCGGACTGTCTCCAATTGCTTCCCTGCCCTGACCTGCCTCTACTTCCGAAAGTGGTCCTCTCTTCCAGTCCAGATAGACTCTCCTTTTTGTTTATCCTATAACATGAGATGTGGACACCTGGGCTTTTTCAGTGTTTCCTTTCTGTCTCCTTTCCACAGTCCTTCTTCCCACCCTGCCACTCCCTGTAAAACTGAAAAGGCCTCCCCTGTTGTCCCCCACCTGCTAATTCCAGTCACTTCTCCGTACCCAGCCCTGGCACCCTGTCCCTATGAGCCTTTCCTAAGTGTTCCGGTTTGCGTGCCTCCCTTCCTTCTCTGAATTCCTTCAGCACTTTTTTTTTTTCTACCTCTTACATGTATTAAACGCAGGCTGTTTTGCTGCTTGACCAAGTCATAGCATGTCTCTTACTCATCCACTGGACAAATATTTATTAAGCCTCTACCACATGCCAGGCACTGTTCTAGTTGCTGGGGATATAGCAATGCAGAAAACAGAAAAAAACCCTTTCTTAAAAAATTTTTTAAATGGTTATTTATTTTTGAGAGATATGGGGAGGGAGAGAGAGAGCACAAGACGGGAAGGGGCAGAGAGAGAGAGGGAGACACAGAATCTGAAGCAGGCTCCCGGCTCTGAGCTGTCAGCACAGAGCCCAGTGCGGGGCTCGACCTCGCCAACTGCGAGATCATGACCTGAGCCGAAGTTAACTATCTGAGCCACCAGTCGCCCCCCAAAAATCCTATCTTAATTGAGCATAAATTCTTATGTGGAATAACAGCTGTTGGACAACTAAATATGTTATGTAACAAGTTAGGTGATGACAGGTGTAGCAGAAAATCAGACACTCGGAAAATAGAGAGAAAGGAATTGCACCTTTCTTGGTAAGTGTTATTATTTTTATTAACTGTTAATTATAAAGTAAGCCATAAAGCTGAATTTTACCAAAAAAGCCTTATAAACCAGCCTTGTGACTGGAAACTAATCATCCGAACTCTCTTGAGATTCTCATGTCACACAGTAGATGATAAGCATTCTTCCTTTTTCTCTTCTTTCTCTGAAACCTTAAACTGCCATGGGCTGAATGTTTGTATTCTGCCCCCTTCCCCGAATTCATAGGGTGTTGTGGTTTTAAGTACGGTGATCAAGGAAGAACCCCCTGGGATGCAGACTTTAGGCAAAAACCTGAAGAAAGGTTTTTGAGGCAGGAGGCTCATGTGAATATCTGGGGCAAGAGCATTCCAGGAAGAAGGAGGAGCAAGTGTAAAGGCCCTGAGGCAGGGCTCAGTTAAGAATGTGAAGGAACAGCAAGAAGGCTCTCTGTCAAGTCCTGGAGGGCTAGAATCTTCTGTTATGTTTCCTGTGTCTCTCCCTATAGCACTTAACTCAGGACCAGGTACTTAGTAGATATGGATAGAAACACAGAATATTAGAGCTCAGAAGTAGTTTCTAGTTGCCCTCATTTTGTAGATGAGGAGCCCGAGGTCCTGAGAGTGAAAGTGACTTGCCCAATTGGTGATACCTCTATTGTTTCTGCTCCCGTGGCTGCCACTGCCACCACTATTATTATTACCATTATTAGTAGTATTACTCAAACCCCAGGGCCCTACATCATTCCTTTGGTACACTGCCACATTCAAGGAAACATACTTCAGTAAGGAAAAGTATTTATGAAGCACTTATAAATGTTACCTATACCCCTTGAAGAATATGAATGAAAATCCGTCTCAAAATGCAGAACCGTGTCCTCCTTTCCTTTCTCAACCTTTCACCCTCTTGTTCCCCACAGCTGACTCGTAACACTCTCCTCCTCAAACCCTTCTCTTTCCCTGCCTTTGATCAGGTGACTTTGACCTTTCTTCCTCTTGCCTCTTCCTGTGGTTTCTTTGATTCTTTTCTCCCTATCCTTCCTATTCTGTATTAAAACAAACAAAATGCCCAGAAGGCAGACAAAGATAGAACAGGGCAGGGGATGGGGAGGGACTAAATGGGGAATAGAAAAGTCTTTTTAGCTTCCAGGAGAAGAAAGGGCTGGTAACCCTACCTTGTTATTAGTATTTGTCTTTGTCAGACTGCCATTATTTCTATTTCTAGTGATACTGTTGACAACCACTATCACTGGTATTCCATTTCTTATTCTACAAAGAACTTTTATATCCAAGATTTAATTGGAATTGGAACCCACATGTGGTGAAGGCCAAACCTCCATTCTTTCCATTTCATGCTGGTTGAATGAATGAGTGAGAAAATGAATGAAATGGGGATCTTTGCCCAGTTTATTTAACACTTCTCAATGAAGAGCAAAGAAGAAGTAAATTTTCTCCTCATGCATATTTAATATGATGGCTGATCATGTTTTTATTGTTTGCTGGCATGAAAGAAGTACATATGAACCAGCACAGTAAAAGAGCAAACAGTCTCCATTGAGAAACTGTGATGGCTAATTTCATGTGTCACCTTGACTGGGCCATGGGGTGACCAGATTTTGGTTAAACATTATTCTGGGTATATCCATGTGGGTGTTTTTAGATGAGATTAACATTTGAATCAATAGACCAAATAAAGCAGATTGCTCTCCCCAATATGGGTGGACCCCATCCACCCAGTGTGGACCTGAATAGAACAAAAGAGAATTTGCTCCCTCTGCTTGACTGTTTTGGAGCTGCTACATTGGTCATTGTCATCGTCGTCGTCTTCTTCTTCTTCTTCATCTAAATGTTTGTTTATTTTTGAGAGAGAGAGAGAGAGAGAAGGGGGGAGGGGCAGAGAGGGAGAGAGTGGGAGACAGAATCTGAAGCAGGCTCCAGGCTCTGAACTGTCAGCATAGAGCCTAATGCAGGGCTCAAACTCACAAACCGCAAGATAATGACCTGAGCCAAAGTTGGAAGCTTAACTGACGGAGCCACTCAGGCACCCCTATATCGGTCTTCTTTTGCATTAGGACTGGAATACACAGCATCAGCTCTCCTGGTTCCCAGGCCTTTGGACTTAGATGGGAAACATACCACTGGTTCTGCTGCGTCTCCAGGTTATAGACAGCAGATCATGGGACTCCTCAGCTTCCTTAATCATGTAAACCCACTCTTTATAATAAATTACATATGTATAGGGTATACATGTATGTGATATATATGTATATATGTATATGATACGCACATAAACTATATACATATGTATTTTGTATATACACACATACACACATATATGTATATGTGTGTGTATATCTGTATCTGTATCTCTGTCTCCTATTAGTTTGTTTCTCTGGAGAGCTCTGACTAATACAGAACCTTTCTGTATATTTGTATACACATACGTAGAAAGTGAGTGCATTATAGTGCTAATGTATGGACCCTAGATAGACAGAACTGGATTCACATTATAGCCTTTCTATTCACTGGCTGTGTGACCTCAGACAAGTTGCTTAACCTCCCCAGACTTTAGCTTCCTTTGCTGCTAAATGCCTATAATAAATATCTCACTCCTAGCCGAGATTTTGGTTGCTACCCAATGTCCGTCTGCCCTTTGGTGCTTTCTAACCCCAATCCAAATTTGTTATGTAATTCACCCTCTGCATAACTGTATGTTTCTCTGTGCTAATTGCTGTGGGACATGGAACACAGTTCTCGTTAAGGTGACATGGTATTTCTGTTAGGTACTTACCTCTACATGGGAGATCTGGGGCTATGGCGACCATCTTGTGACCACAGCGATCAGATTGCCCGAGGATGGCAGAGAAGATGATGCCATCACCACTTAATTTATCAATCACGGAGTTGTCTACCTCTGGATTTCTTGTTAGAACTTTTCTCTGGCTTAATCCCAGAGCTGGGATTTCTGTTTCTTGAGGTTGAAGGAACCCTAAGTGATGTACTTGTTTGCGTTGTCGTGAATATTAAATGAATTAGCCTGTAGGAAACACTTCACACACTGTCTGGCATTTAGTAAAGAATCAATAAAGGCTAGCTTTAATAAAAAATATGAATAAATCCATTATATCTGTCACCACAAATAGCCTAAAGTATAATCCATGTTTTACTTGGTTCTCCAGAAGTTCTTACAAGACAGAAAAATAGAGGAGATGGAGGCCAGCTGCTATGTAGAGAAAAGTTGACAGCTTTTTCTATATTTATGATAATTTCCTCAGGCTAGATTCCCAGAAGTGATATAACTGGTCACAAGCACTTTAAATTCTCCTCACACATATTACTAAATCGTTGTCCCAAAGGTTGAACCATTTTGCATTACAACCAGCAATATCAGTACATGCCTTTCACTTCATCTTGGTCAGTATTTGGAATTATTATTTAAAATAATTTTTTTTCCTGGTAGGCGATGTGTGGAATCATCATTTTAATTTTATTTCTTTTGACTAGTAGTAAGTTTTAGAGAGAGAATCTTTTTTTTAAATTTTTTTAATGTTTTAAAATTTTTGAGAGAGAGAGAGAGAGAGACAAGTGTGAGCAGGGGAGGGTTAGAGACAGAGGGAGACACAGAATCTCAAGCAGGCTCCAGGCTATGAGCTAGCTATCAGCACAAAGCCTGACACAGGGCTCAAAGCCACGAACCATGAGATCATGACCTGAGCCGAAGTCAGATGCTTAACTGACTGAGCCACTCTGGCACCCCTAGTAATAAGTTTTAAAATTCTTATCTAGTCATCAAAAACCTTCTGGGGCTAGTTGAGATTTACGAGTGCTCTCCAACATGGGCCATGGGAGTCTGGGAGGGAGCTTGACCCCATATTCCAGTGATTTACAGCAGTTTGCTGGTTTGAAGTAATTAAAGGGCTTGAAATAATTTGCCTTTGTTGCATCCTGTATCGTCTAGGATTCCATGACTATGCTTCTCCTGAACTGTTTGAGTCCTCTTCCTAAATGGGAACAGAAAAAGAGCATCCAAAGATAAGAATAGTGTCTTACCAGTGGGGCTGCCTCCAAGATGTGTAGGGGCCCCAGAAGATATTTTTTATAGGACCCTTGTCTAAAAAATTTGAGTCATCCCAAATCAGCATGTAATTTCAATTTTTGTGGCTAAATCTTGCATGATTCCAATGAAAGAAATACCACTCTGGCCAGTGGGACCACACCTCTTGCTACGCCACCCACCTGGAACCAGGGCCCAACCATTAGGCTCCTGTACAATTTAATAGACACAGTTCCTAGAGCTCCATGGGGCATCTGGTCAACCCCACACCCAGAGCAGGAGTGAGAACGGAGAGTTGGAGAGCATATCCAAAGGGGGAAACGGAGCCGAGGTCCAGGCTTGGCGCACCCTGCCTGATGGCACTGCTTGCCCATGGCCCGTTGTAGGTATCAGAAGTGCCTTTACAAAATCATAAGGAGAACGCTAACTCATGAGGGCCTCCTTGCCTGCATTTAAGGATATTTACTGTTATAACTATATGAACAGCTAATTTTAATTGTGCTGTTCCCATGTCCTAGGTCCTATTCTAAATGTTTTCCATTGAGGCCGGTATTACTATTATCCTATTTTACAGATGCAAAAGTAGTGTTCTAGGTGCTAGCAGATTGTCTTGCTCAGTCTGATGTAAAGGCTGGGCTCTCACCACCTCTGCTCCAGCGCCTTAGCTCCAGAGTAAAGGCCCCTCCAGACTGTCTCCATCCAGGAGTTCCCCCTTCCACTTCCCTGTTAAATCTCTTCTCACATTAAGTGAGAATGGTTTCCCATTAAGTGTCTGACTTGCGTCTTTATCTAATGCCACCTAACTCATCAATGCCAGCCCCTTTCTTTGATGCTATTTCACACTACAAACATCTTCTCACATCCAAAAAGATCTTTTCAAACAACACTTAATTGTGGTTATAGAATATATTTCATTGCAGTAGGTTGACTCTGAAAATTGTACAAAACAGCAGGGTCACACTCACAAAGGACCTCTCTGCTTATATGCAGGCCTACTTAGCACTTTGGTTTTTGAATAGCTGCCCCAAGAGCTTTGAAAAGTGTTTTTCCTCCTCAATTATTTTCCCAGGGAAATGTCAAATGAACATATGATTTTGAAAGAATCATCTCTAAATTAAAATACAGTACAATTGGCAATTGTGGGTCTCTTCCGTGACTCTAAATGTTATTACAAGATATTCATTCACTCTTTTATCTGTTAGGATATACAACAATGGTAGATAAATGGCAAAATGGAAATTTTTGAACTCTGCAGTTATTTCTAAATTGCCAACATTTCTCCTTAAATTTTATTTATTTATTTATTAAATTTTTAAA
>CM053569.1:14125307-14262510 GCA_028646485.1 Cryptoprocta ferox | reverse complement strand
TTTTATTTTGCTTTTGAGAGACAGAGACAGAGTACGAGCAAGGGAGGGGTAGAAGAGAGGGAGACACAGAACCTGAAGCAGGCTCCAGGCTCTGAGCTGTCAGCACAGAGCCTGACGCGGGGCTCGAACTCACAAACAGTGAGATCATGACCTGAGCTGAAGTCGGAAGCCCAACCTACTGAGCCACCCAGGCGCCCCTCCTTAAATTTTTAAAATAACATTAAGGTGTGCTGCCTGATTCCCCTCCTTCATATCCCTACAAAACGTATTCGGTAAATATATACAGAAAATGAATTTGACCGTATACATATAATATGGCTTACTATTTTGATTTGCAATTTGAAAATACATTAAAATAATTTGCCTGTTAGTCCACCATAGGCCAGAAGAGTTTTTGTTACATAGAGATCAATAAGAAATTTGCCATTCCCTTATAAAAGAGGCCTCATTTTATTTGTTTGGCATTGCTAAAGATGGTGACCAAGAGAACTGAAAGCTTGGCATTCAGCTACAGAGGCTGCAGTTTGAATATTTTACATCCGTAAGTGGAATTCCTTTTGGCATCTTAACAGAACACAATGAATTTGATTTTGGAGAGGCGGGAGATCCTCTACCCCATCTTGCTTGCAACAGAAACATCTATTGTGTGGCCCAATGAGCTGGTTTGAATTCCTCTAGATCATGGTTCAGTCTTCAATTGTCAAGCAGTTATACTTTCTCCAACTTTGACACTTCCATTTTATGTGATTCTGTTGAAAGGGAATTGTGGCACCTAAGATTTAATTTAAAACCTGTTTATTGAAATAAGCAGACACTGTGACAGCCAGTAGTCTGAATCTCTGAGGGCTGAGATGGTTGAATTTGGAAAAATATAATGATTTAGCAGGGATGCAATAAGCCAGGAGAATTGACCGCAGCAGGGAGAAGGCGGCTATAGAAATGGGGCACTGGTATATTATTATCATAGTCTAGTCTGAGGTACTCTTAGATAGGGGAGTGAAAAGACTTCTTTTTCCTTTCTCCCATGCAAAGCACAAAATCAGGACCAAGGCGTCCAAAGTGCACAGGAAGCAGATTTCGTCTTAACCCAATAAGGAACTTTGTATCAATCCCGTTTGTTCCATAATAGAATGGGCGGCCTCGAGGTGAGTGGCCAAAACCACCACCCATAACACCCCTGTATGGTAGGTAATGTGACAACACTTAACTGGCAAGAAATCTGAGACTCAAGAGAGGCTATGTGGCCAGTCTGGAGTCACACAGCTAGTAAGCGCTGGAATTTGAATCCGGTTCTCTGATCCAAAACCCTTTGATTTCTCTACCATGCCAGTACCTGTTCTCCTCTAATCCCAGTGAGGTCCCCATCATGGGAGGCCTCCAGCTAGAGACAGGTTGGTAAGAAATAGAAGAGGAAAGAGATGCATATTTTAACACCAGTTCAGCGATTCAGTTCAGTTGAGTTACTCCTCTGAGTTAATTCCTTCTTTCTCAGGGCTCCTATGCATCATGGCTAGACCACCCTCAGCGCTTATTACACTGGATCCTACCTAGTTAATTTGTGCTCCTATCTGCCTCTATTGCCAGACTGTCGAGGTTGTTGGGCATTGTGTCTGGGGATCTCTTCCTTCTGCAGCAGCCTCCCCACCTCCGGGATGCAGCCCAGTACCTGATACTTCAGTGCCCTTGGAATAAATGAATGGATATGATTTATTTTGTTAAAGCACCTTTTATCATCAAGCTGGGGATATTGTAATAAATTGAGAGAAAAGGTGGCTATTCCTTTCAGACTTCAAATAGGGAGATGGCATTGTGGATGTGGGAGTTGTGCAAAATGACCACTGAGTGTATAATTATAAATGATATTAAGGCAGCAAATGAGATGGGCGTCTATAAAAATTAATATGTCAACATCAGAAAGAGTAAGGTGAGGCTCTACAAGCGTAAGAAAAATTAAGAGATGAGTTTCCCTATGTTTAGAGTAGGAAAGATGACAAAAAGATATTCCTACAGCTTGGGTCAAGTGGTGAGGTAAGAACATGACAGAAGGAAGCAGATGTACTAGTGCTTGTTTTGCTTTTATCTTTTTTTTTGGGGGGGGTCAACCCCTCAGCCTTTCTATCCAACTCCCTTTTTTAGGAGTTTTCTGTATCTTGGACCAGATGGGAGTTGTAATGAAAATGTAATTTGACTTGGTCCGCCGGCCAGGTTGACTGGTCCAGGGTTGGACTGCTTGCTCAGGTGTGGCTAGTGAATCCTTCCCTTGGGACTTTTGGAATTGGGCAGAAGAGATCTTGAGGGCTGTCACTTCCAGGTGATCAAATCTGTAAGACATAAAATGTGGGACCATTCAATGATTATATGTGCCATTAGTATAAAAACCTGGTTTGTAGTGGTGGAAACTAAAGGGACCACAGAGGAGCAGGGATAGAAACCAGTCTGGGAGTCTGGGCACAGTCGAGTCTTGGTTCTAGTGTGTTCAGTCCCTGTCACACTCCTGCTCTTCTTCATTGGATTATGTTCTTTGCATAAGAAAGTTAGAGTTGGTTCTCTGTTACTTATATCAGAAGAGTTCTAGCAAATATGTACCCTTGTCCACCAAGATGAATGGAATCAACTAGAAATGTTAGAGACTCCCATGTGATTAAGGCCCAATAGATTAAAAAGCACCCTCCCCCAAAGGACTAAAAATGTTCAGGTGTTTCAGCCCAGAGTACTTTCATTGAAGGGCATTGAGGGTGCTTGTTACCAGATCTCTTCATCAGCAATCTTTCAGGAGTCCTGGAGGATATGAGAAGGGTCAGATAATGGGAAATAGAAATGTATTTCCTAAGAGGATACTAATGAGAGTTTCTTTATCTTCTTTGTATTCCAATTTACATACTCTCCCTGATCCTTAGTTACTTCCTTTGTACAATCCAGATATGAGAACACTCCACTGCCTTCCTCATATGCACTGGAGACGCCCCAGATATCAGAAAGTGCTTTGTACAGCCTTACTTTCCATAGAGAGGCCAGGGATTATTATCATCATTAGGCTGGTGAAAGTAATAAACAGAAAGCAGTTGATAGCCTCTTTTATTAGTAGGTTAGATACAGGCAGTAATTATTAATGACAACATGTTCAGCATTACATGATATTAAATATTGATTAATTATCAACTATAAATTTTAAATTAGCTTCCCCCTCTCCTTGGATTAAGGTATTCTCTTGTGTAGTAGCAATTTTACCAGGGTTAGCATTATGAGACATTTTCACAAGATTCAAGAAAATCTTGTAAAATTTGTTGTACAGTGGGTTGTAAACACTAGCATAGCCCTGAAATAAAGCAGACCATTTCCTCCTCTACAGACTTCTTTAGACACTTATTCCATAAAAAAACAAGCTAACTCTTTTGCATAGCAGAGGATGAAATTTCAGAGAGGAGCCAGAATGACTGTGTAGTATGATGTCATAGAAATTGGGAGAGGAGAAAATTTGGGGCATGATCTCAAAAGACAAACAAACGAAAAACCAAAAAACACAAACGCAGCAGATAATAAAGACAAAAATTTGTAAATTGGAGAGATATGCAATCATTAAGACTTGGTGATTCTATCTCCTTTTTATCTGTGTCTCATCTCTCTCTTCTTAAATCCCTCCTGGCAGTTACCAAAGTCTAAGACTCCATGAAATCTTTCCAAATTACTTGAACCATCTCCTAACTGGTCTGCCAGCACCCCCCTAAACTTAGTGAACACCCCTTCTCTACTTTGGAACTTTGGCTCGTAGACAGATGTTGGAGTACGGCTGTCCATTTACTTCCCTTATCTCTGCCTTCTATTTTTTTCCATCTTTCACTGGGATGAGAAAGGACATGCATCTCCAATTGTTTTCTCTTTTAGACTAGGACCTCCCTTATATAAGTGTAAAATCATCCACACAAGGACACCTCCTGATATGTTAAAGGAGGTAGATGAAGACATTTAGGAGAATTTCTTTCTTGATAGAACCTACATTTCAATACCATTGTCTGGATTTAAATTACAGCAAGAGTAATTCCTCCCTTTCTCCTTGAGGTCTTGCTATAGTGTTCTTACTTCCACCCCAGGTGCATTTAGATTGATGGGTGCCGATTACGTACACAGAAATGCAAATGAGGAAAGCCCATTAATTGCTTTAAAATATTGTACCAATGATTATCCTTATTTTATGGAAGAGGAATCTGGCTCAGGCAGGTTAAGTGACTTTCCCTACTTTCTGAGTTAGTAAGCGGCAGAGACAAGATTGAAATCCTAGGAATATGCCATTTTCAAGGGGACCCCATTGAACACTGAATGGAGACAAAATTTGGAATCCTAGGAGAAGAGGACTAATAGTTTGAGAAAGGGGCAAGAAGATGGATGGAGACAGAATGGAAGTGAGACAAAAGGCAGTGAACCCCAGCCTATGTATCTGCCTTCTACTCCCTGTGGTTGATGGCCTCTGCAACAATTTAGGTTTGTTGGCATCACTTCCATGTAAATATCCCCTTGGTCTCCTCTCCCTGCCCCATAAATTGTGCAGTGAATTTTTTGATGTGTGGAAACTCTTGGTGCTGAGTGGCTTTAATTTTTGGTTGGGAGAAGGGGTGAAAGGGTGCCATAAAAGGAACTGAGCTTTCAATCTGGGTGGCACCCTTGACCAAGGCACAGAGACAGCTGAGGCAGAAGTAGGAGGTAGAGTAGGTCATGATTTCGGAGTGAGACCTCTGGAATCATTTGTAGAAATTGTGTGGGAAGGACTTAAGCTTACAAAGTCAATGGAATTGAGAGGTTTGAGCTCATTTTATCCGGCTCTCTTGAGGCAGGTGAACCCCAGCTGATCTCTGGGTTATATCTGCCCTATCCCCTGAATCATATATATTCCTGTGACATGAGGAACAGGCTATCCTTTATTTTCATTTTTACTCATTTTTATTATTGAAGCATAATGACACACAACATTACATTAGTTTCAGGTGTGAAACATAGTGATTAGACAACTGGGTGCATTACTCAGTGCCCACCATTATAAGTGTGGTCATCATACAACATTATCACAATATTATTGACTATATTCCCTATACCGGGCTTTCAATCTCTGTGAGTTATTTATTTTATACCTGAAGACCAGACTGCCTTATTCCCTTCCATCACAGATCCTCACGTGGTTCCTGCTTCATAGCAAGAATAAATCAATGGTTTGTTTGATAGAAATGGTTGAGAAGACTCGTTAAGTAGGATCACAGAGACAGAAGTCTGATTGAAGGAGGTTCAGGAGAAAGTATGGGGTGGAAATGTAGAATTAGGAGACAATAGCCACAGATCTGAAAAACTGGGCTGCGGTAGCTAACATAGGCAGCATGGCTGAATAAAGGCATTCCTGTTGTTTTAAGATAAAGAATACATGGCTTAAGAATATTAACAGGCAGAGAGGAAGGAAAGGAGTCTCCTTATAGAATAAATTGATTTTTTCTTCTTGATTACACCTTTACCCTAGTAAACAATTCATGTTAAACAGCCACCTAGAGAGCAGTAACTCATCTTATCTGCAGTAGCTGCCATTTTGTCACTTTCCTTCTTCAAGTCTTTCAGGACTTTATAGAACCTTCTATATAGTTCAGAATTGACAACATGGTGGTCCTTCTTGACCTGGCTCTTGCTTGCTTCTCTGGCCTTCTCTCCATCTGCCCTCCAGAATGACATGATCCGTCTGTATCGTACTACCGGTAGTTTCTGGAAAGCACCACACTCTTTTACATGACTTATCTGCCTTCTGTGCTGTTCTCTCTGCCTGAAACTGTCTTTCCTACCTCATTTCTGCTTGGACAAGTTCTCCCCTTAGCTCCAGTGATGCCTCCCCCGGAGAAGGCCTTTCCTGGCCCATCATCTTGGTATTTTCAGAGAAATCCATGCTTTTCTCCTCGCTAATAGATCTTTTGAGTAGCTGTCTAGATTCTAAGTTTGTGATGGCTGAGACTATTGTGTTTAGTCTCTGTATCACTGTTCCTTGGTCTGCCATGAATAGGATTGCAGTAATTTTCTATCAACGGAATGAAGTCAGGGCAAAGAACATTTAGCCCTTTGCAGCACAAATGATTTCATTTGTTGGTGTTGGAAGACAGATTTGTTATTGTTACTTTTACGGCTGTTTGTTCTAACTTTTTTCCTCACGTGGCTCAGCGGTCCATTACAGGCCTGCATGGAGTTCTTGGAGGCAGTTACGGTAACAATAGGCGCACAGTCCTTTCTTCTTTCTTCCGTCATAATTGCCGTGTCTCAGGACCACATCTTTTCCCAGTGTATTTGATCAGGTTAGTCAGTCTCTCAGGAATAGCTGTTTCTTGTTCCTAGAGATAATATTTAGGGCAGCTATAAACATCTTTTCAGAACCCCTTCTTTTTCCTTTAAAATTAATTTCTTGGGATAAATTCTCCAAATTGATATTGGTGGGTCAAAGAGTATAAATTTTTATGACTCTTGTCACTACTTGCCAAATTGTTTTCTGCCAAGATTGTGCCACTTTATAGTGCTACCACCAGACTTATTCTCCTCTGCTTTCCTGATGGGGTTTGGCCATTTGAAGAAAAAAAAGAATACATGAAAGCATTCCTTTTTATTGTGTTGCTAGAGATAAAATAGATGTTCAGACTTATTTCAATGCATATTTCTTTTATTAGTAAAGAGGAGAAGTTTTGTTTCCTGTTTGCTTTTTTCTCATATCAATTATCTATAAACCTGGAAAGTTGAGTGGAGGAAGAAAATAGTAAAAATTAATACAGAAAAAAAAAACACCCTAGGATAATTGATGGAAAGTAATCCACAAAGGTTACTGGAGAACGGGGGGAGTTTATCCTTGTAAAGATGAAGAGACACATTTTCTCCTAAGAGAGGCATACATAAAAAAGACAAGCTAGGGAAAGGGCAGAGATACAATAATAGGACATAATTACCTTTACTTGGTCACTTAATGTATTAGAATTACTTTGCTAATTGCTTTCTATGGATTCTCTCTTTTAATTGTCAGAACCACCCATTTCACAGATGGGGGCCTAGAGGCGCAGTAACATTAGGTGATCTGTACTTTATCACATAGAAGGTGTGGAGCGTTTTGGGAGACAAGATGAGGTTTTTCTTCTTTTTCTTCTTCTTCTTTTTTTTAATCTTGATTCGGTAGAAGATTCTGAATCTTGATTCAGCAGAAGGTCTCTTGAGAGGGAGCATAGTGAAGAGTATTCCAGGGACACACGACGATAGCAGCAGTTGTGGGGGAGCATTCTGGCGTGAACCTGGTTGGCATATTTCTGTGACACTTTTCAGCGATAGCCTGGGCTTTGGGCAAAAGAGAAAAAAAGGCAGAGAGAGAGATGGTCTAGGTTTGCGTTCTGTTGGGTTGTGGCGGGACCTGGAGCAGGGACTTCTGCAGCCTAGAATCAGGAGAGCAGAGTTCCAGCGGCTGATGGAGTTGTTCAGGCCAGGCAGGGATCCACGTGGCCCTGGGGTTAGCTGTCTGCACAGTTCTGTCATAGCAGCTATTATGACTGTGACTCTTGTATTAGTCAGGATTCTCCGGAGAAACAGAAACAATGGGATATCTATCTATCTATCAATCATCTATCTATCTATCTAGATTTATTATGAAGAATTGGCTCGTGCAGCTCTGGAGGCTGAGAAGCCCCACAGCCTACAGGCTGGGGACCCAGGAAATCCAGTGGTGTAGCTCAGTCTGAGTCTGGAGGCCTGAGAGCCAGGGGAGCTGATGGGGTAGATCTCAGTCTGAGGACAAAAGATGAGATGAGATGTCCCAGCTCAAGCACTATGGCCGGAAAGAAGGGGAGCAGGGAAACCTCCTTACTGTCCCTTTTGTTCAGTTAAGGCCCCTCAAAGGATTGAATTTGGCCCAACCACGCGGGGGAGGGCCACGTGCCATACTGAGCCCACTGATTCAGACACAGTCTCCTCTAGAGACACCCTCACGGCTATGCCCGGAAGCAGCATTTCATCTGGGCACCCAGTGGCCAAAGCTGACATGTGAAATTAACCATCACAACTACTAGCTACTATATAATACTTATCACTCACCTTTAGGGTGCTGTCCCCGTGCTAGGTAGGGGCTCTGCCTGGCTTCTTATTCAGCCCTACAGACAACTATGGGGCAATAGGCTGTCCCATCCTGTTTGCACTCGGAAGCGTCCCCACCATTCCCTGCTCTGCTCTATACTGCAGAGGCCACACTTCCCAGGCTCTTTGGCTGCTGGTTAGGCGGAGACAATGTCACCAGCAGTGGCTGTGTCTCCTTCATGGCCCCAGTTCCTCCCACCCAGCCCCTCCCTGTACGGTTCCAGACTTGCAGGTGGCTCCTCCCGTGAGTAGCTCCTGCCTGTGAGACCGTGTTATTATTACCCTCAGCTGGCATAGGAGAAGACTATATGTGGAGAGAAGTAACTTTTGCAAGATTACCCAGCTATTAAGTGGGGGTGCTAGGATGCAAACCAGGGCAGTCTGACCTGGGAGCTGAGGCTTGTGGCGTCAAGGACCAAGTCCCGAGTCACACTGCCAGCAGGTGTTGGAGCCAGAATTCAAACACAGGCTGGAAACACTCGGGCGGCAGGCTGGGAAGTGGAGGAGTGGTCTAGACATGAAAGTCCCTTTGTCTCTGACTTTGCTGCCCTCGGAGCGTGGAAGCCAACGCAGCTCAGGGAAGGATGAAGAGAATTAGGAGAGAAGAAGAAGGAGGAGGAGGAGGACAGATCCAGAGCCTCCGCTTTGACTTGTGTCTGAATGGCCAAGTCCATACAGGGGGGCATCGGAGGCCGGGCTTTTCCACACAGGCCCCTTGTGGTCCCTGGCCTGCCGGCCCTGATTAGCTCCAGGCATCAACGCTTTGCCGAACCTGCTGCCCATCAGGGGCTGCTTCTCTTGCCCTTTGCCCACACTTTTGATCAGAAGGTGCCCAGCAATAAAGGCGCAGCTAGGAAGCTCTTCCTTCGGGCTGCCTGGGACTTCCTGGGATGGCTTCAAAGGTCAGAAAGCAATTTGCAGCTTTTGTGTGGAAGGCCACAGGGTTTGGGGAGGGAGTGCTTCAGTTGGCAGGGGAGCTAATTAGGCCTAGGAACTGTTTGGCCACCTCACAAGTCACTTGAAAACCCTCCAGGATGATGGGGTGGGGAGGACAGAGACCACTTTGTGCTCGGCAGGCCGTTTGCTGCTGCAGATTTGGGAAATGAGGTCTGGGGAGACTGCTACTTAATAAGCATCAGGGGATTCGCCAAATGGACTCGCCAGGAATGGTTGTCCTATATTTACATCCTGTAGCAGGTTGTCCTAAGGTCACAATCCTATAATACTATACATTTTTTTTCTGGGATGCCTTTCTATGCAGAGCTACTAATTACGGGTCACGTATGCTGTTGTATCCTTATTAATAAAAGATCTCCACTCTTATCAGTGAATTAACTGTTTCCATAGTGACTAATGCAGTTTGCGAGAGTGAAACTGGAATGTTCTAAAAGCAGATCCCCTAAGGAAATGCCAGAAAAGTAAGAAAGACAATTCAATTATTTATACACCACGATTCCTGCCAGATTTCTGTGGGAGGAGAGGAGCAGAAAGATGCTTTATGAGACCATGTTTGGGGGAGAGGTGACGTTCATAGAGCTACAGCAAATGGCTTCATTTTTATGTCTGGATAGACCAGTCCTGGTTTTAAACTCATTACCTGCTCACGCTTTCTGTTTTGGTTTCCTCATCTGTCAAGCAGAAGATAATCATGGACCGTCGTTAGATTGTGAATAATCAGTAACCCAGGCAAGGCACCCAGCAAGTGTTCAGTGAACATTTGTTGTTACTATGATCACACACGTTCCTTAGTTACTAGTTCGCGAAGTTAATAAGGAACCATCCTCATTCGGCCATCTAAGCCTTCAGTGTTTCCTTTCCACCCAGGAGGTGGCATGCAGAGAAACTCCGTTCATTCCATTTTTGTCATCGGTAGGGCCTGTGGTCATTTCTAGTGCTATCTTAATCCGCGCTCATTTTGCTTTTAACAGGAATGACCAGGTAAATATACATAGATGTGCCAAAGACTTAGGCTAATGTTATAGCTTCATTATGCCAGGGACTGGGAACTGTTCTCTAGGTTGGTGATTTATTAATGTCCTTGTGTTCTCTGTGTGTTGATCTGCTTTCCACATCTGTCTTCTTTTTACGTAGGTTCTGGCAACCTCATGGAGCCCGTCTGCGGTGTACGCAGGGTCCAAAGAGTCTGCCGAAGGGGCGTGGTGGTCCTTGCTGCAAATCCTCATCCGTGGGCGTAAGTCTTTTTCCCTGAGTGGCTTCTTGTGTCCTGTGTTCCATGGGCAGCAGCATTTGCAGCTTGAATTCTGCACAGAGCGAGGGATGGAGCGTGGCTGCTGGGAGGCCTTGCCTCCTCCTTAACTGTTATGGGCTGGGGTCTTGAGCAAAGGGGGCGAGTGTAATTTAACACCTATGGACAGCACTTATGGTGCGTCAGACACACTGCACCCTGTTTTACGGGTGTTAGCACTTTAATTTAACACAGCATCCTGAAAGGCAGGCAAGGGTAGAGTCCAGCACACTTAGATTTGTGTTCTGGTTATATTTACCATCTTTGTGACCTCGCACAAATCCCTTACAGGCCTCGGTTTCCTCATCTGTAAAATGTCAATTATATTAACTGCCTCGGGGGGTTATTGGGAAGACAAGAGAGATATTGTCTATAAAGAATAAGTCAGATAAAATAAATGGGAGTGTTTTCCCCCTCTTTAGAATTCTGTTGAATAAGCCCTGCAGGTATGGGGATCTGCAGTAAAGGCATTCCACATGCCTTCTGTGGTTTTGCTTCTCGGCACTTTGTTTCTGCACTTCTGCTTTCTTTAGGAAGCCATTTTAGTGTAGGTGAAAAAGGCATTGACTTCCTGGCAAAATGTTCCAAGGAAGACTCGGCCCCAGGAAGTTTTATAATTTTAGCATTTACATTTAAGTGTATTATCCTTTTTTAAAAAAGTTATTTTTTGCTTATGCATGAGATAAAGGTCTTAGGTTTTTTATTCTGTTATTTCTTTCACTATCCAATTATCTCAAGCACCATTTGTTGAAAAGACAACAATTCACCATCGAATTGCCTTGGAAATGTTGTTAAAAATCAATAGACCTTGAATGTAGAGTTAATTTCTAGACTCTGTTCTGTTTCTGAGTCTCTAAGTCTATCCTTAGGTTGATTTCACACTGTCTTGATTATTGTAGCTTTATAGTAAGTTTTGAAGTTGGGTAGTGTGGTAGGCTAAAAAATGGCCCTCCAAATGATATCTCTGTCCTAATCCCTGGAACGGCTGAATGTTGCCTTATATGGCAATAAAGGGTCTTTGTAGGTGTGAAGAAGTTGAAGATCTTGGGATGTGGAGAGTCCTCTGATATATCCAGATGGGCCCTAAATGCAATCATAATTATCCTTGTAAGAGAGAGACAGAGGAAGAGGGTCATGTGGCCAACTAGTCTAAGGTATTGGATTAAGAGAAAGGCAGAGGAAGAGGTGAATGGGAAGATGGGGAAAAAAGATAGTTGAATTTGCCAGCCTCGAAGATTGGAATGTTGTGCCTACAGCCAGGGAATGGCTACAGCCACCAGAAGCTGGGAGAAGCAAGAAATGGATTCTCCTCCAGAACTTCTGGAAGAAGGGTGGCCCTGCTGACACCTTGATTTTGCCCCATGAGAGGCAGTATCCACAGATTTTAGGGATGCCCGTCTTCTGACATTCAAAGTGTTTTGTCCTTGATAAGCATCCTGTCTTGTACTGCTTCCTAGTTGTTGGTGTTAAAGTTTTGTCTTTTCACAGATTAGAACTGTCAAAGAGAGGGGGGCCGATTTTATTTTTCTTTAATATATTCCTTAATGTCCACTTACTTCTAGACCCGGGGTAGCAGCCAATATACATCTGTCCGCTTGATTTAAACAGAATAATGATTCAGAGACTTGAAATTTCAATTTTGCTTCCAACTTGTGTTTAAAGATAACCTAGGCATATTAAATTTTAGGAGTTTATTTGAGTACAAATTTCTAGTTGTAAGATAAATAAGATCTGGGGATGCAATGTACAACATGATGACTACAGTTAACACTGCTGCATGGTATATTTTGTTAGCCTTAAAAATAGAAACTGCCAGCTATTTTACTAGCAAAAGATAGTTTTATTTGGGAAATAAAAGAGAATTGCAATCCAGGACAAATAAGCTACAGCAAAACCACAGGCCAGTCCGGGGAGTATAGGAGAGATAGATACTCTTTTTCAAGGTGGAAAGGAGGAAGTTGGGAAACCATTGTGAACTAAAAGTCCATTGGAGTAGACTGGGAGTTCAGAGTGGTGGCTTTTCATTGGCTGAGTTGTTGCCCGGGGAACAAGGAGAGCATCTCTTCCTCCAGCTGGAATAGTAGAGTGGTATCCACGTGCCAGGTCAAGTCCGAGTGAGGTCAAGTCTGCCTTTTCCTGTTGGGTTTGCAATGGACTTTGAGTGGTAGGTCATGAGAGCCTCCCATGCCCAGACTTCCCGACTCCATTCTAGTGAGGCTTCCCATGATCAATTTTCACAATTGGAAAGTTACGAGAGTAAACCTCAAGAGTTCTCATCACAAGAAAAAAAAATGTTTTTTCTTTTTCCTTTTCTTTTCTTTCTTTCTTTCTTTTTTTTTTTCTGTGCCTCTGTACTGGAGATGATGGATGTTAACTAAATTTATTGTGATCATCATATCGCAATAAATGTAAATCGCATCGTTATGCTGTACACCCTACAGTGCTGATTGTCAGTTATATCTCAATAAACCTGGGGGGCGGGGGAGTAGGTGAAAAAAGTTTGGGCAAAAATAAATTTAAATAGAGCAGTGCCAACCCAGAAATGGTTAGGAGCACTCTCCTGCAGGAGCCCAGGGGAAAGACTTAGGTAAAGTGCGGAAGGAGAGAAAGAAAATTGTTTGATTGGCTACAACTTAAAGCCTAGTTGGCTGTTTGCAATTGGTTGTTCTAAGCATTTTGAGTTCGGAACCTTGAGGCACTTATAGGCTCAGACTTGGGTTTGCTTATCAAGGCCTCCACATCATTAGAGCTGCCATCTCCGTCTATAATGGCTTCTTCATTTAATTCATTAGGGACCTGCTTTGTAATTGCTTTGCAATTTTAGGTGGACCAGTGGCTCTTCTGGACTTCACAATTCTTATCTTGTCAATGGGAATTATAATCATAGAAAAATGGTATTAGGAATAATGTCTCATTTTACCAAAATAATGTAATACGGAATAATAGATAAACCTGAAGCGAATATAATTGGCTAAGCCCTAAATGTCCTCCGAATGATAAACCATAAATTTCTCCAAGGATCCATTTACAAGTGGTGTTTGATGCAGACTATGGTCTGTCTTCACATCACTAGGGCCCGCGTGAGCAGATGCCTTACCTTATCATGTTTTTCAAAACTGCCTCATGGTTTTCACAAAGCTGTGTGCTATGTATTGGAATAGCCATTTCAAAGAGAAGCAGTAATCCACAGGCTGGTTTTCCATATCTCAAAAGAAGCACACAAACCTTAGGTTCACACAAAATTAACATCTCCATTGTCTTTCACAGGTAGGCCTTAGGGAGGCTATTATTCTGGTTTGCTTTGTAGATGTGTTCCTAAAGCACGGAAAAGACCCTCCTTAGAAGCAGGAAAAAGCCAGTCTAAAGGCATTCACATTTTCAGAAGTTTTACATCAAATGAAAGTTGTTTTCTCCGTATTATTGCTGCTAGCAGTCCCAGCTTCATAAAATAATCTAGGAGACATTCTCAAACATCAGTGAAATACAAAATTCTCTAAGTGTTGAGAGCAAGCTTTGAGGGATAGAGAGCACTGGGATGTGATGGAAAATACCTGAACAGACTCTGCCTGGACTTAATTTTAGGTTCTTCCTGGCTAGGCGTGCCTGTGACTTAATTTCCCCCTCTCCCAAAAGGGTATAAACCTATTAGCTATCATTATCATGACTAATACACGCCACCTCTATTTGTAATACTCTATATATTTTGCAACTCAGTAGAATGGACTAAGAGATATGATAAATACATAGCATAAATTCACCTCCTTTAGTGAGATTTAAAGAACCATAAGGACATGAACCCAGGCTCCAGGGCTGAAAAAGGTCAGTCATACCAGCCAGCCTAGCCCCTTGCAGAAATATTTTAAAGCACTCACAATCTCTGTCCACTGGAGCTGTAGTTTGGAACCCCCAAAGGGAAAACAGGCCAAACCATTTCAGCCCGCAGCCGCCAAAGCTTCTGACTGTTGCTGCCAAGCATCTTCATTCTGGGTGTGAGCTCCAGCTGGAGCTGAGATGTTTCCGTCTGTACAACCCGCAGGTGGTTATATAATTAGCCACGTACATTTGTAGCGCTGTAAAGAGAAGTCTAGTAACAAATCCATCCTTGCTGTACATCTGTTGGATGTGACAGTGGTCTGGAAAATGGCCTGTCTCTAAAATAAATGGATCAAAATACTTTTGTGTTTCCAGTTTTCTGGAGTTGCTTACTGAGGCAGAGTCCCTGCTGACGTCTAAATAATTGAAATGGCAGGAATGAGCGAGCTTGAAGTAGATCTGCTTCTGCTGTCCCCTCCATGTGAGCCTTCTCTGCATCCTTGAGAAGCCTGCATCAGCCTCTCGGCCTCTGGAGGGACTGGTCTTCACTAGAACCTCTTACCCTTCCCAGTCTCCTGCCGTGTATCAACAGATTTGGGCTTCTCGTAGCATCCGACTTATTTCTTACCTCTTCAGACCATGTGGATATTTCTGTCTCTCACACTTGCCAACAATGGAAGTGACAATTTCAGTCACATGCCACTCATATAATTTATTCCTTTTATTTTATTTTTTTGAAATTTTTAACATTTTATTTTATTTTTTGAGAGACAGAGAGAGACAGAGCATGAGCAGGGGAGGGGCAGAGAGAGAGGGAGACACAGAATCCAAAGCAGGCTCCAGGCTCTGAGCTGTCAACACAGAGTCCGACATGGGGCTCGAACCCATGAACCACAAGATCATGACCTGAGTCAAAGTCAGATGCATAACCGACTGAGCCACCCAGGCGCCCCAACTTATTAGTTTGAAATTAAAAATGCCGTTTTGGGAGGAGTACCAAACAAACACATCCTTAGATGGGGTACCACCTGAGCAGACGTTTGAGGTTCTATTAAGTCCCTCTCCTGTTTCTGCATAGTTGTTGATTTTGATGGTGTGTACCAGGAAGAGAACTTGGAAGCTAAATGCCTTGCTGATGAGGTGACATGCGTGGTGGGCTGGGGAAGGTGACATTTTGATCCTCCACCTGCTGCTCAATGTCTTATTAAAAAATTTTTTGGAACCAGTTGTGGAAGAGAGGGTTGCCTGCTCCCCGAAAATTCCCAACAATATTGCTCCAATTTCTGATGCCAATGATTGCTCCAGTTTTGTTTTGTTGTTTTCTTTGTTTTGTTTGTTTTAGTTTTGGCTAAATCGGAACACTGCCACTCAAAATGATTCTTAGTCTTTATTTGACAATCACTTCCTTCATGCAATGAATGGCTCCTCCCATCACTTGCTAGCACAAAACCTGGCTGGGCTTCCATAAGCGATGGAAGGGTAATGTCAGCTGCTGGCCGCTGCCCCATTGATTGGCGGACAACTGGATATGGCATTTCAAATTAGCATTTCATTAAAAGCTTGGAAAGGCAGAGAGTCACAGCACAGTCCTGGTCTTTATGTTTGTTGAGATGTCTTTCCCATTGATGGCCCTTAGGCCTGAGGATCATACCCCTCATTTGGATGTTGGGCAGTACTGACATGGCATCTGGGGCAACTGGTAGAGGCAGAAGCCAGGCCTTTGTGCGTGGATGTGTGTGCGTCAGCATCTGAAGCACGCTCTGTGGGCCGCTCTCCCTGAGAACACTTGATGGCTTGCTTGGCAAGATGAGATCATAGGTGTCCACATTTAGCATCTTGGGTCTCCAGACACCAAAACTTTTTAGCTCTGACTTGAAAGCTTATCACTATAGAGATGGGAAAAAAAAAAGCCACTCTCTGATAGTAAGGAGAAAAGACTCCCTGAAAGTCTCTTACAAACCAGACTGATGAGTGAAAAGTAAGAAAAATAACACCGCTTAGATTTTTATACTTCACAAAGCCAGGAGAGGGAATTTTCCGAGGGTCCTTTGCCAATAGTAAGTACTTTTAACCTAGCTCAAGATTTGAGTGAAGCCAACTTTTAACCCAGCTCAAGATTTGAGTGAAGCCAGCTTGGCTTGTCCCTAATTTAGGGAAGAAAAAGAAAAAATGAATCAATAAACGTTTAAGCCCCAGGAAGCCAAGGGAAATTTCAAGAAGCTCTTTATGTTTTGTTACTGTGTTCTCCATTCCAACCCTCTTCTTGTCTAATCCATTTGGGTCATGGCTGCCAGGTTAATTTTTCTGAAATGCCACTTTGTGTATGACATTTTCCTTCCTCAGAATTCTGTAAGAGCGGCTTATTGTCCCCAGAAGGAGGCCAGAGTCAATAGTCTGGCTTTCAAAGGCTGGTGCTGGTGTCTGCCCAGCTGCGAGCCTCTTCCTCCATAGCTACAGCCAAAGCAAGCTCTCTGTTTCACCTGAGCACCCCATGCACATTCTCACTTCTTAGTTTTTGTTTGGGGATGTGGTGATACGGGTGTGTGTGAAGGTTACTTAAGAAGCTCATTAAAAGGACCAACACCACCTTCACCCTCTTCTTCCCTGTGGGATGCTTCTTTTTGCCTAGCTCTGCTTGTCTAAGTCCTCAACTTCTTTGAAGGCTGGCTTCAGATTCACCAGCAGCCCAACTTAGATAAATGGATAGAAAAGGAGAAAGGCATTCTAGGCAGGGAGAAAACAGGGCAAAAACTGGGAATTGTGGAAACCACCAGTCAAAATTTAGGTATGTAGATTGTATCTGAAAATGATTTAGCATGTGTGGCTGCACAAGGGAACTCCAGTGCCCTTTATTGGAAAGGTGTCAGCTTCGAGGTTGGAGGAGGTTGACTCTGAGTCTTCTTATCCTGGGGCTGGGCTAGCTTGGGTAGGTCACTTTTTCTTCTGACACCTAGTTCATTCATTTGGAAAAAGTGGGCTCTGTTTTTAGCTTAGGGATTGGATGTTATGACATGTGCCATGTGAGTAGCATGTAGTAGGTACTTACTAAACATTGGTTTTCTTCTCTTCCATCTATTTGGGTAGTAGAGACAGGATGAGGAACCAGTTGTGACATGGTGACAGATACCACCAGTGCCTTGCCACATCTTCCATTTCCACCTGCCAATCCCTGCATTCCTGTGCTTGAGGATTTTCTCTCTGAGTCATGTTTTTCTGGCCCATGTGGTAGATCTAAAGTGCCAGGGGATTGCCCTCTTTGGGAGCAGCTTTCAACCAATGACTAATGGGGACTGCTGTATAAACACCCCAGATTCATCATCCCTTGAGTATGATAACTTGGAGGCAAGTGTTTTGTATTGATCCCATGGGATTGAACTCCAGACATCCATGGTCATAGCTGGCTTGATGACAGCCCCTTAGTTGGTTTCCTTCTGGAAGAATCCACACTAAAACAGAGAAAGAATCCACATTTCTTTTTACAACTCCTCCCAGTAGGGCTGGTCTAACTGCTCCCAATTGTTTTATGGATCTGGGTGGCAGAATAAGTATATCATCTCAGTTCTCATAAGCCATGCTGTCATCGTGTAACATAAGAAATGTGACAGTGGCAATAACATGCTACATCTTAGTCCCTCTAATGTGTAAACTAATACCACAGTTGGGCACATTCCATGTCTCTGATATTAAATGATGACTGAATTATTGATAACTGGTCCCACATTCCCTTGAATCAAATATTAATATAGCCATATCTTACATGTGGTGGCTGGACTCCTTTTTAATGATTTCATCACTCAGAAATCCAACCACGTCTTTTACCTCATACAAGATGAATTGGGTGCATTCTAGAAAGACAACTTGAGGAGATGGAATGTTTAAACATTGGCTGTTGTGTTCTATCAGAGTTGACACATAGCAGGCTTTCCCTGGGACAAGTGTTAAACACCAAAGAAGGATTTCAATTGTCTGAGACTTTCATTAGGGTCTAGTATGGAATTTGTTTCTGCTGACCTATTTCATGGCAGCCTTCAAATGGGAAACACAAAACACAGGCCTGGCAGAGTTGGAATGGCCTTTCCATCTACACTCTTCACATTCAGTATTTAGTTTCAAGAATTTTGGCGAATGTAATCTCACCACCTCTGGATTCCTCTGGCACTTTCTGCCTGCACTGTTCTTATGGCACTTACATCTTCTGTGTTCTAATACATTTATTGGTGAATGTCTTGTTTCTTCTACTGGATCATATTTTTGAGGTCATGGTTCTCGATGTTGTTGACCTTGAGATGCTCCTTTCCTGAGGGCTTTGTATCTTACTCATCCTTGCATCCCAGAACTTACTGAAGAATCTGCAACACTGTTGCATAAATGCTGTTGAATAGCAACCTTTGGCAATGGAGACATGAAAAAAACCTGCCATGTCAGTAAGGTTTGGGGGCGAAGGCGTGCTTAGTTCATATTCTCATTATCTCTCTTCTGAATCAGAGATACTCTCTTTCAAGATTTCAAAAGGAAAGAAAAAATGCTAAGAAATCTGAGAAAACCCTGTGGGAGATTTTAAAAGATGTGTTAGCCTTTATTAATTTTATTACTATTCCTGGCACTCAGTGCCATACCTTGTTATATAACAAACATTTGTGGAACATTTACTATAACCTGGACACTGTGCTGGGTCTATGTTCTGGCGTTTTCAGTTTTTAAAACCACCACTCATTGCTTATTCTCAGCAAGAATAAGTCATTAATGAACATAAGCAAGGGTTTTAGACAGTTACAAAATTTTCTTAGTATTGGGGAAGAGCACTGGGTGTTATATGGAAACCAACTTGACAATAAACTATATATATAAAAAAAGTATGTTGCTAAAACAAGAATCTGCTGGAGTTACCATTCTCACACAAATGCTATGCTTGTTATTTTATGTAAAAAGTAAAATTAAAAAAATCTAACACTAACTCATTTCCGGATGTCAGGCACTGACATGAAATAAATATGCCAAGTGGCTATTAACTATGTTAATACTTGGAGCAATCCAGTGAATTATGTACTGCTATCATTGTATTTTCCAAATAAGAAAATCTACCTGAGGTCACACAGTAAGTGGTAGGTTTGGGGGATAAACACAGAGAATCTTACTCCAAAGTCTGCTCTCGTAAAAATTGTGCAATACTGTTTCTTATAGCTGATCATTTCCCTTTTTCACTTTGACTTCTGGGAAGCTTAGAGATAAATTTATCATTGAACTTTACTATGAATTTTACATTAACCTTGAACTTTGACTTGAATTCACTTGTGTTTGTTTTCCTTTTGATCTTATCTAGCTGTATTTTTCTGTTCAAAAATTAGACAATTTCTATTTCCCTTTAATCTTACTGCTCTTTTATGTGGGGGGTGGGCAACAACATCGTTAACTCTAGTGCCACTTCCATCATTCATATATTCAGGTAAGAAAGTATCTGGAAATTCTCTAACCAGGCAGTTTCTTTAGGAAATGATGCTCTGGACAGAGGACATGACTTGTTCTCGTTCATACGCTAGTGAGTGGTCACCCTTGACAAAAATCTAGTTCCCCTGACTTCTGGTCCAACGTTTTTCCTACCCTACCATACTGTCTTATGTTACCTCTGCTTATTTACCAGTAATACCCATTTCTCAATTATGTCTTGTGTCATCTTTCTAGAAGTATTTAGCCTTTCTTTCATCTTAAGAAATGATGTAAAATATTAGGAAAAATATGGTCCCAGGAGTTAGAGAGCCCTATGACCCTAAACCAATTACTTAACTTCTATGGGCTTAGATAAATGCTGTAATGCCTGAGGTGCTTTTTGTACATAGATATAAATAACTCGCTAACATTTGTAATTTATTTAAATGTAATTTATTAAATGCATATATCTAAGAATCAAAAGTTTGAAAACCAGTTTTCACGAGTATTAACATTGATTTGAAGTGTGATTAATGAAATTCTCTCAAATAATTAATTGCAACTTCAAATTTTGTATACTCCTTTTAAATGCTGCACGCATATTTAACGGTAGGCAAAACACAAATGGAATTATTACAAAACATATTATGTATGCATTCACACCTATTCTAAGATGTCACCATTGTTGTCTCAATTCATTTCCTTATTAATTCTGTATTCAGTTTTATATTTTCTAAGGTTTATTTCCTTACTTAGCTGGGATCTTTCTAGAACTTCAATAATAATATTTTGACACCTACTCAGGGAAGCAGTAATCTTACCAGACTCAAAAGAATAAGAATATCTTTGTTGACTACTCAAGTCAGTACCTAGGTTTTAGATTAATTGACTCTCACTCAGGGCGCAAGCACTTTTGCCTTGCCCACAGCTATTTAAACACAAGTCACTAACCAGTAAAGATAAACTATGCTAATATGATGTTTTAGGGTCACGCTTTCCATATTTGTAACCTGCTATTTCCACCACAAAATTATATCCATGTTTTCCTTTTTAAAGGATTTGTTGTCTTTTAATATTTATATATAAATTAATTATATACAATTAATAATACAAAAATTAAGCTATAATTAACATACAAAAATTCATTGACTTTAAGTGTACAGTTGAATGAATTTTCACAAATGTGTATACCAAATAACCAAACCATTATCAATGTGTAGAACACATAGAATATTTCCATCACTACCCAAAATTTTCCTTATGCCTTTTGCTAGTCAGTCCCCACAGACCTGAATCCAGACAACTACTCATCTGGTGATTACATAAAAGCTACTATGCATATTAGTGTACAGGATTTGAACATACTAAAAACAAATCTCTAAGTAGTTCATGTTTTTTGATGCTGTTGTAAATGGTATCTTTTTAAATTTCAGTGTCCAGTTGTTCATTGATAGCATATAGCAATCAGTTGACTTTTTTATATATTGACATTTTATCTTGTCACCTTGGTCATTTTTTTTCCCTAGTGGCTTGTTTTCTGGGTTGCTTAGGACTTTTTATTTTCCACATGATCATCTTTTCTGTTCAGGAAGACAGTTTTATTTCTTTCCTTCCAATCTATATGCCTTTTTTTTCCTTGCCTTCTTGAAATGGCTAGGACCTCCAGGAGAGGGTTGAAGAGAACTGCTGAGAGTAGAAATTCTTATCTTGTTGACTGTGCATTGCCTTTCACCATTAAATATGATGTTCAGTCTTTTACGATTAAATGCAATGTTAGACGTTGGTTTCATTGTAGACATTCTTCATAAGGTTGAAGAGTTTCCTTCTATTCCTTGTTTGCAGAATGTTTTTGTTTTATAATCATGAGTAAGTATTAAAGTTTGTCAAATGCATTTTATGCGTATATGAAAACAAATATATAATCTTTCTCTTATTCTCTTATATTGGAATGTTTAGACATTTACGTCTTATGCAATTATTAATTTATTTGGACTTAAATCCACCTCCTTGCTATTTAGTGATGTTGTACTGCCTGGAAATTCTATCTGTTCTCTATTCCTTTTCAGTCTTATTTTGGGTTTTAAAAAATTTTTAAAAATGTTTATTTATTTTTGAGAGAGAGACAGCATGTGAGTGGGGGAGGGGCAGAGAGAGCGGGAGACACAGAATCCGAAGCAGGCTCCAGGCTCTGAGCTGTCAGCACAGAGCCCGATGTGGGGCTCGAACTCAGGAATGGTGAGATCATGACCTGAGCCTAAGTTGGATGCTTAACCGACTGAGCCACCCAGGCACCCCTTCTTTTGGCCTTTTAAGTGTGTTTTAGAATTTTATTTTATTTTCACCATTGACTTATTAGCTTTATCTCTGTTTTATTTTGTAATGATTGCTCTCGGGTTTACAATATGCAGTATTCACTTACCATAGTCTATCTTCGTGGAACATAACACCATGTCACAGGTAATGCATACAAATTAAAACTATGTTTTCAAATTTATCTACGCATATTTTGTACTATTGTTATCACACACTTTACCTGTAGATGTATTTTAAGCCCCATACCAATTTTTTATACGTGTGTTAATACATCAATGATATTTTAAAGATTTTGAAACTTGAGAAACTGTCTTTTATGTTTATTCACATGTTTACCCTTTCAGGAACTCTTATTTCTTGTAAATCCAAATTCACATCTAGTGACTTCTTTTCCTTTTAACTTTGGTACATATTTTAAGCCACCTTTGTACTTTGTTATTGTATGAGATTTCCAAGAGTGTTTGTCTCACTTGCTATTCTTTGTATTTACTTTCTCCACTAACAGAGACAGAAATAGCACATACTGAAACTTTATAATAGACATATACTGAATAGAGGAAACAAAATATTCATATATACCCATACTCCTAACTTCCTTAAAAGATACCTTACTGTATTCATCATTCTTTTATTTTACACCTATAATTTTTTATACTTTATGTTTAATTTCCTCTTTGGTTTCTCATTATGAACCAATATACTTTCATAGGTACACCTTGTTTCAGTTAAGCATAAGATTATAATAATTATTTTTGATGCTGAAATTTTCCCAGTGTGGTGTTGCTAGACCCTTCAATTAGAATCTTTTGTCTTTTAATAAAGCAGTGTTCCATAATGATTCTTAAGCTCCGTCCATATTTTTTTCTGTAATATGTAATTAATCTGAAATATGAAGTGAATAAGATCATTTTTTCTCTGTGAATGTTTGAATATAATATTATTTTTAGAAGTCGGTAATACTTCTGTTACAATGACTATGATTGTTACTTGCCACTCCCTCCTATGTTTTATGATGGTGCAGGTTATTTTCTGTTTGATGCTCCCCACCCTCCCCACCTCCATTCGATTTTTTTCCCTTTCCTGCTCTGCTTTGTGTGTGCTGGAGACTGATTTATTTTGACTGTGTTAAGGGCCCCATTGTCCTCTGGCTCATGTTTTGACTCAGCTGATGAAAGACACCACCAGGAGATTGGAGAGTTTAGAATGTTTGGGGAGAGAAAGTTTGGAGTACTTGCATTCCTGCCTTCTCCATACTTCAGTGTTACAGTTTGGAGAGTGGTTGGACTCGTTTACGTATCTGCATGGTGCTTTCTTCTCCATGCATTCAGGTCTCACCAGACTGTGGTGGCATTATTTCATCCCATTGTCCCTTCAGCCAAAGGGGCAGTGATGACGTATCACTGTGGCTAGTCTCTGAGCGCCTCCACATCATTAGCTGGGCCTCTTAATTCTATCAATGGTCATCAATTCTCTTTCATTAAATCCTGTTGAGTGGAATTCTGTTTCCTGTTGGGACCCTAACTGACACAGCAGTTATTACAAAATTCCCATGTTCCTGTTGTCAAAGCTTGAGCTTGCAGTTAGAGCAAACAGGGCTCTCGTGTCGTCTGATATGGCTTGATAATAAATGTGGTGGTGGGGATGCATACTCTCTTTCCAACTCCTGGAATGTTAGTGTTATGATGAGTGTGACCGTGAAGTAGGATGAACTTTAATACATCTAATAACCAGTTTCTGATCATCCACCTAATTGCTTTGATTATGAAACAAAAGATTAAAAACACAGCAGGATCCTCTCAGTTTCAGACTCCTCTGGAACCCTATGGAATGCCTCTAGAATTACTTTTCAGCTCTTGGCATTAGTTATTATCTTAACTCTTCAGATAGAAAAGTAGAAAGTCACTAAGATCTCCCAGGTTGATGATAAGGGCTAAGGAGTCTGCAAGATGAGAGTTTCAGGACGATCCAATCAAACATTTACTTAGGGTTATTTTCAAGACAATATCATTAAATAAACTAAACTACCCTTTCCCATCTATTTCTACACCTCCCCTGCTTTGTCGTGACCAAGTTCATAACCCTTCCATAGAGGTTGTGTAGCTTCTCCCCTTTTAATCCTGGTTTTGTCATTCTCCTTGGGATGTGGCAGCTATGAACTTCTTGGCCATTCTGCAAATAGGAAAGTTGTGTCCCGTTCAAAACTGGAATTCTCATTACTGTTTCCCTGTTATCCTTCATTTTGGTCAGATCTGATCTGTCATAAAATGCATGAAGCGAAGACTTTGATAATTGGTTTCTGAGAGTGTTTATCAAAGTGAGTGACTGGGTTTTATCCTGTTCATTTCTCCCAAGGGTGTGTCTGGGCACAAACTAGCTTAGCCTCTGAGTGAGCACATGAGTTAATTGCTCTAATTTTTGTAGAGTGTTTGTGGGAGGGGGTGAGAGATGTGGGTGAAGTTCTCTTAGAGTGTATTCATGGGGTCCCTCCTTAAGGCCATTCAATGTATTTTCTAAATATTCTGCCTTCTAGGGAGCAGAATGGCTATGACTCTAAGAATTTTACCTTTCAAGAATGTGCAGTCTGTTACATTGATGGCCCCTGTTGACTCTACTTTCTTGTCCTTGACTAGTGTCCCCTTGAATGTGGACTAGCCTGGAGACTTCCTTTAACCAAGAGACAGGGAAGTCCTGGCATGCAAGTTCTTGGCCTTTTTAAATTTATTTTTTGAGAGAGAGAAAGAGAGAGTGAGACAGAGCGTGAGTGGGGGAAGGGCAGAGAGAGAGGGAGACACAGAGTCCAAAGCAGGCTCCAGGCTCTGAGCTGTCAGCACAGAGCCTGATGCGGAGCTCAAACTCATGAACTGTGAGATGACCTGAGCCGAAGCCAGACGCTTAACCAACTGAGCCACCCAGGCGCCTCTTGGCACAAGTCTTACAAAGGCCTAGAAGTTCCTGCTTTTGCTTCCTTGGGAGTCCTGAGCTACCATGTAAGAAATCTGATTACCCTGCTGGAGAGAGCACATGGAGAAGCCACCTGAAGAGGCTACATAAAAAGGCAGAGGCCTTGAGACTACATAGAGAGGGTAAGGGAGAAGAGCCTAACCCTCCCATGGTCTCCAGCTGAGCCTAGCCCCAAGCTGATCCACTAAACGAAAGCAGTCACACAAATGCCTCCTAACTCGATGAGCAAAAGAACCACGTACCTGAGCCCTGACCGATATGTGTAAACATTCAACCTGCTACTAAATGCACAGGGGTACAGAGTGGAAGGGCACTGTAACCTGCAACCATACATCTGGACTCTCTCACAGACTGCCTTTTGTATGCCTTTCCACCTTCCTTCTCCTGGCTGAGTTATTTCCTCTGTTACTACTCAGGAGAGCAGCTTTACGCATGCCCTAAAGTTCTGGATGCAAGACAGTAAGCCCAGAGAGAAACTAGGATTCGACTTAAGGTTCCTCTTCTGAGTTCTACTTTTCTATGTGAGCATTTTACCTTATGACTTTAATATTTACCACACTAAAGACCATAAAATTGCCTCAATATTCATTCCAATCTAAGGGATCGTGTGAAGTTATATTTTGTTGCACCCTCCCCAGAGAGGCCTCCCTCTTGCTGAGACTAGGCAATCCTCTGTACGGATGACAATGTGTGCGATCTTAACATAATCCTGGGCAAGTTCAGACCTCGAGTTTGCTGATAGTACCCATTAAGACTGTTTCCTGGGGATTCTGGCCCTTTGAATTCTGAGCATAATTTAGGACCGCACACCCTGTGGGCAGTTGAGACCATGCATGGGTTGGAATGGAAGAGATGCCGGTTACTTCTGGATGGAGCTTTTAAATGCAGATGCCAGACCATCTAGAACCCTCTTGCCTCTGTCACAGTTGGCATTGGTTGCCACTTGGTCAGCAAAGTTCTTAGAGTTAGGTGATATGGAGAAGAGCTACCTTGCTAGCCCTCAATACATGTGCAACATGAACAAGAGTATTGTTTTAACCACTGATATTTTGTTTTAACCACTGGTATTTTGCAGTTATTTATAACTGGAGCACAACCTATCCCAGACCAATTGATCTTTTTATTGGTAGAAGAGAGAGCTCCTGATGGAGACCCCCTACTTGTTCTTTCTCTCTCCATTTTTGTCTTCGTGCTTAAAGCCTTTCTTAATGGAAAACATGCAGGTTACGTTTCCAGTGTTTGCTTTTCTGAATTAGTTCTGAAATACATAAAACAGGCCAAAACTCTTAAGCTAACATTTGTGGGTTGTTTTCAAGGGTTTCCCCATTCTTTTTTCTTACGTCTCTCTTATTGTTTATGTTTAAACACTCTAAACTCCAGCCAAGTTGGACCATTCCCTGTTTGCCATACACATCCAGCATTTCCTTTCTTCTGTGCCTGGCAGAGTGATTCAGAGCTGGCGCACAAATTAGGCTCAAATTCTAGCTTCAGCTCTCACTGTGTGACCACGAGCAAGTCATTGAATCTGTCAGAGATGGTTTTTTTCTTCTGTGAACAGGAGATATGATATCTTCCTTGCAGTTTTAGAGTGAGTATTAATAAGAAAATGTTTGAAAAGTGGTCAGCACAACACTTGACTCATTATAGGCCTTCATCAAGACCTGGAAGTTGAGCTAAGCTTTGATGCATTCCCTGTAGATGAAATCTCCTGTCAGTAACTCTAACTTAGTCCTCTAAGGATGGTTTAAATGCTTTGTCAGGTCACCTGTGTGTTTTTATGTTTAGCCCACAATTCCTTCTTCACCTGTACCAACTACATATCATCTCCTATGTTCTGAAATCCTAAAATAATTACTGGTATCTCTTCTAGTTCACAATCACAATCCGATACCTTAATGGTTTGTATAGATGTCCTCATCATGTGTTACATTTTAAGTTTCCTGAGGGTAGAATCCATGGTCTGTTTCTCAGTTTTATATGGCCCAGAACATCATCTTGGTCTGGAAAACCATTCCAAGTGGGAGATAAGTCAGGATTTTTTGAGTGAGTGACATATGAAAATTTACCACATATGCCCTGGGTCCTACCACAGCCATATCTCCCTTTTCTCGGTTTTTGGTTTCTGCTGCATATTTCATTTGTCTCAGGAGGGACAAGGAGAAAGGCAGACGTTGCAGCACTTAACGGAGCTGGTCCATTACAAACATGTCTCATTGAATTTTCATTCAGTCTTTTGAGGCAGATATTTATTAAGCCATACATCCAGGACCACCCAGGTGGTAATTGGATGTGTTGACTTCTAGAAGCCACACTGTTTTCATTATATGATATTTGTTTTTGAATCAGGCCTTGCAAAAATTTCTGTAACTTTTTCTCAAGCCCTCAGGCCAACTCATTTTCTGTTCTGGCTTTATTAAATGGAATAGAGATGTTTTTAAATATGTGGTTCTTAAACACAATGTGATTTAGAGCTTTAGTGATTGAGACAGACACAGAGTGAATGCTCATGGCAGATTAATTCCAAATGAGGATGTAGCAGTCTTGAAATAATATAAGAATCCATTGGAAAGTAGGTTTTTACTTATACAAAATCCTCCCCAGAACCCCTTGAAGAGCCTTATAGGGTGAGCATAGTCTAAGAGACATCATTTCTTCTGGAGTTCATGGCCACAAGCAGAAAGTGAAGAACTCCGCTGAATTTGAGGAGACATCAGACAATGTCATTGTGTTTATATGGAGGAAAGGAGAAAGAGCCCCACCCAGGTATGGCCTCCCACATCGGCACACCTCTTGACAGGTAATAAGGGCAGTTAGAATGTGCTGAGCAAATGGGGTGAGGAAATGCTGTGAGAAGTTGTGAAAGACAGATCATTAGGAAGGGGAAGTCCCAGCCTATTGTCCTTGGCCAGGAAGTACTGTTCATTGATTTTAGTACCTGGCATTTTATGGGTCTGTCTCAGTCCAAATTAGCTCTACCCAGGATGCTAATTGGAGAGGAATGCATTATTTTCTCCGGCTTCAATCCAATCTGCCCTCCCACACAAGGTCCGATGATTCTCGAGCCAACATTTGGTTTCAGATCATCCCCCCAAGACTTACACACTGCCTTTGCCACTCCCATTTTGCCTTTTGCCCCTACTTTATGCTGAGAGTGGGCCCTTGTCAATCCAGGTTTGACCTCATTTCTTGTATAGATGGACAAACTTTCCTAACCATTGGAATTTCTGAGTGATATGTGAGAAAATTCCCAAGCAACTTTTATTCCTATTTCTCATCACCGTGTGGATATTTTTATGTAACATATTGTTGTTAAATCAACCTCTTGGGTTCGTTGCTTATACAGTTATTTCCCGCATCTGATTCCTTGACCAGTCCTTATCGTAATCATAAGGTCACAGTAAATAGATGCAGCTCTCTGTGTACACTTATAAATGGGTAGATAGACACATAGATACCACACATGCAATATATATGTATATATGTTCATATTGATAAACATTTGTTGTATTACATTGAATTTATGGAAATAACTCACTAGTCTAATTATAAGAATTCTTATATAGTGCTTATTCTGTCAGAAACTCTTCCAAGAACTTTTCATACATTAATTCTTTCAATCCTCACACCAAACCTATAAGGGTAACACTATGATTTTCATCCTCATTCTCTAGGTGAAGCACCAGAGGCACAGAGAAGTTAAGTCACTTGTCCAAGGTCACACTAACCCAACCTAGGAAGTCTGTCTCCAGAGTCTGTGCTCTTTACCTTCATGCTGTGTTGCTTCTCCATGTTACACTAATGGAAGAGAAGAGAGGTTAGTCACATATGGGCAAAACATTTCTTTTTTTTTTCTTTTTCTTGAGAGAGAGAGGGTGCAAGTGAGCAAGGGTCACAGAGAGAGAGAGACAGAGACAGAGAGACAGAGAGAGACAGAATCGTAGGAGGGGCAGAGAGAGAGAGAGAGAAGTGGGACTCACCCGAAGTGGAGCTTGAGAGAGAGAAGGTGCAAGTGAGCAAGGGTCACAGAGAGAGAGAGACAGAGAGAGACAGAATCGTAGGAGGGGCAGAGAGAGAGAGAGAGAGAGAGAGAGAAGTGGGACTCACCCAAAGTAGAGCTTGAGCTTACCCAATGCAGGACTCGAACTCAGGAACTGTGAGACCCCCCCCACCAAGCCGGAGTCAGATGCTCAACAACAGAGCCCCCCAAGCGTGCCCTAGGGAGTACATTTCTTTAGAATTTTGTAATAATCTCGGCTGTACAAACTCACATCTTCACAAATACAGAGTTTATTTGTCCATACATTCATTCACCCATTTATTCATGTATATGTCATTCAGTGAATGTGTGTTGAGTGTTTACCAATGTGTTTGTACATGCAAAGTTGGGATATGTGTTGTGTTGGAAAGTGGTGTGTGTGTGTGTGTGTGTGTGTGTGTGTGTGTGTGTGTTAGGCAAAGCGGATATATTTTCTCTGTTCCGGAGTCATCGACTTATTGTTTATTTAGGGAATTCCAAATCCTGCTTTGGACCTCTCCCTGATTCTTTTATCATTTGGTATTTTAGGAAGAGGAGAAGCAGAGGCAAGAGAGAAGGAGGAAATCAGGAATCTGTGGTCTCAGAAAACCCTCTTACGTAGCTGAATGTTGCACTGAAGGTGGCACTCAGCCATGCCAGTTTGCCCTTCTTATTTAACCTGCTCATACTCAATTGTTTGCCTTATCTACCTCATAACCACCCCCAGCCAGAGAAACCCAAAGTGAATCACTGTATGAGTTAAAGAAGAGCTGCTAGTGTCAGTGTTTTAAAGGTGCTTACCTGGCAGTCATGAAAAGTGCAGCTTTAGATATGGGGCAGGGTCCTGATTAGAGAAGCTAGAGAGAACGGAAATGATGCCAAAGAGAAGCAGAGCTCAGAGAGACCTGCTTTGCCTCTGAGAGAAAGGAAGAGTAGCTGACATTTCTAACGCCCAGCTCCAGCCCTGTGAGATCCATCTGTGCTCATTTAAGTCTTGGGTTTTCTGTGAGGTTCCTTGTTACCTCTTCTCAAGAAAAATCCTAGGTATTTTCAAAATAGCTTCAGTGGGCCCCGCCCATACCAGATGACCCTGGACTTGGACAGGAAAGGATTCTTCCTTGTTTCAGTGGGGAAAGGTTTGGAAAATAAGACTCTCTAGCCCAAGAATTATGGGGTTGGTTCAATGTCATCATTGGCACTGGGTATCATCAGGCCTCTACTTGTCTGCAGTAAAAACATGGATCACCCAACAATCTTTGCTTCCTACTTACTCATGAGCACTGTGTAGTGACATTGGACAGTGGCCCTGAAGAATGGGAAGAGTGGGAACAATGTTGAGAAGGGCCAGTCCCTTGAAGCTGAGCCCCAATGACTGTGGTTTCAGTTATGGGGCAGGAGATGCCAGTTTCGCCCACTGGTTGCTGGAGTGCTCCTGTGATTTGGTTGCATCTCAGTTCTGCTCAGGGCTAAGGTATTGAGTGTCCCCAGAATCAATGTAAACAATCAGGTAAATCAATATAAACAATTAAAATAAGTTTTAGTAGAAGGTTAAATAGAAGTCCTAGAAATAGCTGGTGAAGTCATCCCTTCTTGGTGGGTGGGTTTTGGGAATTTCTCTACCCTTTTAAGTACCTTCAGAAAAGTGAAAAGGTTATAGGGGCTACCTGTCTACCAGGTGACCCTCAATTTTCTTGTCTCTAAAGTGGGGGAATGGGTAATAGATCAGATGAGCTGTAGAGGTCCTTCCAGCATTGTGGTTGAGCATGAGTGGAGTCAGAGTCACCATAGCAAAGTCAGTGGTTTCAGTTTCCATGAAGATGTTATGTAACAGATCTTCCTGCATATATTTACATGATGCCAAAGGGAGCCAGTAAATAACAGTAAATGGTTGTTATGGGTTGAATGATGAGAAGGTTCAGTTAAAGTTCTGAAAAAAAACTTCACTGTGTCATTCCTAGGATGGATTTTCAAGCAAAATGAAATTTCCACTGTGAGTGCAGCCAAATATAGGGAACTGCCAGGAGAGATCAAGATTAAAGCCTGTGGGGGCTGGGTGGGAAGCAGGGTTTTAATTAAATGAGGCAATGGATATAAAGCTCTTACCTAGTGCTTTTCATGTAGCAGGTACTTGGTCTAGTCAGACTCTTTTCTTTCTTCTTCCTCCTTTCACTCATCTTTCATTTTCCAAGACTCTGCTTCTTAAGACTCCTATAACCACATGCCTCCCTAGGAAACTAGCAAAACTCATTTCTAGTTGAATTAAACTCATTCCTAATATCAAAGAAAGGACATGGCATGGCGTGGAAGAGGATGAAGGGAATTTTGGGGTGGGATGATTTAACCACTCTCAGAGGCAGGATTCATGATGGGTAAATGCTTGCTGGCTGACCATAGAAATGGAATGCATGTCAGATATTTTAAGGATGAGATAAAATGCTGGGAAAATGAAAAGGACGTGAAAGCCAGTCCAAGCTAGGATGAAGCAGTGATATTTTAAATTTGGTTAGAGATGCTCTTATAGTAGAATCTACTTCAGGGTGTTACAGGTTTAGGAGTCCAGGAGATATTACAACAATAAAATATTGTAGGGCCAGATAATTAAAAAATACTTTCTGAGAACTATGTCTTAGCATATCATTCAGAATATAATGAAGATTCCTTCTGCTTTTCAGAGCATAATCTGTGTTTTTGGGGGGAGGGGTGGAGTGAGGTACAGCTCTGGAGGGAACAGGAGAAAATATAATGGTCATACTGAGGAACAAAGGGAGAAAGTTTGCACGGCTCTGACCATTTTCCTCTCCCTGGCCAACAATTAGCTCGACGTCCTACAGCCGTCCATGTGTTGCAACAAAAGTAAATAGGAAACCAACTTCTTGGGGGCATTGAGAACTCCAGTTGTCAAGCCCGTATGGTCATGAACTTGATTTTGATGTTTACAAATACCTGAGGTCCTACTAGTGGTGCTGCATGGATGAGAACTCATAAAAAACATACATCAAACAAAAGGCACAAAGCTCTTCTATGCATAGAGCTTTCCAGTTCTTCAACGTTCCACCCTCTAAATCCTACTTAGTGATTAAAATAACTTTGCAAGGCAGGAATTAATTTCACTATTTTTAGATGAGGAAACTAAGGCTGAGACTTTAAGTGATTTTCCCAAGTGATCTGGCAAAGTAGGAAGTTCAAGTTTCCACCACTAAACTCCGTTTTCTTTCCCACAACGCCTGCCTCTATTGATTAGCACTTGTCCAAGTGCTCTGAGCCTTATGCTTACTGTGGAAATCATTACATTGAGAAAACTTCGTTTGTCCTCCATGCAGGCGCTGTTCTCATTTTCTGCCACCAGGCTAATACATAGTTTTGCAAGGATCTATTTTAGTTGTTTTCCAACTTTAGGAGGCAAAAGAATCGCTGCACATCTTTTTAAAATGCAAATTAATGGGTTCCATCTCCAGACATTTCTGAGACAGGAATGGGGTGTGGGGAAGGGCCAGGCATGAGCATTGCATGAGCACCCCGGGTGATCCCGTTTCCTGTGAGTGACCAGGAGGGAAAAGAGTTAGAGAGAGGGAGGGAGACAAAGCATGAGAGACTCTTGAATACTGAAAACAAACTGAGGGCGGAAGGGGGAGGGGGGAAAGGGGAAGGGGATGATGGTCATGGTGGGGGACACTTGTGGGGAAGAGCACTGAGTGTTAAATGGAAACCAACTTGACAATAAACTATAAAGTTAAAAAAAATAAGATAAAAACAAATAAAAATAAAAAAAAAGAAAGCATAGTTCCAATTGTGTTTCTTACTTGCTGCTGCAGTAACAAATGGAGATCTAGATAATTTGCTTTCCGCTAGTTTTTGTCTCTGGATTCATAATGGTTTATCATTCCCGTGTCATCCCACGCATCAGTGTTCCCAACATGTTGTCCCTGGAATTATGATTTTGCCACTGAATTCTGCAGCTTTTTCATAAGTAGAGGTGATTAAACTTTTCTTAGTCTTATTTGCCCTGGAGTCGCCTGTCACGTATAGTTCAGATTTACATGTGATGGTGACATAGATCCATGAAATCTTTGATCAATTATAATTTTTCTAGCTTGAGTAGCTTTGAGTTTGGTGGAATAAGAAGTGTCCACGATTTAGAGCTAAAAATATTGTTTTCAATTACTGTTCCACCAGCCTTAGCGATGTGATTCTAGTAATTCACTTAACTTCCCAGAGCCTTGGCTTCCTCATCTTTGTCATGAGGATAATGACATCTACCTCCTGGGATTGTTATGAAAATTAAATAAGATAATGTGTGTTGATTTAATAAATTACAAACACTGTAGGAATGTTTGTTGATTCCATCAGCGTTGGCCGCAGACTAGAGTATTACCACTGACTGTTCTCTGAAGGGAAGTGTGGTTGAAACAAAGCTGGGATGCGGAGACTGGCTTCATCCAATGTACTGGCCTCTTAGCTCCACCTCAGGGTTTTTGTCCATGAGCCCCTTGAATGGATGGTTGTGGGACAAATGAGCAAAGAGACACCTAAGAGACCATCATGGCATCCATTCCCCTAAGCCTACCGTGTGGATCGTGCCTGGTCCTTACATGGATAGCAGGCAGTGTGTTTGTTACACATGAACGCATGCACAATCCAAAGTTTCAGAGAGGCCATCGCATTTTGCGCATTGAGGTCAGTGTGGATGTGTTAACAGAGAGAAGGCTGAGGAGAGCACGGCCCTGTTGGTTACCTTAAGGGTCCAGCCCTGGGCACAACAGAAGTCCCAGGAAGAAAAGCAGCACTTGGTTCTCATAAGATGGTGTCAGCAGCAGTAGCAACAAAGTTGCTGCCCTAGAAAGGCCGTGGGCAGAGAATGTCCTCGAGGGGGCTGAAGGGGCATGCATGGATCACCTCTGGGAACCCAGAGAAATAACCAGGGCAACTTGGGGAGGGATGCAGAGTCATTAGCTGTGGGGCTTGTGCTGATGAAGGTGCTCCAGGCCCAGTCTTGGCTTGGATTTTCCCTATTGTAAATTCTCTGTCAAGAGCATCACCCCCTACGGGACGCCTGGGTGGCTCAGTTGGTTAAGCATTCAACTTCAGCTCAGGTCATGGTCTCATGGCTCGTGAGTCTGAGCCCCACATCAGGCTCTGTGATGACAGTGTGGAGCCTGCTTGGGATTCTCTCTCTCTGCCTTCCTCTCTGCCCCTCCCCTGCTCTCCCTCTCTCTCTCTCTCAAAGATAAATGAATAAATATTTTTAAAAAATAAAAAGAACATCACCTCCTATATACTGTTGAGACTCCAAAATCTATACCTCTAGCTGAGGCGCACCATCTAAGCTCCAAACCTACATGTATTCTGCCTGCTAATATCTCCCCTTGATGCATTTGAGTGCTTTAAACTCACTACGTCCCCCCAAACACCATCAGTCAACAGTGCAACCTGGAGTCACTCTTGTATGCGTTCGGTCAGCACCTGGTTCTATTCAGCTATACCAGGCAGCTCCCTTTTCTTTTCTGTCACCATTTTTATTCAGTCTGTCGTCAAGCCCTGCCAATTACATGCCTAAATATTCATGATGAGTCTATATTTCTCCATCCCACAGCCATCATTATGGGGCAAGATATCATATTTTTCAACTGAACTTCTCATTAGCATGCTATTTGGCTTCCCCACATCCTTTCTTGCCTTCCCTCATTCTACCTTGAATAGCTGCCAGAAGGATCTCTTAAACAGACAAACCTTGTGTGTCATCCCCCAGCTTAGATCCCTTCAGTACTCCTGTATCATTCCTAAGGGAAAGACCACATTCCTTAATGTGGCTGGAATAGCCATGCACGCGGGGACCAGGCTGCCTCTTACTCTTTCCCCTGCACCGTCTGTTCCAGCCTGCAGGGTCTTCCCTACACTGTGGAGGTGGCCCAGCTCATTCCCACCTCTGGGGCTTCTCATCTGTGTTTTTGTCAGTGCCGGAGACTCTTCTTGCTCTTCTTTCTCTTTGCATGCCAATCAGAGAAGCCCGATGAAATTTTTGTAAAAAAAAATTTTATTTGAGTACAGTTGACGTGTAATGTACCATCATTTTCAGGTGAACAACATAATGACTCAACATCTCTGTATGTATTCTGCGCTCACCAAGAGTGTAGCTACCATCTGTCACCATACAGTGCTATTATAGTACATTGACCATGTTCCCTATGCGGACGAGATAATAAAAACAAAACAAAAAGTCCTTCTCTATGCTCTCTTCCCTCAGCACCTTATACTTACTGGCCCATCTTGCTATGTACCACCTTTGTCTATACTTTTCTCTAAAGTGTGACCTCTCCTGGGGAGGGCATGTGTCTCTTGCATTCACTTTTATGTCATCAGCGCCTAGCATGGATGACACAATACATAGCAGACACTCAATAAACACTCTCAGTGATGGCATAAATATGGATCCTGAGACCATTTCTTTCCAAGTGTGTCACAGAAATCTCATCTTCAGCAAGACTCTACCCAGTGGCTTGTCAGTCCTCCACGTTAATGCGCCAGACCGACACACGTGCCAGACATCTACGATTGTTAACTAAGCCACCACAATTCGTTCTTTCCTCTGAAAGTAATTACTGGTTGCTAAATATTCAAACATGCATTGAAAAAGCAGCTCATTACATTATGTTAAGAAATAAATTACTATTTCTAATTGCTTCTAGTAGTTAATTACTTCTAATTATTAGTCTGAGTAATAAATTACTGCTTCTGATTATGGTGTGGGCACAGTTGGAGCATTCAAAAATGCAATTTTCATGGTTGTTTACATCAGGACATGTTTACTGAATTATAGAGCCATAATTACCCCGAAGAACTGGTAGCAAAAAATAATAAACATTTGATAAATTCAATCGAAATATGTCATTTCTTTGTCAGCTTATTTAAGAATCAAGGATTGAAATGGAACAACCATGCTTGACTTTTCCAGTCTCTTCAGGGGGTAGCGATATGTTAAAATGAGGATTTTTGTTTTGTTTTGGTTGAATAAGAACTAAATTAGAATTACTTTTGTTATTTAAAACAACAAGGAAAATAATCAGGCCTCTGATACTGTTAAAAATTATGTTACACAACCAGCATACACCCCATAACCTGTAAATTAAACATAAATTATGCCTACTTACAGGGAAATTGTAAGAAATAGTAAAAAAAAAAAAAGAGCCAGAATTATTTTATTGAGTTAGGACATATCTAAAGCACATTAAACTTAAGTGTAGAACTTTAACATTTCCAAATCCATGGCTTGAATAGGTGCCTTCACTTACCAGTTGGTGAAGTCAATGACAGAAAAAGATAACCTACCGGAGGCTATGGGCTGATTTTTTTTAACCTCCTAAACTATTTGCTACAACCACATATCATCACTATTCCCCCATTCTGTTACCATCTTCAATATGCCAGACACTTAAAAAAAAACTCTTTTAATGTTTATTTATTTATGAGAGAGAGAGGGAGGGAGGGAAGGAGGGAGGGAGAGAGAGAGAGAGAGAAAGAGAGAGAGAGAGAGAGAGAGAGAATCCCAAGCAGGCTGTGAGCTGACAGTGATGCAGGGCTTGATCCCATGACCCTGAGATCATGACCTGAGCTGAAATCAAGAGTTGGATGCTTAACCAACTGAGCCACCCAGGTGCCCCTTCCAGACAGACTCTTAAGATGTCTTCAAGATCTTAATTTCCTGGGGATTCCCTTGTGTGCTTCCTTCCCTTGGAGGGTAAGTAGGACCTGTGACTTGCTTCTAACCAACCACACACGGCTGAGATGACCGGATACACATGACCACCTGGATGTGATAATGTGATTAATTATGTAAGACTGTAGGGTCTGTCTTGCTGGAGACTTGTCTCCCTTGCTGACTTGGAAGAAGCAGCTTACTTTTGGGAAAACCCATGCAGCAAGGAGCTCTGAGCAGCCTCTAGGAGCTAAGGGTGGTCCCCAGCCAACAATCAGCAAGAAACTCAAAAAGTCCCAGTCCTACAATTACAAGGAAGTGAATTATGCCAACATCCTACGTGAGCTCGGAAATACATCCTTCCCAGTCAGGCCTCAGAGGAGATGGTAGCCCCAGCTGGTACTTGCATCCTTGACAGACCCTGAACTGATCCCCCAGCAAGGCTGGGCCTGGACTCCGGGCCTGCAGAAATTGTGAGATAATAAAGATAGGTTATTGTAGCTGCTAAAAGTGTAGTGATGTTGAAATTTAGAAGTGCCCACATTTTTTCTTCCTATAGACACTGATAATTAGAGAATCTTAAAAGATCTTCATACCAAAGTTGTTTTTTAAAGTTTATTTATTTATTTATTTAGAGAGAAGTTATGTGTGAGCAGGGGAGGGACAGAGACAGAGGGAGAGAGAGAATCCCAAGCATGTTCCATGACATCAGCACGGAGTCCGATGTGGGGCTTTATCCCACAAACTGTAAGATTGTGACCTGAGCCAAAATCAAGAGTCGGACACTTAACTGACTGAGCTACTCAGGCCCCCTTACCAAGGTTATGAAAAGCTGCCAATGTCACAACTCTCAAATGTTCATCTATCATCCAATAAATAGAGCATAGAACTTGGGACAGAATACCTCTGAGGTTGAAATGCAAGATTGCCTGAATGGGCTGTGGAATGTCAGAAATTTCACAAATTTAGCTCTTCTTGATTCTTCCACTGATAGCAATTTAGCTTTGAGCAAGTCAATCACTTCATTTTATGGTTCCTTTTTTCCTCATTTACCAGATCAGAAATAATAACTACAATGTATTAACATTATACCTGCTTTATCTCACTCTGTCCTCACAATTGTGAGAGGTATCGATTGCCCTACATTTCAAATGAAGAAATTGAGGCTTGGAGAGGCAATACAACCTGCATAAAGTCACACAGTACTACAGCTAGGATTCAATGCTGGCTGAGCCAATTCTAGGGTTTATTCTTTTGGTTTCATTATGACACAATTCTCCCCTTACAGCGACACTACAATGAGGTCAAACAGAGTAAGGCTTTAGAGCCAGACAGATCTGAGTTTAACTTATAGTTTCAGTCCTGTGTGTGTGTGTGTGTGTGTTTGAGAAAATTACTTTACCTCTCTGGGCCTCAATTTGCTTGTGTAAAATATGTGGATAGTACCTACCTCACAAGTTTCTTTTGATAATTAGTTAAGATTACACTGCAAGCAAAGACCATAGTAAACCTTTAAAAATTGCTGTTGTTGTTGTTTTTTTAAATGATATTAGGAGGCCAAAAATGAGTTTAAATAAATGAAAACATTTTTGAAGTAGAAAGTTTGTTATATTTAACACTTATTGCAAGCATGTAGTCCTTAGGTATTTAGACAGTAAAGAGCTACCTCTTATAAAATTAATTTGAATCATCATAATGGCCAACTAGTCAAGCACTACATCTAAGAGAATTGGCCAAAGAAAGAAGAAATAGAGCATTTGACTCTCATCAGAGCTAGTGAACATTTTGTAAGCAAAAGTCAACAAGTTTTTTTAAAAATTTTTTATGATTATTTATTATTGAGACAGAAACAGAGCACGAGTGGGGGAGGGGCAAAGAGAGAGGGAAACACAGAATCTGAAGCAGGCTCCAGGTTCTGAGCTGTCAGCACAGAGCCCGAATGCTCGGATCGAACCCACAAACTGTGAGATCATGACCTGAGCTCAGACGCTTAGCCGGCTGAGCCACACAGGCGCCCCCAAAAGTCAACAAGTTTTTGATCTGGTTTAGGTCCAGATCAGAGTGAACATCCTGGGACTCTTCAGTGGTTATAAATATAATATCCACCATTTCTTTTCCTCTCTTAAGCTTGTAGTTGTGTAGGCAGGACTTATTAAACAGATAATCTGGATAGAGAAGGGTCATGAGTAGAAGTGTCACATTGTCTGTCATGAGTTTTAAAATACCAGTCTGCTTTTTGGGTTGAGAGTTGGCTGCAGGCTGACACAGTTGGAAGCAGGGAGGCAGAAAGTTATTATACTCACCTAAGGAAGCAATGGGTGAATGTGGCATAGAAGAGGGGTTGGGAATTGTTGGAATTTGAATTCACTTTGATTTAAAAACATTTTTTTTCAATAAAAAAAATTAAATCCAAGGTAGTTAACATATAGTGTAATAATGATTTTAGGGATAGAATTTAGTGATTCATCACTTACATATAACACGCAGTGCTCATCCCAGCAGGTACCCTCCTTAATGCCCATCATTCATTTAGCCCATCCCTCTACCCAACATTCCACCAGCAACCTTCAGTTTGTTCTCTGTATTTAAGAGTCTCTTATGGTTTGTCTCCCTCTCTGTTTTTATCTTATTTTTGCTTCCCTTCCCTAATGTTCATCTGTCTTGTTTCTTAACTTCCACACATGAGTGAAATCATACAATATTTGTCTTTCTCTGACTGACCTATTTCGCTTAGCATAATACACTCTAGTTCCATCCATGTTGTTGCAAATGGCAAAATTTCATTCTTTTTGATTGCTGAGAATATTCCATTGTATATCTATACCATATCTTCTTTATCCATTCATCATTCGATGGATATTTGGGCTTTTTCCATACTTTGGCAATTGTTGATAGTGCTGCTGTAAACATTAGGGGGCATGTGCCCCTTCAAATAGCACTCCTGTATCCTTTGGATAAATACCCAGTAGTGTAACTGCTGGGTCATAGGGTAGTTCTATTTTTAATTTTTTGAGGAAGCTCCGTACTGTTTTCCAGAGTGGCTCCACCAGTTTGCATTCCCACCAACAATGCAAAAGAGTTCCTCTTTCTTCACATATTCGCCAACATCTGTTGTTGCCTGTGTTGTTAATTTTAGCCACTCTGACCAGTGTGAGGTGGTATCTCAGTGTGGTTTTGATTTGTATTTCCCTGATGATGAGTGATGTTGAACATTTTTTCAGGTGTCTGTTAGACATCTGGATGTCTTCTTTGTGTAAGTGTCTATTCATGCCTTTTGCCCGTTTCTTCACCAGATGTTTTGTTTTTTGGGTATTGAGTTTGATAAGTTCTTTATAGATTTTGGATACTAACCCTTTATCTGATATGTCATTTGCAAATATCTTCTCCCCTTCAGTCCATTGCCTTTTAGTTTTGCTGATTGTTTCCTTCGCTGTGTAGAAGCTTTTTATCTTGATGCTGTCCCAACAGTTCATTTTTGCTTTTGTTTCCCTTGCCTCTGGAGACATGTCAAGTAAGAAGCTGCTGTGGCTGAGATCAAAGAGGTTATTGCCTGTTTTCTCCTCTAGGATTTTGATGGCTTCCTGTCTCACATTTAGGTCTTTCATCCATTTTGAGTTTATTTTTGTGTATGGTGTAAGAAAGTGGTCCAGGTTCATTCTTCTGCATGTCCCTGTCCAGTTTTCCCAACACCATTTGATGAAGAGACTGTCTTTTTCCCATTGGATATTATTTCCTGCTTTGTCAAAGATGAGTTGAATTAGTTGGCCATGTGTTTGTGGGTCCATATCTGGGTTCTCTATTCTGTTCCATTTATCCATGTGTCTGTTTCTGTGCCAGGACCGTATATACCCTCTTGATGATTACAGCTTTATGATACAACATGAAGTCTGGAATTGTGATGCCTCCAGCTTTAGTTTTCTTTTTCAGGATTGCTTTGGCTATTTGGGGTCTTTTCTGGTTCCATACAAATTTTAGGATTGTTTGTTCTGGGTCTGTGACAAATGCTAGTGTTATTTTGATAGGGATCGCATTGAATGTGTAGATTGCTTTGGGTAGTTTTGACATTTTAACAATATTTTTTCTTCCAATCCGTGAGCATGGAATGTTTTTCCATTTTTTTGGTGTCTTTTTTAATTTCTTTCATAGCTTTCTATAGTTTTCATTGTATAGATTTTTCACCTCTTTGGTTAGGTTTATTCTTAGGTGTTTATGGGGTTTTTTGGGTGCAACTGTAAATGGGATTGATTCTTTGATTTCTCTTTCTGCTGCTTCATTATTGGTGTATAGAAATGCAATAGATTTCTGTACATTGATTTTATATCCTGAGACTTGACTGAATTCATGTATCAGTCCTAGTAGTTTTTTGGTGAAATCTTTTGGATTTTCCACATAGAGTATCATGTCATCTGGGAAGAGTGAAAGTTTGACTTCCTCCTTGCTGATTTGGAGGTCTTATTTCTTTGTGTTGTCTGACTGCTGAGGCTAGGACTTCCAACACTATGTTGAATAACAGTGGTGAGAGTGGACATCCTTGTCATGTTCCTGACCATAGGGGGAAAGCTCCCCGTTTTTCTCCATTGAGGATGTTATTAGCGGTGGGTCTTTTGAATATGGCCTTTATGATCTTGAGGTATGATCCTTCTATCCTTACTTTCTTGAGGGTTTTTATCAAGAGAGGATGCTATATTTTGTCAAATGTTATTGATCATTTGAGAGTATCTATTGAGAGGATCATGTATTCTTATCCTTTGTTTTATTAATATGATATATCACATTGATTGATTTGCATATATTGAACCAGCCCTGCATCCCAGGAATAAATCCCATTTGATCGTGATGAATAATTCTTTTTTTTTATAGTTTATTGTCAAGTTGGTTTCCATAACCATAACACCCAGTGCTCTTCCCCACAAGTGCCCTCCTCCATGTCCATCACGCCCCTTCCCCTTTCCCCCTCCCCCGTCAGCCCTCAGTTTGTTTTCAGTATTCAACAGTCTCTCATGATTTGCCTCCCTGCCTCTCCCTAACTCTTTTCCCCCTCTTCCCCTCCCCATAGTCCTCTGTTAAGTTTCTCCTGTTAGACTTATGAGTGAAAACATATGGTATCTGCCCTTCTCTGCCTGACTTGTTTTGCTTAGCATGACACCCTCGAGATCCATCCACGTTGCTATGAATGGCCAGATTTCATTCTTTCTCATGGCCATGTAGTATTCCATTGTATAGATAAACCACATCTTCTTAATCCATTCATAAGGTGATGGACATTTAGGCTCTTTCCATGATTTGGCTATTGTTGAAAGTGCCGCTATGAACATTGGGGTCCATGTACCCCTATGCATCAGCACTTCTGTATCCCTTGGGTAAATCCCTAGCAGTGCTATTGCTGGGTCATTCTTTTAATGTATTGTTGGATCTGGTTTGCTAGTATCTTGTTTAGAATTTTAGCATCCATGTTCATCAGGGAAATTGGTCTGTAGTTCTCCTTTCTAGTGGGCTTTGTCAGGTTTTGGAATCAAGGTAATGCTAGCCTCGTAGAATGAATTTGGAAGTTTTCCTTCCATTTCTATTTTTTGGAACGGCTTCAAAAGAATACCTGTTAACTCTTCTTTAAATGTTAAGTAGAATTCTTCTGGAAAGCATCCAGCCCTGGACTCTTGTTTGTTGGGAGATTTTTGATTACTAATTCAATTTCTTTAATAGTTATAGGGTCTGTTCAAATTTTTCTTTCTTCCTGTTTCAGTTTTGGTAGCTTATGTTTCTAGGAATTTGTCCATTTCTTCTAGATTGCCCAATTTATTGGTATATACTTGCTCATAATATTCTCTGTTTATTGTTTGTATGTCTGTGGTGTTGATTATGAGCTCTCCTCTTTCATTCATGATTTTACTTATTTGGGTCCTTTCCTTTTTCTTTTTGACCATTCTGGCTAGGGGGTTATCAATTCTGTTAATTCCTTCAAAGAAGCAGCTCTTGGTTTCATTGATCTGTACTACTGTTTTTTTTATTTCAATATCATTGACGTCTACTCTAATCTTTATTATTTCCCTTCTTCTGCTGGTTTGGGATTTTATTTGCTGTTTTTTTTTCCAGCTCTTTTAGGTGTGGGGTTAGGTTGTGTATTTGAGACCTTTCTTCCTTCTTTAGGAAGGCATGGATTGCTGTACGCTTCCCTCTTATGACTGCCTTTGCTGCATCCTAGAGGTTTCGCGCTGTCATGTTTTCATTTTCATTGGCTTCCATGTACTTTTTAATTTCCCCTTTAATTTCTTGGCTAACCCATTTATTCTTTAGTGGGATGTTCTTTAATCTCCAAGTATTCATGGTCTTTCCAAATTTTTTCTTGTGGTTGATTTTGAGCTTCATAGCACTGTGGCCTGAAAATATGCAAGATATGATCTCAATCTTTTTGTCACTTGTTGGACCCAGTATGTGATCTATTCTGGAGATTATTGCTTGTGCACTCGAAAAAATGTGTATCCTGCTTCTTGAGGATGAAATGTTCTGAATATATCTGTTAAGTCTGTCCAGTCCAGTGTGTCATTCAAAGCCATTGTTTCCTTGTTGATTTTCTGCTTACATGACCTGTCCACTGTTGTAAGTGGGGTGTTGAAGTCCTCTACTATTATGGTATTATTATCAATGAATTTCTTTACTTTTGTGATTAACTGATTTATGTATTTGGTTGCTCCTTTTTGGGGGTATAAATATTTATAATTGTTAGATCTTCTTGGTGGATAGACCCCTTAATTATGATATAATGCCCTTCTTCAACCCTTTTTACAGTCTTTATTTTAAAATCTAGTTTGTCTGATATAAGTATGCCTACCCCAGCTTTCTTTTGTTGACCAATAGCATGATAGATGGTTCTCCATCTCCTTACTTTCAGTCTGCAGGTGTCTTTAGCCTCAAATGAGTCTCTTGTAAGCAGCATATAGATGGGTCTTGTTTTCTTATCTATTATGATACCTTATGTATTTTGATTGAAGTGTTTAGTCCATTGACATTTAGAGTGAGTACTGAAAAATATGAATTTAGTGCCATTGTATTGCCTGTAGAGTTGGTGTTTCTGGTGATGTTCTCTGGTCCTTCGTTCTCTTTGTTGCTTTTTGTTTGTTTGTTTTGTTTTGTTTTGTCTTTTCTCCACTCAAAGAGTCCCTCTTAAATTTTCTTACAGGGCTGGTTTAGTGGTTATGAACTACTTTAGTTTTTATTTGTCTGGGAATCTCTTTATCTCTTCTTCTATTTTGAATGATAGCCTTACTGGATAAAGAATTCTTAGCTGCATATTTTTCTGATTCAGCACATTGAATATATCTTGTCACTCCTTTCTGGCCTGCAAGTATCTGCAGATAGGTCTGATAAGTCTTCCCGTATTGATCAAGGACTTTTTTCCCTTGCTGCCTTCATAATTCTTTCCTTATCTGTGTACATTGTGAATTTGACTATGATATGCCTTGGTGACTATGATATGTCTTGGTTTTTGTTGAATCTAATGGGAGTTCTCTGTGCTTCTTGGATTTTGATGTCTGTGTCCTTCACCAGATTAGGAACATTTTCTGCTATAATTTGCTCACATAACCCTTCTGCCCCTTTCTCTCTCTCTTCATCTTCTGTGACTCCTATGATTCAGATGTTATTTCTTTTTAATAAGTCACTGAGTTCTCTAAGTCTTATATCATGTTCTTTTGCCTTTGTTTCCCTCCTTTTGTTCTGCTTCATCGTTCTCCATTATTTTATCTTTTATATTGCTGATTCGCTGCTCTTGCTTCATCCATCTATGCCATCGTGGCATCCATTTGAGATTGCATTTCAGTTATAACATTTTTAATTTCATCCTGACTAGATTTTATTTCTTTTATCTCTTTAGAAGGGGATTCTATGATGTTTTCAACCCCAGCTAAAATTCCTAATATCGTGGTTCTAAATTCTAGTTCAGACATCTTGCTTATATCTGTGTTGATTAAGCCTCTGGCTGTCCTTTCTTCCTGTTCTTTCTTTTAGGGTGAATTCCTGCCAAGTTCTGTGTTTCGAGTTATGCAGATTGCTGTGTTAATCCTCAGATCAATTTCCTCAGCATTCAAAATGGTTTAGTGCTGCTCTAGCTGCATTTCAGGAAAGAGACAAGCTCAGGGTCTCCATGCTGCTCTGCCATCTTAACCCAGAGTTGTGAATTCACTTTAAAGTTGTGGCCAGGAGGATTTGCTGTGGGTTAGATGGGTGAAGGAAGGAAGGGAAAGGGAGAAGGAGGAATGGGAGAGAAAGAAAAAGACAGACAGATATACACACAATGAGAGAGAGAGAAGGGGGAAGGCAAGAGGGGGAGAGATAGTGAGGGAGGGACAGACGTATTTTGGAATTTGGTTGAGCCACTGGAAGGATGGCATTCCTCTACTGAAATAGAGAAAATTGCTGGAAAGTTGAGTCAAAGAGGAAAACCAGAAGAGCACAATTGTGTCTGTTAAGTTTTAGATGCCTGTTAACACTCATGTAGAAATGAATAGACAGTGGAAAGGGTACGCATGGATCTCAGGGAAGGGTCTGGGTCGGAAGTGTTTATTTGGAGGTTGCCATGTATAGACAGAAGTATTTAAAATCGGGAGACTTGACACGATCTCCAAGGGACTGGAGGTGCAAGGAGAGGTGGTAATGGCTTGGGCAAGATGGCAGAGGTGGAAGTGGCAAGAAGGTTGAATTGAAACCAGAGTTAATGAGGATGAGGAGAAGGTGTCAGGAAGCATCTCCAAAGTTCTTTGACTTGGGGAGTAGAAGAATAAAGTTGACAGATTGAGATGGGACTGGTGGGAGGAAGAGCATGTGTGGAGTACATCAGGAATTTGATTAACCACAATAGGGCAGGGATGGCAGCTGCAGTAAGATGGAGCAGGGTGCTTCTGAGGGCACAGCTGAGTGGTCAGTGCTAGATAAAGTGGTTCATAAAAGGGGCTCACTCCCTTTTAGTTGAGAGGAAAGTTCAACGTTTCCTCTTTGTCAAAGTCTGCAAGTGCCTCTGCGTGGCAAGTGGCAGAGGACATCATTTTCCTCTTATCTCTTACCCACCTAAAAGTGCAGTCTTCCAAGTTCAGACTCAAGCAAGTGAAGCTCAAAGGCAGGAGAGCACTTTCCTGCTTGGCTTCTGACCTGCCTTCTAGTTTCACTTTCTTTTCCATGGGGGACTGACACTGGAAACCCCTCCCTACCGCTGGCCTAATTCTGGGGCGACTCTGCTACTTTCTCAAGGGCTGCAGGCTCTATGGCTGCTACGAGGGATCATAAAACTATGGTCATTGGGCCAAATCTGACTCACTGCTCACTTTATAAAGAAAGTTTTCTTGGAGCAGAGTCATTTCTATTCATTTCTGGCCACTTTTGTGCTATATCAGCAGCGTTGAATGTTTTCAACAGAGAACATATGGCCTGCAAAAGCCTAAAATATTTACTATCTAGGCCTTTACAGGAAAAGTTTGCCAGTCTCTGCCCTGAACATAACTAGTACATCCGAATTCAAGCTGTTTACCCTAAATTTTCCCATGAGATGTATACATATGCAAACAGAAGCAAAATTGTTATATTGATTTCATAGTCAAACTCCAAATGCAAGGCCAACAGAAGAGATAGGGCATGGGAGTTAGGATTTACTGAGTTCAAAGTATTTTTGAGTGGATGAAAGTTATAGAATTACTTTCTGGGAATGAGATTCATTTGTGCTGGTGCCTCTTTGAAAACGGGTCCTGATTTTATGTATATGACTGTAATCCTACAAAAAAAAAATTCCTGTCCTCTAGAGTTGATTGACATTATCAAACATGCCCCTTGGTTATCTGTGTTAGAGGTGTGGTATGTTTGTGCTACATTGCTAGATCTTGGAGGTATTATGAAATCTTAAAACTTGAACAGTTATAAAGTAATGTATTGGTCTCGGTATGCGTGTGTGTGTGCATATATCTGTATGTGTGTGTATGTGTATCTGTGCATGTATATCTGTGTGTATCTCTGTGTTAGTATCTGTGTGTATATATCTGTGTGTGTATCTGTGTGTGTGTGTGTGTGTGTGTGTGTGTGTGTGTGTGTGTGTAGAAAATCTTGGGAACAGTTGGGTAAAGGCAAAACCCAGCTGGCTCAACTATTTTGGGATTTGGAGACATCTAATACATCCAAACTTTGGATAACATTATATGACAATTTGTTGGAACATCATAAAGAGAGAAAAGTCACAGTGAGGTATTATGTTCAGAATACAGAATTGCTGTCATCATCATAGATGACTTAGCATTGGTGACCCTTTCAATAAATCTGATCTGTGGGTCATCTTGAGTCCTCTTCAGCTGTGCACAAGCACAGCCACACCCTGGTCCTTGTCATCACAGGGGATTGGTTGACATGTGCATTATAAATAGTGGTCAGTCTTGGCTGTGTAAATATGGCAGCTGCTTCCTTGGGGCCAATGAACTCCCTGGCTTGGGGGTCGTTGAAGTTGAGGATGGGAAATCCCTTATCAAAGATGCTAAAGATGTCACGCAACCATGGCCTGGAGTGTAGTTGGCATTAAAAACAGATTCACTGAATGATAAAACAAAGAGAGTTAGATAGATAACTTTTAAAGTCTGTTGCAGCCGATTTTCCAATCCTAAACCCAGTGAACTCTTCTATATCATTTTGAATGTGACAGAGACCATAAGATGTTCACCAACTCCATTTCCTTTTCTTGGACACACAGGAGGCATTTGTCAGCCTCCCCTGCACTGTGAGAGAGCTTTCTTGTTCTCTATTCTTCCAAGGCTACCAGAAGGCCAATGTTGAAGATGTCAGTGTCACAAGATGGAAGGAGCCTGGATCCCTGAGTTACTTCTTGGAGGAGAGCATTGCAGCCCACTTGCTTTGGGCTATGATGAGAGCAGAAGAAATGAAACTTTTATTTTGTTAATGCGTCTTGGATTGGGTGTTGTTTCTTGCAGCAATTAGTGGTAGAGTTCTATGTTAACGCATTTCTAGTACATGCCTAAATTAGATAAAAATAACTAAATTCAGGAAAGGAACACTTCAAGTTGAAAACTTACTTTCTTTTTTTTTTTTTAATTTTTTTATAGTTTGTTTATTTTTGAGACAAAGAGAGACAGAGACCGAGCAGGATAGGGGCAGAGAGAGAGAGGGAGACACAGAATCCAAAACAGACTCCAGGCTCTGAGTTGTTAGCACAGAACAACTCAGATGTGGGGCTCGAACCCACGAACCGTGAGATCATGACCTGAGCCGAAGTCGGACGCTTAACCAACTGAGTCACCCAGGCATCCCTGAAAACTTATTTTCTATAGAGCAGTGAGAATGAACTATAGCCACATGCATACAGGCAGAAACATATGTATATAATGTAAATCACACAAGAATACATACCATATAATGCCATTTACATAAAGTTCAAATACAGATAAAACCGAACAATGTATTGTTTTGTAATGCAAACATGTGGTAGAGTTGAAAAACAAAGTAAAGTGTAAGATAGGGTTAAGCTAGGGAAGAAGAGTAGACAGAGGAATGCTAGAATGGGGGACAATATAGGAATTAGAAACTCTTGGAAATGTTTTATTTCTTAAACCTGGTTCAAAGTACAGCGGTGTTTAATTATTCCTTATCATCTAAATATTTATTATGTATATTATTTTGTATATATGAAATATAAGACGAGTCATGCCATACACATGTCTAACATCAATTCAATCAAATACGTACACCAGATATTCAATTATACATAATTAAATACCACCATATATTGGCATTTATATATGATTGGCCCAAATAGACTTGATTATGTACTATATGTTATTGCATAGACTGTGAATTTATAGGCATTTATTATTGCAGAAGACTGTATATACAAAACCTCAAATTTGGGCAATTTAATGGATTTTCAAAGATAATTTTGACCAAATGTACATGTTTCTTAATTGCTTGCATTGGAACTCAAACCTTCTGTAAGATGCCATTTTGTTATATGACATGGGTTGCGCTAGGGAAGTGTTTCTTAAACTGGGGTTCCCAGCTCCCTATCAGTTCATAAGCTAGTTTTGGAATTTTGAAATCCTGGGAATAATCATTCATTTGCTTTTAATAAGGACAGCTAAGCCAACAGGTCATTTGATCTATTTCAGCATAGAATTAAACAACTCAGGCTGTTTACAGTGCTTATGTATTTCATGATGATTAGAAGTACTGGTTAGCAATTTATCTGTCTTTGATTAATTAAACATGGGAAAAACCAATTTGTTACTAGTCTCAGCTTGGAAGTCAAAATTTATCAAAGCATGAGGCCCATGGGAAGAAATTAATAAAATGAATCCCTGCTGGTGAAAAGGTTTAGATCAGTGTCCTGTATTAATTCAAGTTCATTTTGTGTTCATTCATTTATTAACTCATTCATTCAACCAATATTTGCTAAGGGCCTACCCTGTATTAGACAGTTCTAAGCATTGGGTGGGGGTGGGTGGGTGTAGAATGCTGAATATATCCAAAATCCTTGCTGTTACAGAAACAATGTTTGTGTCCCCCATCTCCCACCCCAAATTCTTATGTTGAATATCTAACCCCCAGTGTGGCTGTCTTTGGAGATGGGACTTCTAAGGAAGCAATTAGGGTTATCTGATGTCATAATGGGGGGACCTGGCTCTGATAGGATTTAATGTCTGGTAGGATTAAGGGAATACACCAGAGTGCTCTCTCTTTCTCAATCTCAGACTTTCCTCCCATACACACACCAAGGAAAGGCCATGTGAGGACAGAGCAAGAAGGCGGCTGTCTGCAAGCCAGGAAGAGAGCTCTCACCAGAAACCAAATTGGCTAGAACCTCGATCTTAGACTTCTTGCCTCCAGAACTTGAGAAAAAATAAACTTCTGTTGTTTAGGTCACCCAGTCTGTTGTACTTTGTTATGGCAATCCAAGCTAATATACCTGTCCTCGTAGAAGTGATAGTATTGTGGTGGGTCTCAGTTTAAGTGGCCAGCATTGCTGACAAAAGGAAGGGAGGAAATATGCGTGTTGGGAGGTATATAACGTAATGGTTCCAAACACTGCTCAAGGGGTCTGACAGATCTGGGATTAAGTCCCTTCTTGGTCATTTGATAATTTGAGACTCTAGGCAAGGGACTTAATTCCTTGAAGCCTCAGTTTTCCCTTCTCTAAAATGGGATAGCAGCATCTACTTCAAAGGGTTATTGTGAAGGGTAGATGAGCTTGTAAAGCACTGACACAGCCCCTGCATGTAGTAAAGTCTCGATGTATTGGCTATCTCATGTATCAGTTCACACATCTCATTCAGTCCTCACAATGAACCTGTCAGGTGGGTGTTGGCTACTTTCTCCATTTAGGAAACACGGAAACTGGGGTTGGAGGGACCAGGCATCTTCCCTTAGGTGATGCAGATTGTCAAGAGTGGAGCTGCTGAAAGTTGGAGGCAGGTGTGCCCACCACCAAACCCCAGGCTGTCTCCCCTGCCTCCGGGTTCCTCTGCATCCACATTGTGAAAGCTGAAAGCAGGGAACACTTGCCTTTTATCCTGAAAGATCTGATATAGTCCTTTCCTTCCAGATCAGTGATTCCCAACCACACATGAGCAGAAGTGATGCATTATCCAGGGGGAGGCATATCATAGTCCTTGGGAGATGGGGATAGCTCACTTGTGAAAGAGCATATAATTCTTTTGACTTGATTTTATGAGAAAAAAAAATAGCATAGAGTATCTTAGTATTGGCTTGATCCACTTCATAATTTAATGTGAAATGTCAGATTAGGAAGGAGAAGAGAGGTTGAGGTTTATATAAAGACGGCATGGTTTAAAAAATATCTTGAGACTCTGCTCTTCTGGGGTCTTCTCGAGGACAAGTCTGTGCCTTGAGCCTTTTTGCAGCTGCTGGAACCAACCCAGGGGGCTTGTAGGAAGATTCTATGAGGTTGAAGCGGGCCTTAAACATGATAGCTTTAGTATAGCTGACAGAACCCTCATGTTAATAAAGATGTCTGCTGGACTTGCATGGGTGTGGCACTGGATAGGAATAGCTGCCTATAATATTCCAGTTAGTCTGCTCTCAAGTGAGCAATAGAGAGCTACATTTCTGCTAATTATCATAACCAATTAGTTGAATTCTGAATGAAAAATCTTTAGGGCAAAATCACTTGTTCCCACTGTTCACAGGGAGTTATTAAGTTATATTACATGTGATGGTCGATCTGTGACTTACAGCGAAAAAAAAAGAGAAAGTTCCAGGCAACGTGCCTTCCTTCAAAAACTAGTTCCCTGAGGGAGACTGAGGATAGGCAGCAGGAAGGAAGTGGGTGTGCAGGACGTGATGCCTCTGCTTTGGGTGGAAAGAGACTCCAAGAGGCCACGGCACCCCTGATACATTGCTTTGCAGGTGAGTGCAGAAGGTTCACTCATGTCCCAGAGGCTCATGAAGCAATGCAGGGTGGAGTGATGCCTCTGATAATTACAGACCCAGGACTAGAAATTAAACTTCACAGGACTTGGAAGTGTCAATGTATCCATTTTCTAGATAAGGAAATGGAGACACAGAGAGGGGAAATGATGTATCCAAAGTCATAGCAACTAGCTAGGCTCAGGAACTCAAACCCAGACTCTGTATATCCCACTGATCTTCCTTTGTCATCAATTCTTCAGTTTCAGGAAAATCCATATCATGGCCCCAAAAACTTACCCATGTCATTACTATAATTCTGCCATTCTGCATTAGTTGGTAACCAGGCAGGAGAATAGTACCATGCCAGGCAGTCAGCTGCAGGATCTGATTTCTCCCCTTCTCTGATCTCCAGATTTCTTACCAATATTTTCCATTGGGTGAAACTACTGAGAAGCTAGTGGGATAGTTGGGCAGAAAGTGTAGTTTGCAGGTCAGAGCAGAGCAAGGAAAGGGAGAAGAGTGCAGCTGACACATAGGCAAATCAGCTCCCTCAACCACTTGCCCTAAGCTTGAGGGTTCTTGAAAGAGTTAAGTTCCAGAGAGCTGGGTGATGAAGACATTTGTAAAAATTAGCGCGATAGTCCTAGACTCATTGAATCATGGAGCCCTGGGCTTGAGACAATAATAACAGTAATTAGCAGATGTAGGCGTGCCACAGAGCAGAATGGCACATTAGAATGAGCATGGCTTTGGTATCCAATTGATCTAGACTCAGTTTGTGCTCTTTCACTTACCAGGGGTATGAGTATGGGAAAGTAAGGAAACCACTATGTTTTCTGGTTTACTTATCTTTCAAATGCAGATAATAAAACTTCCCTGGTAGAGCTTTGGGAATATATCAGTGGTAAAATGAATATAGAGCATCCTTAACCATGTTTGGCATATGCAGGTTATTAATAAATAGTAGCGTTCAGGCTTTAGTAGGACTGGTGTCCTATAACCCTTGAGGAAAAGAATGTTCTTTAACATAAATCCTTGTCTATGTTTCTATTTAATGGGATAAGTTTAGAAAAGAGCATTTCTTCCATCAATTTATACTCCTATCAGCAATGTTTGATGAGTGGCCATTTTCAAACACTTACTTTTATTGTGGGTTTTAAAATACCTTTATGTTTACTGTTGTTTTTTGAGGGGGGAGATCATGGTTATGGCCACTGACTTGGTTGAACTGAGTGTAGACACATACAAAAAGGGTTAGCTTGACACCTGGCAATAACTGAATAAAAGGATAAAGATAGAATCTGGAGTGGAATATAGGCCACTCATTTATTCATTCATTATTTTAATATTTTGAAGTCTCTCCCATGTGTGAATCACTTGTCTCAATATCACCTTCTCAGGGGGCTGATAATAATAATAGCTATCATTTCTCTAGTGTTTATTATGTGTCAGACACAATCCTAAGTGGTTTAAACTCATCAACTCTCACAGTAACCTAGTGAGATCGGTTCTATTATTACCCTCATTTTACAATGTGACCTTGGCTGTGAAATATTTCACTGTAAAGTGAAATAACTTGGTCAAGGTCACACAGTTAGCAAATGGCCCAACCAGGACTTCAAATTCAGGCAAGTGAAGCTCAAGAACCTTTGCCCTCTGTCCTACATACCTCCCCAGATACTTAGGTTAGGAATATTCCATATCTTCTTTTGGCACTCACTCTATACCTCCTACCCCCCATGCCATTTTTCAGGTGTCCCTTGCAAAGTTGCAGAAATAAGTTGAGTCAATAGAGATAATTCACATCTTTAATTAATTCTGCAAATTACCCACCAGATAAAAATCCCACCTCATGTGTGTACATATATTTATGAAATCTAAGTTCAGTGGGGAGGAATAGGGCAGGAAGGACAGAGATTCTTCATTCCCTGTTGAGTTACAGCCTTGTTCCTGGGATCATTGTTAACTTGTTGTCAATGAAAATATTTAATTGGGGTTTACAATGTCATCATCATTGTTGTCACTGCTGAGCTCATGCTTCCCTGTATTCAACACCATTGCCACAATTTCTCATCACAATAGTGCCATGTTCAGCACTTCCATGCCAACCTCTTCTAGTTTATTTACATGTTCATCTGATGAAGTTTCAGTGTCATCTGTGAAGTTTGGCATGATCCCATTCTCAGTATTGATAAAATCTTCAAAGCCTTCCTCTGCAGGTTCATTTTCAAACACCCCTGTAGCCTAAAGCCCATGCCAAGCATCTGTCAGTGTTGACGTATTGCATTACCTACTGCAGAAATGACAATCTTAACTCTTTTCACATGTCTTGGATTCCTAGGCCTTTGTTCACTGCAGTAGGCATTCAGCTAAAGAACAAAAGGCGGAGTGGAATTTATGCTTGCCCTCCACAGAGCATAAAATGTCCTGAGCAACAGTGTCGCACCAGAGGTGTAACACTGAGGGAGGAATTAAGTGCTGAAAGCATTGTTTTCTCCAAGGTGTTTAGGAAAGGGATGTGTGGAGTAGTGTCCATGAGCCATAAAACTACAGTTTTTTCCAGTCCAGGTTACCGGCAATGAACTCAAGCGTGTGGAACGGTATTGAATCAGTCAGGAGGTATTTATGTGCTCACCCACAGTAGTGACAGATAAGTTGCACACATCAGTTAAACATCTTGGAAGTTGACTCTTTCCAGTCTCTATCCACTTAACCTTTCCTGTAGAACTGGCACATCTAAAAACAGTCACCCTGGACCCAGTGTCAAAACCTGGTGGGGGACTCTCATTAGCCATTGCTCAGGTTTTTCTAGAAACAGTGCCCGTGGAGAGCTCTTTCCTCAGCTTCGGCAAATTTGTGAAGGATTAAGGCGTTCATCAGATATGATCTTGGCAAATTTACACATGTAATTCTCAGTTGCTTCATGATCAACAGAAGCTTTTTCACCACAGATTTGCAAATACTCTACACCCTGACACTTTTTAAGTTTCTGCAGCCAACTTTCTGAATATTCACACTTACCTTCCGTGTTTATTGCTTTATGGAATAGCCTGGATGGTTTCATGATCAGTAAGCAAGTCAGTGGTATATGTTCACTGTACTGTTTTCAAATCTAATAAATCCGAAATCATGATCTTTATGTTTTTCTCAAGGCAACGTTCCACTCATTTTTCCGTAGTTCTTGGTTGTCATAGTCACTGTAAAACACCAGCAAATTGTCTTTCAGTTTCACTAAATTGTATATGATGGTGGTTCTCACTTTATATTCCATGGTAAGTGACCTCACAGACATACCATAACAGCTCCCCTTTCTTTGCTATTGATAAAAATATCATTTCTTTCTCTTCTTCTGTTATTCATTGGGGTATTTTTACCTTTATTATTATTATTTTTACATTTTCAGAGTGTAATTAAAAGTCACAACCCCATCCTCCCTCCATGTAACAAAAATATCAACTAGCAGCAGAGGCATATGTGATCGGTGGAAGCACTGAGACAAAACTGGCATCAAGTGTCAGTTCAGGTCTTATTTTGGCACCAAACTTGAAAACGACAATCCCAACAACACTTCTGGAATTGTGTATGGGGGGTGATGAACTATATCATCATTGAACAAATGTGGAAATTGAGGGTGGGCAGGATTATCTGGCTTGAATATTTGTAAGAATTGCTTGCCTCAGTTCCATTTTGAAGTTTGAAGTTTGAATATACACTTAGACACTTCATTGAATGGTGTGATTGAGCAAGTTGTTCATGTTTTACGTATCTATTTCTTCAATGATAATGGGGATACTAATCCCCACCTTGAGAATTACCAAGAGAACTGGACCCCCATAACATATTTCAGTATATAATCTGATTATTAACAAATATAAGACTCTCTTTGTCCAGTATCATTCTTCCATATGTGGGAGTCAGTGAGAGTTTTCCACATACATTGACTAGAATGATGAAGTCAGGTGGTAGCCAAAGTTTTTAGTTGCAGAAACCATGCTTTTGGAGTCTTCGAGGCTAAAACCCTGACTTTAAGTATCAAAATTCAGAGTTCCAAGGACTACAGAGCACTGATTTTTATATCATAAAGCAACAGTATGTTATGAATGGAAGACAGTTCAAGAATTTTTCCTCCCTCACCATTACACATATCTCAAACGAAAGCAAGAGTGTTGGGCAATGGTAGATATTTCTGAGGGCACCTTCAGACCATCCCTGGGCTGACTCTGTTTCTATTGAGATAGAAGGAGGAGGAAACTTGAGTAGGATTCAGAGGGCCTAAGAACAGATGGGACTTACATGTGAATCCCCATGACATACACAGGAGACTTACAGAGTTCTTGAGAATTCTGTACTATCAGCTTGGGCTGAAAGAGATTACTAAATGAAAGAAGGCTGTTTGCCTTCACATTGTACTGGCAAGAAACAAGCTGATAAAACTACTCAGTTGCAAGCAAGTGCCATATTTTATGAAAAAGTAAGGATAACTCGGGACAGAGGCTCAACCCTAGAGGGTAGAGCAATGGACCCAGAGGGAAGAGCCACAAACCTCAGAGGATTATTCATAGGCCTTGAAACCTAATGAAATTTTCCTGGCTGGGTTTCAAAATTGCTTGACTCTTTTTTTTCCCCCTTTCATTTTCTTCCCTTTTTGAACAGGCATATCTATAACTGTCGTTTTATGTCTTTCCCGGCATTGCATTTGGGGGCAGATAACTTATCTCTTGAGTTTCACAGGCCCACGGACAGAGATGAATTGTGTCCCAGGATGGATTATACCCAGAGCCTTCCCCTTACATAATTTAGATGATTTAGATACTGAGATTTGAGTCCTTTGAACTGATTTGATTTATTATACAAGGTTTTGAACTTTGAGTGATCCCATAATGGGATGAGGCTTTGGGGGAACTTGGGATGGAGAGAATGTGTTTTGTGTGTGAGACAAACATGAATCTTTTGGGCAAAAGGTGGACTGTGGTAGGTTGAATCATGGCTCCTCAAAGAGATACCCAATTCCCAGAGCCAGTGAATATGTTACCTTACATGGCAGAGGGATGCTGCAAGTGTGATTCAATCAAGTACATTGAGAATGAGAGATTATCCTGGATTATCCAGGTGGGTCTAATATAATCACATGAATCCTTAAAAGTAGGGACCATTTTGTGTCTGTGATCAGAAAAGGAGATGTAATGATGGAAGGAGGGTCAGAGAGATGCTATGTCACTGGCTTTGAAGATGGAGGAAGGGATCTGTACGCAAGGAATGCAGGCAGCCTATGGAAAATAGAAAAAGCCAAGGAAATGGAATCTTCCCTGCCACCTCAGAAAGAAACACAGTCTTGCCAACACCTTAATTTTAACCCAGTGAAACCCTTGTCTGACCTCCAAGACTGTAATATAATAAATGTGTGCTGTTTTAAGCCATTAAATTTGTGCTAATTTGTTATGGCAGCAATAAAGTGCATGCAAGCATATCAAGGTATTTCTCATGTGGATCTTACCGGAAAACAGTTAAAAGCCATCGCTAAAGAAAGATATTTGGGGTAAGGAGAGATTCCAACCAGACTTCATGGAATGAGTTGCATTTAAGTTGGACACTAGACATAACTGATAGAGAAGAGTCTTCATTGTAATCAAAGCCAGAGTGGCCTGGATGGATATGCAGAGTGCTATGCGGGGATAACCGAGCCATCTGGGACATCATGCATTAAAAGGACCAGACACTTTCTGCCTGCTGCTTTGAGATCCTTTTAATTATTGTGCCTCTGGGACTAGAACCCTCAAAATATGTTGCAGTTAGAGTTCTTAAATCACATGGTTCATTATCATTGCCCCTGGGAAGCTCAGTGAGTTTTATGCACACAACAGAGACCAGTATTAACTATTACTCCCTGAGATGTCATTCTTGCTTCTACTTCCTTTGTCACCTTCCTGAGTGACCTTGGGAAAATCATCAACCGTCTCCTGAGTTTCATTTTCTTCCTCAAGGAGATAACAGTCTCCTAGCCCTCTTCTCTCACCTTTTTTTTTTTTTTTTTGCCATTCTTATACTTCTACCAAATTCCACTTTTCAGTTCATAGGAGAGTGAGTGGATGAATTAGAAACTTTCTGTCAAGCAAGGGCTTTGAACTTTTCTAGAGTGATTCTTGAGTTTATTTAGGCGATAGAGCACCTGGAATGCATGGCTTTTTATGAAGAACACCGTGAAATTGTGATATATTTAATTCTGGGATATGCAGTAGGAACAGTTTTCCTTCCAGACAATCTGACAGTCTGCCTCTGATTTAAAAACCACATCCTGAGTACCCATATCCACTAAAAGAACAAGATGTTGGTCTAAACACGATCGGCTGTTCCTAAGTTTTTCTGGTAATATTTCTCTGCTGCTTGTTCATTCATTTTGTCATCTGCCAGCACTTTAGGTAGCAGATGTCCAAAGTTTAAGAAAAATCTATCTGGGAAGAAAATTTGAAATCAGAAAAATATGTGATCTCAAATGAATTTTTTCCTTGATCATGGAAAATAAATTGTCATTATGGCACGGCACCTCCCTCAAGCCTTCAGAGACCTGGTGTTCCGTCCAAGCATGTTTGAGAACTCCCATTACTGTGAGCACACAAAGAGATTCCTGAGCAGAAAGGCCAGCATCTTGTTTCTTTTCGTATTCTGGAACATATTTAATTAGTTACTGCCTCTCCTCACTATTTAACAATAATAGCTAATATTTACTGAACACTTACGGTTTCTCAGATGCTGTGCTAAACCCTAAGTACATATTAGGATGCTATTATTGTCATCCCTGTCTTACAGCTGAGGTAGTGCATCTCACAAAGATTATCTGCTCAAGGTCACAAAGCTGATAGGCAGAGAGACAGGATTCAAATCCACAGCCTGATCCCAGAGCCTGAAATCACTGCTCTGTTCCCTAATTCCAAATCGCACTTCCTCCTCCATGCAGCGTTTCCCTGTGCCCACCCTCAAACCCAGGATGCGCTCACCTCTCCCATTCTGAGGTCCCTTTTTTTAAAAGTTTATTTATTTATTATTTTGAGAGAGAGAGAGAGAGAGCAAGGGAGAGCATGTGTGCAAGTGGGGGAGGGGCTGAGAGAGAGGGAGAGAGAGTCCCAAACAGGCTCTGCACTGTTAGCATGGAGCCTGATGTGGGGCTTGAACTCACAAACCACAAGATGATCACCTGATTGGAAGTTGGATGCTTAACTGACTGAGCCACCCACCGCTCCCCCATTCTGAGGTCCGTATAACATTCACTCCTGTGCCTGGGTCTGGGCTTTCTCTCTGCAACCAGTTGGGCACCTCCTCAAGGTTGGTGCACTCCAGGTGGGTGCAGCCGCCGGAGTCCTGAGCGTGTGTAACTGTGTGGGTCATGCTGTGATCTGGAGAGCAGAGCAGAGTAGCAGGCAGGGAACTCATGTTTGCTGTAGGAGCCCCTCTTGCTCTTTGCCTGATTGCCTCAGTTCCAGTTGAGAAGTCAACTTTTTGGAGAGATATTTCCTGATCATGTTACCCAGAAAGATCTCTTTCCCCAGATGCCACCCTGTGTCATTTCTTCCACAACATGCACCCTAACCAGAAAGCCCTTGTCTGCTCCCTTGTGTATCATCTTGTCCTTGTCCCCAGGAGCGGCAACTCCAGGAGGACAAGGATGTTGCTCACGTTTGTCCCTTCAGTGCCTAAAACAATGACTGGCATATAAAAGTACTCAAGTGTTTGTTGAAGGAATACATGAATGGATACCCTGAAATGTTTTTGAAATGCTTTATTCATTAGATAAATATTGCATATCAATGTTGTGCTGGACATTGTTCTAAGTGTCAGGAATAGAATGTGAGCCCTGGAAAGCAAACCACTTAAAAACACACGGACTCTGGTTGTGTCTTCAAATTATCAACAGCCAGGTCATTTGGTTAAAATGATGATGATCGTATAGCGTGGTTTACTTTTGTCCTAAGTAGTAGTAATAATAATAATAATAAAAAAAGAATAATAATGCCCCTTTCACTCTCAAAAATGTCCTGGGTTGGATAATAAATGATATATTCAGCATAGTTAAACTAGTATCAATGCCATCACTGCTAGCAGACAGGGAGACAGCAGATAAAGTAACCCTGTTATGAATCAGTCAAAGCGTGGGTCTTCTCGCTGTGCATTGTATTCATTCCCCAGTGTTGCAAGTGATGGCAGGACAGTGCCGACTGGCTTCAGCAGAAACATCAAGGGGAATGGGCAGATTTGCAAAGCTGAAAAGCCTGCCTCAGGCAAGGTAGGATCCAGACCTCAAATGCCAAATTGTTCCCCTCATCCCAGAGCAGCCTCCGCCTCACTCTTCCTAGTATCAAATGGCAGTAGCAGCCTTGGCCTCTTCCTGTCTTGGTTCAAGTACAGCACAGGAAAGTGAGAGCCTTTCCCAGAAGCACTTGTACAAGTCCTGGACTGGCTCTGAGCGGTCCAGCTTGGGTCCTGCACTCCTGCCCTTCTCCCCAGTGAAAGGTGGAGTGCTGGCTGGTTAGAACATGGGCTATGTTTCTCATTCTTGTCGCTGAACATGGAATTCTACCCAGACCACACATCCAGAGATTGGAAGAGCCGTAGGTCTGTCCAAAAACAGAAGTAAGGGATTTTCCAGAAGAAAAGAGGATGTGTTCAAAATATGGGCGGGGAACCTAATGTGTCCTCTAGAGTCTGAGTGTTTGTATGTTTGTGGATGTCTGCATGGGCACACATGTATGTTTTTGGGTTGATCAACTATCCTACTGAAGCGGACAATACCTTCAGTCAAACAATTTTATATAATCTCTTTCTCAGGTTCCTGTTTTACAGATCCAAGTAAGGCTTTCTTTTTTCTTTGCATCACAGCCTCACGTAAGAATCCCTTACTTTCCCTACAGTATGTGGCAAGCCTTCACACGCATTGGTTTACTCACTGATAGGACTTCTACATACAGATGTTCAAGTTGTACGCTGCACATACACCATAATGTGAGTTGTGCAATATGGTGACCCTATGTAATCCTCACAGGAATTCTCTTAGCAGGTGAGGAAAGTGAGGCACAGAAAAATTAATTGATTTGCTTAAGGTTGTTCTCTAAATCCTTTGTTCCTACACTTGGAGAATCTGGTCAAGTCAAAAAAGTTCTCATGCTGATTTACCTGAGAAAGAAGTAATCACTCGTTGCCATTAAAATCCTCCTTGTGCCTTTAAATAAACACTTTTACTGAAGCCTTGGAAATTGTAATAAGGTATTCTCATTTTTGTTTTACATTTAGACAGATTAAGCAAAAACAGATTTAAAAAACAGTGAGCCATCTGCAGTGTTTATACCCTTAAGTGCAGAAGAAACCCATAGACATGATTAATTCTGTGAAAGGTATGCAAAGCACCAGAATTTCTAAATCCTGCTTGGGTCTCTTCGTTCCCAGTCTTAGCCAGTTAATAGTTCCCAAATCAAACTTGGAAAGAAACATGGGAATTTAGAGTGTGGCTCTTGAATTTTAGCGCTCTTACTAATCACTGTGGGTGCTTGTTAAAAATACAAATTCCCAGCCTCCACTTTGAGATACTCTGATTCAATGTGTCTGGAATCTGCATTTTTAACAAGCACCCTGGTGACTGTGATGTGATGGTTCCATGAACATTCTTTGAGAAATAGAGGTTTTGAAATGCAGTTTCTAATAAAAATGAGACAAGCCATCCTTTTCTGCATCCATTTAATATTCACTGACTACTAGGTGCCTGTAATGGTCACAGACCTAGGAATGCATAGGTTTTGGACTTTCAAAACAGTCTGTCATTTGCCTTTTGGTATTCACAGTAACAATATTCTGGAAGAAGTTACCCCCTTTTGAAAGTAGACAAATATGCAAAGGCCAGAGGTGTGAAAGGTCCTGTATCCCAGGGAAGGTTTTTGAGTGCAACGTGACTTTCCTTCTGAGATACCCATTCGGGCGAAAGAGGCAAACTGGATGTCGGGAAGCCAGCCTTTCATCTTTACATAGAAATGACAGTGCAAGAGATACTCAGGCTGATGTCGGTAAAGAAGAGGTGAGAAGTGTTTAGTGCACCAATAATGCATGCCTCTGCTTTCCTATTTCCCTGTTGAGTCAAGAGGAAGCACAGCCTCCCTCTAAAAATGCTGCATGAGAACGGCAAACAAATATAAAATCTCGGCCTCAGCTGTGATTAAAGATAGGAAGGGACTGAATATTTGTTTTGTGTCTCCACTCTGACACCTGGGGAAGCTGAGGCTCAGATAGATTAAGTGGCTTGCCCAATATCACATAGCTGGTATTCTCAGTTATCTCTTACTAAAAAACCACTCTGGAACCTAGGTACTTAAAACAGCAATTTATTATTATGTCAGAGTTCTGGAAGTTGAGTGGGCTCAGCTGGGAAGTTCTTACTTGGGGTCTCCAAATGGTTGCAGTCAGATAGCAGCTAGGGCTAGAGCTGTCCAAAGGATGAACTGGGCTTGATGTTCAGGATGTCTTTCTTCTCACCTGCCTGGTGCCTTGGTGTTCTGTGATCTTTTTCTCTTCCTACGTCACATCTTATCCTCCAGGGTCTTGGCTTGTACTTCGCACAGCAGAGTGGATTCAAGGTAGGCACACTTCTTGTACGATGGCTAGATTCCAAGATGATAAGATGCTCCCAGGCCAGTTAGGGCTACACGTGATACAGCATCATTTTCACCATATCCTGATGGTCAAAGCTGTCACAGCCTCTGTCAGATCGAAGGAGGTAGAGAAATACACTCTCCCTCTTGATTGGAAAAATTTTCACATTGCAGAAAACCATATGGGATGAGAGATACTGGTGTGGCCATCTTTGGGTGAGCTTATTTTGCATGTGGAGGAGATGTGAATCATTACAGGCCAGAGGGAAAACTCTGATATCTTGTCTACAAAGATGGCCCCTCCAATGAGTCATGCCTTATGGTATTCATGTTCCGTGTAATATTTAGCCCTTGAATTTTGGCTGACTCTGTGACTTTTTCTTGATGGATAGAATATGTCAGAAGGGATACTGTGTGACATTGGAGGCTAGTTCATAAGAAGACTTGCAGTTTTCTTGTCTTTTAGAATGCTCATTATTGAGGAAGCCAGCTGTCAGGTAAGAAGTTGACTACCCCAATACCACCATGCTTTGAGGAAGTCCAAGTTAGCTAAATGGAGAGAGAAAGAGAGATGCCCTGCAGCCACAGCTATTCCAGTCATTCCAGCACAAATACCAGACACATGACTTACCTTGGACATTCCAGATTCAGCAAGACCATGGAGAGTAACTAAGGAATCCAGGTGATAGTCAGAATGGAGACCCCAGACGTAGAGCCTCAATGAACCTGTCTTGGCCATTTTTAGACATTCAAGCCACCTCAGTTTAATTTTTTTAATGTGTATTTTTTTTGAGAGAGAGTGAGTGAGAGAGAGAGAGAGAGAGAGAGAAAGCTGGGGAGGGGCAGAGAGAGAGGGAGACACAGAATCTGAAGCAGGCTCCAGGCTCTGAGCTGTCAGCACAGAGTCCGAACCGGGGCTTGAATTCACAAACCATGAGATCATGACCTGAGCTGAAGTCGGATGCTTAACCGACTGAGCCACCCAGGCGCCCCTAAAGCCACCTCAGTTTAGGCACTATGCCTGCTGTGAGCAGAATAAAATAGCTGTTGCTTTGTGCCATTAAATTTTGGGATGGTTTGTTATGCAACAATAGATAACTAGAACACCTAATGATAATAACAACTACTTCTAGCCACTGTGCTAAGTGCATTACGTGTACTTACATCATATATATATATATGAAATCTATTTCATGTACTTATATATTTTTATATATAAAATGTATATGTATACTAGATCTATTACACATATCTATATATAATATAATCTACACAGTAACCTTGCAAAACTATAATTCAGAATGTTACTTTACTTGGTAGATGAAATAAAAGTTAAGTAACTTGCTCTAGAAATTAGCATGTGGTAGTGCTAGAACTCAAGATAGGTAAGCTGACTCTGATAGCACTAAGAGTTCATGCTGAAGGCCAAAAGCCCATGCTTTTCCTCTGTTTCATACTGATTGGTCCTTTTCTAGCCTTTGCTCAGTTAAGCCAGTTAAAATCTTTACAAATAGAGCAGAATCTTTTATGGGTGCAATATGAAGGAAAAGTAGGAATGGCCTCTGTTTGTAGAAAAATATCTGGTTCTGATGGGGATGTGTGATGGAGGGTGAGGTTGGGGTGGAGTTCAGACCACCTTTCCCTCTTCTCTTACAAATTTTCTAGAATTTTCCTGGGATTGAGTTGAGAACATGTGTCCTGTGAAAATGGGAGGAGGCCAGAAATAGCTCAGTTGCCATGAAATTGCATTAGAAACAAGTATGATTTTGGTAAGACTACAGGGGCAACCAAAGAAAAGATGGTAGGACACACAAGGTGGTTCTATGCTTTAATGACTTGAGAACAGCTTATCCAGCTTGTCACCAAAAGTTCCAAAAGTTGCTGAATAGTTGGAAGAACCAGGCAACTGGCCGGACTGGCTCACTCCCTGAAGCTTTTTGCAGCTGCAAGCAAATGCCTTGAATCAATTTTGATTATCACTTTAGGAAGATTAGAGATATGGCCATGTATTCCTACCAATGGATAATGATGCAGCCCTGTCTTTGCCAACTGGCTGGTCAACCCTTCTTACTCCATTAGCAGAATGGAATTATGCTATTGGCCCCAGTACCTCTGGAAGGCTTCCATGATTCCTCTGGCCTTTCCTCTTCTGCTCTTTCTCTATTTTTTTGCCTGGATAAACGAGTGCCCAGAAGAATGCCAGAGATGCAGCATTTGCTAAATGAACAAACCCCTCCATCTTCTACTCTTCAATATTCAGTAACATTCATGAGGTAGTATGGGACTTTCCCTTCAGCTCCCAGCTTACCTTGTAGGGCTGTTACGGGGATTGAGGGGATAATCCAGGTAGAGAAATAAGAGTAGTGGCTGGCCTCCAGAGGTGCTTGGTCACAGTTGGCCCTTAGCTTCCCTCCACCCTCATAGCTTTGTCAGTGCTCCTGCCTCATGGCCTTTCCTCAGTTCTTCGCACTCCCCATGGTCTATACCCTCATAGGGCTTTCCTTCTGCTGCTCTCTTTGCTTTCTGGTCATGCTCCCACAACACACTCTGTCTACTTAACTCCTGCTCATCCTTCTGATCCCAACTCAGGAGGCCCTTTCATGGAGAAGTCTTTCCTGATCCCTCCAGGCTCTTTTTCATAGCTCCTCATGGTACCTTTCCTCTCACCCACAGCTCCTGCCAGTACTGTAACTACACATCCAGTGGTGTGATTATTTTTGAGGATTATATGTCTCATTTAGGATATAAATTGAGAGAAGGACTGGATTTTGTATATTTCAGTTTCGATCCTAGACTCGGTGCCTTCCTGACAGAGAGTGGTAACCAATGCATTTTTGTTGAATAAATAAAGATTGCTGAAATAAATTTCAAGTTCCTGGAGCAGTCACGTGGGAAAACGGCACTCATCTGGATGTAACAGTTCTGACTGCAATTAAAGTCCGTTTTCTTAGTTCATAGTCAACACCATGGAAGAACAGTCGCAGGAAATGAAGATCAATTTATAGCATGGCTATCCTATTATACACATATGGTGCCTCTTCATGGAAACTCTGTGACATTTAGATACGGTTACTCCCATTTAACAGTTGAGGAAGCTAAGGTCTTAGAGGTAATAAGTGAGGGACCTAAAATTGACTACTGCTGTCTTTTATATGTAGGTGATACAGCCACATTATATGTACATCTATATAAATATGTATTTGGTTGTTTTCTATTATGCATACACACATCTTTTGTTTCAGGAACTTAGAAAATTGCTAAAATTATAAAATTTCATTTGGTAAAAAAGGAATTATAACACTAGACGAGTTGGAGGAAGGAACAAAGGAAATGAATCATTTGGATACATCAACTATCTGGAAATGATAAGTGTATCCTGGATGTTAACACATTAAATGGGCTTATAAAATCACTTGACTAATTTTATAAATGAAATGAAGAATGTAAATGCATGCAAATAAAGTCACGAACTGAGACTAAATGGGGAGATCTAAGAGAAGAGCATGAGATAATATTTTATTTCTTATGCCCAGCCATCAAAACAGCATGGCATCCAAGAAACATGTTTGAAGGGGCTCATGGATTCCCAGTGCAAAGCATACAAAAAAAAAAAAAAAGACACAGTATAGGATATAAGAATAAAGAGAAATAATCAAAATTAGTACTTTGACAGATCCTTCGTCTTTGAGACAATTGTGATAGATGTCTTCTCTTGCATGGTGTTAAAAATCACAACTAGGTATTACTACCCTATAGGTTAGGAATTCTAGCATAGATCATAATTTCAAAATATAAAAATCAAATTTTCTTTTCATTTCCGATGGTTATATTGTGTCTACACCAAGTGCAGCAAATGGCTGTACAATGATTCTGTAAATTGGCACTTCATAGATCAGTTGCTTAAAAACCGTAGTTTTTAAAAAGTAGAAAAACTATCCCGTTAATAGAGAATAGTATTCTCACTAAAATCTTACAGAAAACTGATTAAGAAGAGGAACTGTTCTGGTTAAATCTGGGATGGAGGCCCTGGGACCTTGTCTGCTTGCCCTTCCTTCTCTCTCTCCACGGTGGCAGATGCGGCAGTTGGTCTTAGATATATGCCAGGGCTCTATGAAACTCAACATGAAAACCATTATGGAAGAACAGTAAGCTGGAGTACTCAACCCTCAAGTACTCATGTTTTCTAGTAGCACATATCCTCTGGAAAATTCTTCATCCCTCTTTATTCTATGTAGACAGGAATGACCAGCTGATTTGGGAGACAAGTGGGGTATTTACTTTGTGGTCTGTGGACAACCCACATTTTCCCACTTTTCATGGATTGGGTTGTGAAAGGGAAGAATACATAAATTAGGCACACACGTACATGCCCCTAATTTCCCCCATGGTATCTTCTTTTCATGGACTGTCTTTCATTATCTCTCAATAAACTGGAGGTAATTCTTCAGGGTTCAACCAAATAGTCCTTTATCTGTAGCTTTTTCTCACCTCTGCTGGAAAAATAACAACTTCCCTTGTATCACGAAAGCCTGTCATGTAGGCTTTATATTCCATTGCATGGCGATTACCTGTGTATCTATTCTATTTATTCATTCACGAATTCATTCACTGAATATTAATTGAGCACCTGTTATGTGCTAGACATGGTTCCAGGTCCCGGAGATTTAGCACTAAACAAAACAAATAAAATCTATGAAGTCATGTTACATTCAGCTCCATAACCCCCGTGTTTAGCATCTGGCATGTCGTACAGCTCAATAAATATGTGTCAACATGAAGTGACATAAGATCTGCTTTTTTCGGCACAACTCATGGTTTATACACCCAGGACAGATGATGGATTTGAATCAGGATGATATTTCTCTATTTGCAATACATTCTGGAAGTCATCTAACACTTGTCATGGAAGGCATGAGAGTTCATCATCCACCTGGCTCACTTTATGTTGGTTTCATTTATAACACAAATGGCTTTTGATGAAGATAAGCTCCTGAGCTGCCAAGATTGTACTTTTAGCAGGTCTGAGAAAGAAAACATTGGTGTTTTAGTTAGCCTTGCTTGTTTTTGTGGAGAGCCTTTTATATTGCCTCAAGAAAAAGGGTGGTTACTGTAAAAATAGACATGGATGGGATCAGGAATAGGAAAATCACCAGGATTAGAGGCAGTGCAGTCTTGGCTATTCTATTTGTCTCTTTTCCATTAACCCATGGTTCTTCTCCTGTGGTTTCTACCTGCTTCATTCTACTCTTTTCACTGACTGGCTTCCTCAATTTACTTTGGTTTTGTTCCCTATAACTCTAGCTTGCATATTGCCCGTTACACCCTGCTTTCTTCAGGAAATTTTCCTCTCTGTTTTTTAATTAATATTTTTTATTTATTTTGAGAGAGAGAGAGAGAGAGAGAGAGCGCGAGCATGAATGGGGGAGGGGCAGAGAGAGAGGGAGAGAGAGAGAGAATCCCAAGCAGGTTCCACACTGTCAGCACAGAGCCTGACCCAGTGGAGCTTGAACTCAGGAACCGTGAGGTCATGACCTGAACTGAAATCAAGAGTCATATGCTTAACTGAGCCACCCAGGCACCCCATCCTCTCTCTTTTTTTAAGTGTCTTTCTACTTATAAACTTGTTTGTGGTAGTATAGTATACAGACAAAAAAAATTACACATATTTTTGGTGTACAACTCAGTGATTTTTTTCTGAAGTTAACATACTTGAATTACTACCACTTAGATGAAGAAATGGAACATTACCAGCATCCCACAGCTCCCCACCCACATCCCAGTCACCAACCCTTCCCCATAGGTAACTGGTAGCTTGGCTTCTAACACCATAGATTAGTTTGCCCATTTTGACATTTATAAAAATGTAGTCATACACTCTCTACTTTTTGAGTCTGGTTTCTTAGTACTGTGTACTCTATTTGTGATATTTATCCATGATGTTCTGTTTGGCACTAGTTCATTCATTTTAATTATGTAGAGTCATTTATTGTATGAGTATACTCTACCACATTTATCATTCTACTGATGGCCATTTAGGCTGTTTCCAGTTTGGAGTTGTTATGGATAATGCTGCTATGCAAATTTTTCTGTGTGTTTTTTTTGGGGGGTATATTTGTGTATATACATACATACTTGAGAGTTGAACTGTGCACCATACATATATGTTTTACTTTGATGGATTCTCCCCAAGAGTTTTGCAGAGGGATTATCTCAATTTATACCCCCACCCCCACCCCCGCAGCAGTGCAGGAGAGTTCTACATGCTCAATATCCTCACCCTTACTGACAGTTGGTATTATCAATCTTTTTCTTCCATCATTCCACTGGAGGTGTGGGAACATCTCATAATAGCCCTAATTTGCATCTCCTGAATGACCAATGATGCTAAGCATCTCTTTATATGTTTGATGTCATTTAAGTGGGGTGCCTGATACATCGTTTTTGCCTGGGTCAGTCTGGCTCACTCCTGTTGTCCTCGTATAATGACTGAGTAGCGGCCCTTTCCCTCTGAAGTGGTCCCAGTTTGGATGGTGTATTATACGGCCACCCTACATAGCATATGCTCTTTTGTGAAATTCTGTTCAAATCTTTTGACCATTTTCTTATCATGTTATCTGTCTTTTTTTCATTGATCTATGTGAACTATTTATATAATACACATAAGTCTTTTGTTGGTTATACATGTTATAAATATATTCTACTCTGTGCCTTGGCAGGTAATTTCTTAATTCATTATTTTTGCTTTTGTGTCTCACTCTTCACTAACTCTGTCTTTCTAGATCGAATAATAAAAATAATCTGAATGGCCTTATCTTTTCATGCAGGACATGGCTATGCCTCAGATGCCAAAGTCCTGTTCCATCACTTGTGCCCAAGGGATCGGGTCAGTGAGTCAGAGTCTGATAGTATATGTCATGGCTGCTCATTGCTGTCACCTGAGGAGTAGCTTTGGCATAACAGCTTCTTTCAGAAGGAGAAGCAAACATGAACGATGGACCTGGGTTTCCCTCCGGCTCTGCCGTTCAGCTGGTAACCAATTTCATGTTGGAGTTTCCTTATCTCCAAAAAGGAAAGAAGTGCTTATTTTAGCGTGTTCTTTGAAGGGCTAAGTGGCATACGTTACACAAAAGCACATAGCACCATGCATGGAAGATAATGGATGTCTAATATGTGCACATTTTATTCTTTTTTTCCTCTCTTTCTTATTTTCCTTCCCTTCTTCTCTCCTTTATTCTCTTTGCCCTCTCTCCTTCCTTTTATACATGACATAAAGGAAATAGAAGATCTGATCTCTTTGCCTTGGGCCCACAACCTTGCTGCACATGCATGATTTAGCACATAGAACACAATTTTAACGTGCCACACGGAAGAGTTATAATCAGATACAAAAGAGGGGGTGCGTGGGCTATAAGGCTTATTAAAGTTCAGAGACAGGAGAGATTGAAGATATTCTCTATGAAAAACAGGAATGAATTCTTTCAAGCACATTTGAAGAGATAATGTTAATCAAATCTCTAATATAGCTGCTTGATGGAAGACATTTAGTTATGCTTGAGGTAAGTGCTTTGAAATTTCAGTTGTTCATCCATTAAAAAGCAGACATCTGCAATTGAGGAAGTAAAAACAAGTAGCAGATGATTACCCTTCAAGTCTGTTCTCCTGTCTCTTTGTTATGCACTAGCAAAACCAGGCCAGTCAATGACACGTCACTCTAATTGATTTTAATTAGTGTTCCACAATAGAAACCTGATAAAAGATCATTCTGAGAGCATGTACCCAGTGGAATCTGTGAGCATTATTGAATTTGGGGTTTCCACATTAGCAAATAAAGATGGATTACAACAGCTTTGATGAAAACTAGTCATACCTTTCCCTTTATCATTGATTCATGAAGTACTCTTTTAAATCATTTGGAAAGTAGGTAATTGTTATCTATGAACAACTGGAGGACAAGTGGCTTATTTTACTTTTATCATAATTTTGGAGAAAGGTTATAAATAGGAGTTCTTGTCTTTATGCTTGCCTCTTCATCTGGAAAATTCTCACTGATTCTTTCAAGATTCAGGAAGACTTTGACTTTTTTCTCACGGCTTTTGCCCATTTACTCCAGAAAAAATAAGTATTGTGACCTTTGCCTTGATCAGTTAACAACTATTACGGACTCCCTAGTCTATGCGGGTGTGGTGGTGGGTGGTAGGTATGCAATAGTGAAAAATATAGTCATGAGCCCTGCCTGAAGCCATGGAGTTTACCCAGTTGTAATCATTACCATATTGTTTAAAAATTATCTGTTATAGAAATCTCTCCCCATCTGGTGTGGAAACTTTTGAAGATGGAGATGATGTCTATTCATGTCAGCATACCCCTCATCCAACATGGTGCTGGCACTCAATAAACTTTTATTGAATCATTTTGAATTGATTCTGGGCAGTCTTACAACGACTTTTTTTATCTTACTTATTAGAACATTCCTGAGGCTTTTCCTCTTCTTCTCTATCCTTCAAGCAATTCTATTTCCTTTTTTTAGGTTTTGATTCAGGCTGGAATTATGGAGAAAGGAAAATGAGCAAAATCCATGCACCTTAGAGTCATATGTCATCTTAGATTGATTGACAGTTGTTGCCTAGAGTTGAGTGGAGAATTCTAAGATCTCCTTGCAATACAGTGGAAAGAGTGCTGTGATCAATTAGTGATATCTGCCAAGGATAGCAGCAGGACAGAAGTAACATACGTACTGTGTATTTGTCATCTCTGCTTTATGCCTTGAGATGCAAGCTTGAGAAGGGAAAAAAGGAATATGGGCAGACTATTGGTTTGGAGCCAGTGCAGATGAAAAAAGTATAGATTAGCCTCTTACTATGATTCATGTGTCTGGGGTGAGATGATTGAGGATATTCAAGTCAGAGACCTGAGACTTTATCTGTATTATTTATAGTTGATCATAGACACTCAGTAACTGTTGCAGAAGTTGGGCGTGTGGATGAACCGAAGTCTTCTGATCTCCATCCTGTGGGTCGATAGATCCTCTGTCCCTCTAACTTAAGGTTTTCTAATTTCCTCATCTGTCTTAAGAGATGAGGTGAATAACACGCACCCCACTCATGTCTTACTTGGGAAAATTGGTAATGGCATTGGGACCTGAAATTATAATCACCCAACCTATGAAGTTCAGAGTGGAAATAGGATGTCTAATTTCAGCTTGAGTTTTGCTCCCTGTGTAATGTTGAGCAAATCAATGTATTGTTCTGGACCTTAGCTTTCTCATCTATGAATTGAGGTGATGATGCTAAAGATTCTTTTTAAATTTAATATTTTGTGTTCAGCTTGAGACCAAAGTTCAGCAGGATTATCTACTGAATACCCACCCTGAGGTCTGCTCCCATGTCATGGTAACTCTTCACTGCTAGGGTCTGCCAGGGCCCTAGCAGGGTGAAGAACTTGTATCCCTAACCCTAGGGAAGTGTTAGATCCTTGAGGGCAGGACCCAGGTCTAACACACCTTCATATTTCTGTGCTTGTCACTTTTGTGTTGAATTGCTGAAGCACACCTTTTTAAAGTTTATTTTGAGAGAGAGAGACAGAGAGAGACAGAGAGAGAGAGAGAGAGAGAGAGAGAACACTGGGGAAGGACAGAGAAAGGGAGAGACAGAATCCCAAGTAGGCTCTGAACTGTCAGCGTAGAGCCCGATGCAGGGCTCAAACTCATGAACCATGAGACCATGACCTGAGCTGAGATCAAAAGTCGGTCACTTAACCAACTGAGCTCCCCAGACACTTAGATGAAGCACAGCTTTAAGTGACAGGAAGACTCTGGAGGAATTCACTACCATCAGTTTCTGGGGAGCATCATTTGTGTAATTAACATCAGCATGGAGCCCGAAGGTAGCAACTGATTCCGCTGTTCCAAAGGTCACACAAAATCTGCTGCCCACGACAGGCACTGGTTATAGGTTGTGGTTATTGCTGTTTTAATAAAAGAGAGGGAAAATGGCCTTGTTTCTAAGGAAAACCTTAATAAATGTGCTTGATTGCTCTGGTATCTTTTATGCTCTTCCTGACTAGATATTCACTGCAGGAACATAATGAGGATGGTTGGGGGCAGGGACAGGGAAAAGTAGTGTATCAAACAGGGGCTATTTCTCCTTTGCACTTTTTCCCCGGTTCCATTCCTGCGTCACCTTCAGCATAGTCCAGGCAAGAATGAGTTTACAACTTTTAAGTGCCTGGGAAGACATCTTAACTTTCCTGACAGGTACAGGAAGTGAGACTCTACATATGATCAATTCTTAATAGCCTCCTAATGGGACATTTGGTGCCCTTCCTCTCTCTGCACACAGAGTGGTGACCCAAACACCACAAATGGAATTCCGATGACTCCCCCTTTGTCTACAACTGAGGCAGAGGAATTTTCATCTAAAATTGCAGATTCCCATCAGAGTCAGATGTTTTTGGTATGGAGGAGGGGTCTGGGAATTTGTAGTTTTACAAAGTTAGCCCAGGTAATTCTGATAACGAAGCAGGTTTAGGATCCATGATGTACTAAATAAGGTCAACTTTTCTTACCATGGCATTCAAGGCTCTTTGTGATATTCCCTCCAATCCCCTTTCTCTTTTGCAACTTACTTGTAGCCATTTCTTCTGTGACATTCCTACCACCGAGCGTCACTAAGTCACTGTGGCTCCCACACATGACAGGTTCTTTGCACCTCCATGCTTTAGCTTGTGCTGTACTCCGTACTGACAGGGCTTTTGCACAGGTGTCTGGTGAATTTATCATCCCTGAACGCCAGTTTAACCTGTGCCTTCCCGCTCTGAGTGTCCTGATAACCATCTCTCCACCAGCAGAATTAATTGATCTCTTTTTGTGTTTCCATATTCGCTGAACATTTTGTCTCTATTATAGCTACAGCGACATATTTTCTACTCCTAAAATTGGCACAAACAGCTGAATAGTGGGATAGAGTATCTTAAATAGAACAGAGTATTTAAAATTATTTTATGCCTAATTTATGAATTTTTGAAACCAAGATAAAAATAACATACGTTAAATCAAAGAATACAGAAGTGAGCTTATAATAAAAAACAAAACCTCTCAGTTCCCTCTTCCTGGTCTGCTTCTAATTTCCTGAGACAATAGTTTAAGAAATCAATTTTTTAACAATCAATTAATGAAAAATTTAGCAGAATCAAAAGGGACAGTGAAAATTAGCTCTTTCTCCTATTTCTGTCTGCCAGATACCCATCTCATCTCTCCAGAGATATACACTGTTTCCATTTTCTTGTGTATTCCTCTTGGGATAGTCTACAGATTTTCAAATGCAGTCTTTCTCTCTCTCTCTCTCTCTCTCTCACACACACACACACACACACACACACACACACACACACATACACACAGACGCACACACAGAATCATAACGTATTACTATATACCCAGTGTGCCTTGCCTGTGTTACTTAACACTATATCTTGGAGATTTATTCCATATTTGTACATGCAGAAATTTCTCATTCCTTTTTTCATTGTGTATTATTTCATCACTATTAGCTGTCTATGATTTACTTAAATTCTCTACTGATGGAAATTTAGATTGCTGTGAAACTGTTGCCACTACAAATAATTCTGCAGTGTACATATATCATTTTTTTAAGTACAAGAATACCTGTAGGATAAATTCCAAAGGATGGAGTTGCTGGGTATACATTTTTATATTTAATCAATTTTTCCAAGTTGCTTTTTATAGAGCACATGAACTTGTATCCCCACTGCCAATGCACTTGTTAAACCATTGTGTTATTAAATTTTTTAAGAAACTGTTTGCCAATCCGATATTTAAGGGAGTGGTATCTCCTTATGGTTATAATTTACATATGGTTATAATGAGACTGTATATCTTCTATATGGTTCAGAGCCAGTTTTATATTTTTCTGGAAGCTTCCCGTTCCTTTCATGGTGTATTTTTAAAAAGTATTAATCAAAATTATTGATATTTTCCCCTTTCTGGTCTCTGGAATTCATGCCATACTTAGAGAGAGGTATTCACCATGCAGAAGTTATTTTTAAAAAGTACCTCTACAATTTAAAAATTATTTTTCTCTAGAACATTTATGATTTGATAATGTCACTTCAATATTTTCTTGGCTGAAATTTGCTTCATTGTGAAGAATGAAGAGTCAAGCACAGTTTTGTGTTTCCCACTGCCCCCCCCCATGGGTACTCAGTTTTACTGACATCACTAATGAATAATCTATATTTTTTCAACTTGTATGTAAAGCCACATGTTTCGCTATGGATTGAGGTTTAATACATATTGATTCTGTTCTCCCATTTTGTTCCAATGTTTTTATAATTCATGTGACAATATAATGCTATTTAAATTTTTGTAGACTTTATAAAAATTTCAGTGTCTGATTAGAGTACTTCCCACTTCATTAGTCTTCATTTTCAGAATATACTAAAAATATGTCTTTGCATATAGGAATTTAGAACCAGAGTGCCTATCTGAAATTTATGGTAACATCAAATTTAAGTTTTTTATCTGGAGTGCACTAAAGGTATAAAGTTGGGAATAATTAGCATATTTAACATATTGTGTCTTTATATCTGAGAACACATTATACCTTTCCTTGGTTTAATTTTTTTTTTTTTGTATATTTATGTCCTTTAGGAGTGTTTTAAAAGTTTCTTCGTATGGCTCTTCCATATTTCTTATGACATGTATTCCTAAGTATTTCAAACTTTTTAAAATAAGGTTTGGTCAGGTTTTAAAAAATATTATCATTATTATAGAACTCAGCTATGTAATATGAGGAACTCAGCATACTTACATCACCTCTCAACATCTTTACCTCTTCCAAACTTTTGCTAATTATATAGTTTCTACACAGTCATGAATACCTTGAGTTTCTTTTAATGGTCATAATTTTTACAATTGTTTTAGTCATTCATACATTTATTTCTAAATGGACTCACTGCTCACCACCAGTATATTTGCTAGTGGTTTTCTAATGATTTCTTGGTTGGCTGAATTTTCTTTTTATTATATTTCATTGTGATATTCATTGTGATAATATAATATATATTATATTAATTATATTTTATTTTATTTTTATTTTTATTTCATTGTGATAAGAACCTTTAACATGAGATCTGCCCTGTTAACAGATTTTAAAATGTACAGTATAATATTGTTAACTATATGCTCTGTGTCTTATAGTGTCTCTAGAACTTACTCGTCTTACATTATTGAATCTTCATCCCATTGTTTTAAAGAGGCAGTTGATTAATTTCTATGGTGCTAATTTTGATATCAATTTGATCTGCCATTACAATTTTAATGGTTATATTTTCCTGGTGAATGTTCTTTGCCATTTAAGTTACTTTCATTCTTTCTTCTTTTTTATGTCGTAGACATTGTATTTTGAAGAGGGCGATTCTTTCTGATGGAGACTTAATTTTTAAATGAGGTGAGTTTTTCATGGAGTAGCTTTTTCACATGAGGCTCATGTAGAGGAGGGGCTGTCTCATTCATTGAGGAAAGCAGGGAATTCCCTGGTCCTGTGAGACTAGATTGAGGGTACAAGTGAATTCTTTAAGCCTTTACGGGTCCTAAGCAGATGCCACCTTTCCAGGGTGGCTGCCGACTCAGAAGCTACTCCAAACTACTTCATATTGTCTGTTTCTCTTTGGTGTCAAAAGGACCCAGGGATGCTCCTTCACCAGTTTCTGTCCAAGTTTGTAAGAGGGCAGTTATTTGGGGGCACCTGGGTGGCTCAGTCAGTTGAGTGCTGACTTTGGGGGCACCTGGGTGGCTCAGTCAGTTGAGTGCTGACTTTGGCTCAGGTCATGATCTCGCGATTCTTGAGTTCAAGTCCTGTGTCAGGCTCTGTGCTGATGGCTCCGAGCCTGGAGCCTGTTTTGGATTCTTTGTCCCTGCCCTGTCCCCCACCCCCCACCCTTTCCCCTGCTCATTCTCTCTCTCTCCCCCCGCCTCTCTCTCTCTCTCTCTCTCGAAAATAAAATAAACGTTAAAATTTTAAAAAATTATTTTTTTGACCCTCAGGATGTGCATACTTTTGAAATTGTGCTCGATTGTCTGCATTAAATTCAAAACCACAGGCATCGTTTCTAACCTTTTTCCTGAAATCTGAACTTCCCTGTGTTAGGCAACTCTCACACATTTGAGGCCTGATGATTGTTACTATTATTCCCATTTTGCAGAAAAAGATATAGAAGTTCAAATAAACTAAAATGACTCATTTAAAGTCACTTAATTGGTAAGCACTTGAATGGGAATTTAAGACTAAGTCTGAGGGAAGTTCTCTCTCTCTACCACAGAACTTCACTGTTTCGTTTACCATTTCATTACATGTCCTGGTTCGTTCTCTAATTGATGCTGATGTGAATCTCTCATACTCATGAAATAATAAATTCCCTGAATCCAAAGAACATGCTCTCTACTTCTAGATTTCTACAATCACCCTAAATGTGGTCAATTCCTGCAGACTTAAATGGGCGAAGGGCATATGATTGCTAAAGCCATTTGGATATTGGAGAACAATTGTGGTAAGATTCTTAAAAAGCCTTCTTGATTTTATTTTTAGGGCATCCTGATTCTTTTGAAAACAGCCTGTCTTACATGCTCTTATTTCAGGATTCTGTCATCGTATCCTCTATTTTCTAGCATTTTATAGTTTGGGGAGTTGGTGGTCTTTAGGAGATTTTTACATTCAGGTTTTCATGGGGCAAGATACTCAACAGAACTTAGTGGCTTCTCTTCTAAATTCTAGTCATGCCATTTTAAAGGCAGTCAAACACCAATAAAGAATGAGGTGGGTTATCTATGGAGCTGGCTTCTTGGGGGTGGATTGGTATTATTACAAGGATATGCTGTTCCTCGGTGTGTGTGCACAACAAGGCTGAGAGAAAGAATGTTAATCCTTTCCTGAAGGTGTTTTTTTGTTCAGTCGAGAGGAGACCTGGATTTATAGAAGGGAAGAGCAAAGTGTCCGAAGAGTATATTCTTTGTTCTAAGACATCAAAATGACATACGGGCTTCTAGATTTGATCCCAGATTTACATTTGTACCTTCCCATCCTTGGCCTTGGGCCCTGCAGAAAGACTTATGATTCCAAAAGAGAGCAATTTCCTTTGATTCTTTAGGGTTATGGTTAAATTTATTGGGGAAGTTTATGTTTTACTTACCAGAGAGAAGTTTGATTTCCTTGGTCTGGACAATTCTCAAGAGAACACAAAATCTCAGAAGGCCAAATCAAAACCAGTAGCCTATAAAACTCTTGGAAAATATTTTTTAAAAATATGCACCTTCAACCCTATTAACACATTAATTACTTTCCCCCAAGCCTTGTTCACATATAGACCAATGTAAGGGTGTGGGTACAAGCAGGTATACGTTTCACAGGCATCTTTGCTTTGTATTCTACCAAAAATACTTTTTATGATGTATTCTTTCTTCATAATTTTAATTTTTAGTGACTGATAAAAATCCACTGAGTTATAGTACCATAATTTTCCTCGTCATCTTTCTATAATCAGATTTTAAGGGCTTTTTTGCTCACAATTAATGCCTCAATAAATAACTCTACACATTTCACCCTTCCTTCCTTCCTTCCTTCCTTCCTTCCTTCCTTCCTTCCCCTCCTCTTTCTTTCTTTCTTCTTTCTTTTTGGTTAAAATATTTCTTTGAGAAGAATTATTTAGAGTGAGATTTCTGAACCAAGGAACACAGATCTTTTCAACAGTCTTGATACACCTTGTCATATTGCTTAGAGAAGAAATTTCTAACTATCTAGACTTCTCAAGAGTGAACGGAGCTGTTATTCTCGCATTCTTAGTAATTGCCTTTACTAGGCATGTCCACAAAGAGGCCCATTGGTCAGTTTTACCATTACCACTGTAGTGTAACCACTGTGGGTTAGTTGCTTGCCTGGAGTATTCCAACAGCTGCCTAGCTGGTGCTCCATTGCTTTCACTCTCGCCCTTCCAAAAAATCTTTTCTTTATGTATTTATTAAAGCCCTGTGGTATAATAAATACATATTTGGTCTTTGTGCCCTGCTCCTGACACACACCACTCCTAAAACCCTTGAAATCTCTGAGTGATAAGAGCGTATGACTGGTTGTTGGGGGTCTCTGGACAGCTTAAAGATTGGCCTGGTCACCAGAAAGACCAGTGCTTGGTTAGAGGGTTGGGACTTTCATCCCCATCCCCAATGATTTAGTCATTTATGCTTATGTAATGAAACCTTCATAAAACCCCCCAAATATAGGGGTTCAGGAATCTTGGGGGCTGGTAAACCACATCAAGGTGGGAGGACTGCGTGCTTGGAGAGAACATGGAGCCTCCCCACCCCTTGCCCCTTACCTTGATCTATGCATCAATTCTATCTGGCTGTTTCTCAGTTGTCCTTTATAATAAATTGGTAATAGTAAGTAAAACATAATTAGGAAAATGTTTCCTGAGTCCTGTGAGTGGGAACCTCTGACTTTATAGGCAAGTTGAACAGAAATGTGGGTAACCTGGGACATAATACTTGCAAGTAGTGTCTGATGTGAGGGCAGTCTTAAAGGACCAAGCCCTTAAAACTGTGGGGTCTGACATCTTAGACTGGAGTGGCAGTCTGAGTGTCTTGTCTTAGTCTGACTCCAGGTAGTTAGTGCCGTTAGAATTCAATTGAATTGTAAAACACCCAGTTGGTGTCAGAATTGGTTGATGTCAGTAGGAAAAAAAAAAAAAAACCTCAAGCATAAATCTAATAACACTCACCTACTTGAACCTTTCCTACTGCATTAAGAATGAAATTCAAAGTCCTTTGTGTGTCTATAAACCATTCAGGATCTGGCCTTGCCCACCTCTCTAAACTCACTCCCCAACATTCTCCTCTTAGTCAGTACTCCCTGGATACGCCGGTCTTCTGTTATTTAAAACATACCAAGTTCATTACCATCTTATTGCCTGTGTACTTGTCCTTTGCTTTGCCTAGCCATCTTCTTTCAGACCTTCATGTGACTTGGTTTTGCTTATTTATCAGGCTTCTGCTTGAGTGACTTCCTTAAAGATGCTTTTTCTAACCTTCCTGGCCAGAGTAGCATCTTGTCTCTCCCTAGCTTCTAGTCATTCTTTATACTTTAACACTGGTTTAGTTTTTTGTATATCAATCCTGTCTGTCTGTCTATCTGTCTGTCTATCTAATATTTATTATTCTTCTTTCTTCAACAATAGAATGCATATTTTGTTAGTTTAAGGACCGTATCTATCTTGTTCACTGACTGTATTATGGCTGAAACCAAATAAATGTCATTTGAATGTATGAATGAATGGACTTCCTCTCATGGAGGCTGGAAGTTGGAGTTGCATTTTTATTATAAGCTTAGGTTGGAATGATTCTATAATGCTCTATAATTTCATGGTCCTATATCTCATTTGGATGTGCTGGGTTCTGGAATTCGGAGTGAAATATCTAGAGTCAAGAGGAAAAGTATAGGCATTGGATTTAGATGAAAATACCATCTCCTGGATTGTGCCCTCTTGTTTCTTTGGATTCTTTCTTTAAGGAAATATTTTTTCAGCTTTTACTGTGGGCATGACAACTGGGTTAGACACTAAGAAAGACACACCAAAAGTGTTACAAATGGCTTTTGTTTTATAGGAACATGTAACCCAATTGTGAAGACAACAAAGTGTATGGATATGCATGTTTCTTCCCTCACATATGTACACACACATATATAATGATGAACTACAATACTAACAAGAGTAGTAATAAACATAACCAAGAATTTTTGAATATTAAGTATATCATGCACTTTACTAAATGTTTTATATTAAAATCACTTATTTGATATTTATGATAGCCATATGCAGTTGGCATTATATTCCTAATCTTTAAGAGGAGGAAGTTCAGATTCACATAGTAACTCGCCCAAGACTATACAGTCAGCAAGTCCTGTGTTTAAAATCATCATGCTATTAAGCAATATTTTGGATACAGAACAAGGTGTTGGATATATTTTGAAGGATTTTCAGATTTTTAGAAGATAAAACAGACATGAAAAGGTAATTAAACAGGGAACACAATGTGAACAAAGTTTGCCCTTGGGAAATGTGAAATAAAATGCTCAGGTTAAAGCCCCTGGAATAGAAACTTCCAGAAGCTATCAGCTCTATGACGAAGAACCCCTTCGCAGCTGGAGTGACTGAATCCCTAAACTGTAGAATTGGGCCTACTCTAGTGAGAGAAGCATATCAGTAGTTTCTTACCTACCTTTTTGCTGCAAAATGAGCTGGTATTTCACTTCAGTGTTCCTTGGTAGACTAACCAATGTTCATTGGCAAAAAGCTTCAGTGTTCCTTGGTAGACTATCACAGTGTTAAATGGCAAAACTGCACAGGAAGTAATTAAGGTCCCAGGGCGACTAGTGGTCTATAGGAGACAAAGGATTCCATGGGTTCACCTTCAGATCATTGTGACATCCAACTTCTCATGTGTAACACCCAGTGATTCCTGTGAAGCCTCTGAACCGTTTGACAAGATGATCCTGGTTGGCATAAGGAGGAATTACACCCATAACATGAATGTAAGTTCCAGTGTCAAAACTTGCCAATAATATAAATAATTATAAGGCAGGAGTTTCAGGGTAACATGATTAAGTATATAAGTTCACTGTGGCTTCCTGCTATGTGGAAGGGCCTCATCATGGACAGGCAGACTATCATTGTCACCATATCTCTTGTCAGAAAACTAGAGGAAATCTAGCAACCACACACACTAATTGTCTCAGTCCTGATATACTTTGATATCCCTTCTGAAAAAAAAATCTGTTGAGCTTATTATAGCAAAAGGCAACCAATTTAAGATTTACATGTCATAGTGCTCATTCTCATCATATTTCAAACTTGGAAAAGAAGTATACTCTTCTGTTCAGTTCTATATGAGAACACAGCCTCTGTGCTGAGCCAGGCTTGAGCACTGTAATGTTTGTTCTTATTGGTCAGGGCTGCTATGTAGTCCATAAAGTTCCCTGTGGCCACTCTGGCTTCTCCATGTTATTCTGTGACATCAAATGGGTCATGACTACAGAGGGGGCGTGGGGGTTGAGATCTTCATAGCAACACATGGACCCCCTCCAGATTATTAGGAATTGAGAAGATTTAGTAGAAGCTCTAAAGGTGTGGTAGTAAACATGTTTAGAGATACTTTGTAGAGGAGTGAAAAGCAAAGGATCCAAGGGAAGCAAAATCAGTTCATGTGTGCTGGCAAGAATGACGAAATTTGAGTGTTTGAAATTGTCAGACTGAATGAAATTAGTTAGAATTAATTGGAATATTTTGATGAAATTTCTTGGTGTTTAATTTGATTCGTGTGGTTTAGAACTGATGGAGTTTGGAATGAAATCGAATCTCAAAGGGATGTGTTAATAGGTGCAGAACTGCATGAGGCTGATGGAAATAGATTGCCAAAAATCACTTCAGAAACACATTGGCAGCTTTCCTGTGGCTTACTTTGATAGCCTCATAAAAAACAACACATTGTCCAACAAATAATAAAAGGGGAAAATGCCCGAGTTCAGTGTTAATGGCCATAAACTTGTGGATTCGTGGTGCAATTCTCCTTAGTGTCAGGACTCTTGTTTTCTTGAGAAGAATGTAAAGGGAGATGATGAAGGTACATTTGTGAGCCAGAGACATGGGTCCTGTGAAGAGGCTAAATTAGTCTTTTTATATTACCCATGATCCTGCAGAAGGAAAATATAAGCACATCAATAGTCATAGAGCCATTAATCAAATCTTTTGTTGAACATGGCTAAAAAAATCCACTGATTTCCTCCACAAACACTCATTGAATCTTTCTAGAAGCAGGTACTGTGCTAATGATTGATCACATAATGGTGAACAAAACCTGGCAAGTCCCTTAGCCCTACCCCCAGTGACTGGAGTCAAACATCAATCATATAGGCACATAAGTGAATTGAAAATCAGGAGAGGAACATTTGAATGAGAGACATTATAGGTATGGTACTTAACCTTGTCAGTAGGTCAGGGAAGACTTTCTTGAAAAGGAGATGCTTCAGGTGAGATCTGAAAGGTAAGCAGGTGGTACCAGATGGACAAGGAGGGAAGAGCATTTCCAAGGAAAGGGAGCATCATGTGCAAAGGCCATATGTCTGGACAGAAAGAGCATGGAGAGAATGAGGAACAAAATGTGAAGTCCACATGGCTGGAGTGTGTGTGTGTGTGTGTGTGTGTGTGTGTGTGTGTGTGTGTGTGTGTGAAAGAGAGAGAGAGAGAGAGAGAGAGAGAGAGAGAGAGAGAGAGAAAGTGTGGTCATGTATAAGATGAAGTGGGAACTGTATGGTGGGCCAGGCATGGAATATGAAGAAGTTAGAGAGGTAAGCAGGGGTCAGACCATCAAGGACCTTAAGGACTCATTAAGGATTTGGTCCTTATCATGAGAACAATGGGAAGGCACTGAAATGTGGGAAGTGGTCAGGTACCTTGATATCTGTCTGCCTCTCAGGTTTCTCTGTTTCTCTGTCTCTGTCTCTCTCTCTCTTTCTCTCTCTCTGTGTGTGTGTGTGTGTGTGTGTGTGTGTGTGTGTGTGTGTGTATTTAAAGGCCACTTCGTGTGCCTGACCTTCCTAGGATTTATCTGGGCTAACCTCTGTGGTTACTTGGGAGTCACAGTGACTGAAGAGAGCTCTTTGGTGCCCATCCTGTCTTACATATCTGTGACTTTAGAAGCAGAACCACTGTTGGAGTTGAAAGCTTGGTTTAAAGGAACCCTCTGGTACACATACACACTGTGCCCTCAGAGACGCTCCATTTCACTCCCATGAGCTACTGGCCATTGTCAGCAAATATTACCAGAGGTCATCAGGCTGCTCCGCATTTGGTGAGCTTATCACCTTGAATCTCCCCATTTCTCACTGGTGACATGCTTAGTGGGCTGAAATGACATTCTGCATGTCCAGCAGCGGCTCATACAGCCTCTTACATCTCTAACTACATCACTCTGAAACTTGAGCACGTTGCCTTCCATGGTTGTATACTCTACCATTTAGCAAGGCATCACTTGAATCTCTTTGAGATCTGCATAAAATTCCCTATAAGCAAGCCACCAGGGCTAATTTGTGCCACTATCTTGGGCTGTATAACAATGACTGGGCATTCATACATACAGTTGCAGATCCTGTAATGAGGACCAGCCCCTGGGCATGTGAACCTATAAGATCTAGGTGGGACAGAGTAGAGCAAGCCTGAACAGGGATGACCAAATTTTATAAAGCCCATTTCATCTGATCAGTTAATTTTACTCTAACAACAGCTCAGCAAGATTGACAAGTGGACAATTATGTTTTTTCCTTTTGTAAATGAAAACTATATGCTATAGGTTTTTGGTGAGATGGTTATTGCATTAAAGACTATTTTGATTAAAGGTCACAGAGTCCCACTCAAAGTTGCTAAAGCAAATTAAAAAATATTTATTACAGAGACATAGAAGCAATATCGTTCATTCATGTATCCGTCCTTGCAATAATTCTTTGCTATTTGTCTACGTTACAGAATCTGTGTTAGATTCTGGAGATATAATGATGATCGAAACCACACAGAGACTCTGTCTTCATACAACATACTGTCTGGTAGAGGAGATAGATATTGAATAATCTAGATATTATTCAAGTGATCACATGAACAGAAGTAAAACGAATATTTTGTAGTATGCGGCAGGTTACATGAAGACTGGCTTGCTGCTATGAACACTCAGAATTGTGAATTTAACCAGCATAAACTGAGATCTAAGAGATGAGAGGAGATTGAGTACTTGAAGAGGGGAACAAAGGGAGTTCCAGGTTCAGGGAACAGCATATGTAAAGGCCCTGTGCTTTAAGGGAGCTTGGCAAGAACTATGGACCAGAGAAGGTGAATGTGGCTGGAGAAGAGAGAATAAGAAGGAGCCTGAGAGGAAGTGACATGGGGAAGTGCATAGGGACCAGACCTGGTGACTTGCAGACAGTGTTAGGAGTGATTGTATTCTTACTAGGGTCTATTCTTACCCTAGTAAGAATAGACAGTCATGGAGCATTTTAGACGAGGGAGGTGTTGACATGATCAGCGTTATATTTTATAAAATTTACTCTGCTTTGGTATATTGCGGGGGGAACTGTTAGACAGGGATTAGATCTTACAGAATTTAGGGAGCTGGTATAAAAGTCTAAGGGCAGCTTGTTGCTTCCATCTGGCTGTGGTCTACAGTCACTAGACAGGTCAGGAGGACTGCAAACCTGGATGAAAAGCTTGGCAACCGAGGACAAACTTGAATCTGTATCCTTTTCTCACTACCTCTCATGACATTGGGTGACATGCAAAAGCTGGTACCCTTCCCTAGGCAGGTGTGCATACCCTTGGTTCAGGACCTGGAGATGATGAAGGGAAGGATCTGGAAGAAGGTGGAGGATCTGCAGATCTGGCTACTACTCCTCATCAACCAGGTGAGTCAACAGATGAACAGCAAAACGCATAAGCTGTACTAGCACCTAACTCCCTATACCAACCATTAGGGGGTAATGGATGCTGAGTTTTTTTCTGCCTTCCAAATTTTGCTTTTTTCCCTTGTGGTCTAACATAACACAAAACAATGCAGAGAAGGAATGTGAAGAAACTTCATTAGGTAGATTGGCACAGCACAAAACCACCATACGGTGGTATCATCATTCAAGACCGAGATAGTGGCAGCTTGGATTATATCTTGGGAGTGAATTGATACTTTTAAAGAGTTCAAACTAGTAATTTTGTAAACCATCCATCAATTTGGGGATGTCTGTTGTTCTTTCATGATTGGATTCAGGTTGTGTGTATCTGGCGGAAATAGCAGAGAAGTGACGTCCTCAGTGCATGTATCAGGAGCCACATAACATCAATTTTTTCTCAATGTTGGTGATGTCTGATTGCGGGGCTATGGTGGTATCTGCCAGGTTTCTACACTATAAAGATCCAATATTTCCCTTGTAATTAATAAATAATTTGTGGTAGATACTTTGAAACTATGTAAACACACTGTTCCTCATCAAACACTCTCCCACTAGTTTTAACATCCATTGATAGTTATTTTTGATATTATTTTATTTATATATTTATCTTATTTTATTTTTGGTAAACAGTTATTTTTTTAGAGCAGTTTCAGGTGTATAGCAACATTGAGGGGCAAGTACAGAGATTTCCTATATATTCCTTGCCCCCGCACATGACAGACTCCCTCATTATTGACACCCCCCCCCACCAGAATGGTGCATTAGTTATGACCAATAAGCCTACGTCAACACATCATAATCACCTAAAGTCCATAGTTTACTTTAGAGATCACTTTTAATATGGTACATTCTGTGGGTTTTGACAAATGTATAATGACACGTATCCACTATTACAGAATCATACAGAGTAGTTTCACTGTCCTAAAAACCCCCTGTACTCCACCTGTTTATTTCTCCTTCCCTCCCCTAAGTCCTGGCAACTGTTCGTCTTTTTACTGTCTCCATAGTTTCACCTATTCCAGAATGTCACATAGTTAGAATATACAATTATAGCCTTTTCAGATTGGCTTCTTTCACTTAGTAATATGCATTTTAGATTCCTCCACGTCTTTTTATGACTTGGTAGCTTCTTTCTTTTTAGCACTGAATAATATTCCACTGTCTGGATGTATTATAGTTATTTTTTCACTGATGATTTATTTTTAATTTTTATTTTCATTTTGAAACAACTTCAGAATAATAGGACACTGCAGAAATACTACCAAGAGCCTCACAAACGATTCTCTAAAATTCAACACATTATCATCTTACATAGCACAGTACAATGACCCAAAGCAGGGAATCATCAAATACAATACTGTAGGTGATACTAATATACAGACCAGTATGCAAATCTCACCAGTATTCCCACTAGTTACCTTTCTCTACTCCAATGTGGAATTTATGATCACACAATGCATTTAGTTGTCATGTCTTCTTAGTGTCTCCAATCTGGGACACTTTCTGAGGTTTTCTTTTTCTTTTGTGGCCTGACACTTTTGAAGAGTACTGTTCATGTCTTTTTGTAGCTATCCCTCAGTGATTTGTCTGATATTTCCTTATGATTAAATTCAACTTATGCGTTTTTTGGCAAGAATAGTTACACAAATGGTAATATGCCTTTCTCATTTCATTGAATCAAGAGGCAAATGATGTCAATTTGTTTCCAAAATGTTAATTTTGATCACTTTGTTAAAATAGTGACTGTCAGGTTTTTCTACTATATAGGAAATATTTTCTCTTTATTATTAATAAGTATCTTGCTGGGAAATAATTTAAGACCATATTGCTATCCTGTTTCTTGTCATGCTTTCACCCACTTAGTTTTTAGTATTCATAGATGATCCTTGTTGAAAATAATCATTACTGTGCGATTTGCTACATGGTGATTTTCTATTTCCTTTATTTCTTTTACATTTCTTAGTTAGAATGCTAGTGTAAGGGAAACCTTTTCCATATTTTATTTATGTATGCCATTATTTATTTATATCACTATGTATGTTTGGATTCTTACTTTGTTCTAAGGATTATAATCCATTCTATCTTTGTGTATTTGACCCCAAATTGTTGCAGATTTGGCCACAGGGAGCCCCATCAATTTGGCTTCTGTTTTTTTTTTTTCTTTTCTTTTTTTTTTTTTTTTGAAAGAGTGAAGGGGGTGGGCAAAGAGAGAGAGAGAGAGAGAGAGAGAGATTCCCAAGCAGGCCCCATGCCATCAGTGAGTCCATGAACTGTGAGATCCTCATCTGAGCTGAAATCAAGAGTTGGAGACTTAACTGACTGAGCCACCCAGGCACCACAATTTCTGTGTGTTTTTTTAATTATCACTGTGATTTGGGGGGCAGTTCCTTACATTTTCAACCCACAAACTGTTCCAGCCCCATCTTGTACTTTCCCTGCTCTGGATCATTAACTCAACATTTCTCTAAGGCTTGGAGAATGACATTTGGAAACCAAAAGTCTCTTATTAGGGTAGAGTATCATTGCTTCCAGTTCTCTCAGTGGACAGAGTTATATATATGTCAGTATTTGTCTGTGTGTATGTATTTAAAAACCATGAGGTTATAATGATACATCCAATTCAGTTCCAACACCACAAGATTCATGCTCACTTCCCCCTTTCCTCTAATCATAACTTCTTTCTCCAGTGTAAACCTGGCTTTCATTATCTATGATATACTAACTTATTGGCTCAATCCTCGAATACACATAAGTAGTTTCAAAATTACCAACCATACCCTTGTGAAAAATGAACCCACTGACTAGAGTACAATATTTGTGTATAGTCCTTTTAATATTTATTCTTAGAATACATAATCAATACTTACTCTTTTTATCTATCTATCATCTATCTATCTATCTATCTATTCTTGAGAGAGAAAGAAAGAGTGCATGAGGAACAGAGAGAGGGGGAGACAGAGAATCCCAAGCAGGCTCTGTGCTGTCAGTGAAGAGCCTGATGTGGGGCTTGATCTCAAGAACGGTGAGCTCCTGACCTGAGCTAGAATCAAGAGTTAGGTGTTTAACAGACTGAGCCACCCAGGTGCCCCAATACTTATTTTTTAAATCATATTCAAGTCAGCCCATATTTCTATAAAAAAACAAACCTACTAACTAGGATATATTTCTGTATATATAGTTTTTGTTTTTAGGCTTAAAAACACATAGTCAATAGTTATTTTCTTGAAATTGTATTCAATCTAAATTCAAGCCTCTGCCTGTGTTGGCTGGCAGTAAATTCATCACAGTCATTATTGGAGGTTTTCTTCCTTAGACCCAGGGTTGTTACAGAGATCCCCGGGGTCTTAAGAAGAGGAAAAATCCTCTGGGAAGGTTGCCTCAGTCTTTGGACCACACAGTTTACCATTCTAATGCCCAGTTTTCAAGCTACATTGTCCCTTGTACACCGCTCTATTCCCGTGGACACCAGACACATTTCTGAGGCTGGGAATCCTAGTGTCCATGACATTGCTTCTCCAGATGTACCATGTAGCCATTCACCCCCAGAGGTGGTTCCATGTGTAGAACTCCCAGAAGTCCTTGTCATTCCCAGTCTTGAACATCTATTTTACTTTTTATTTTTTTGCCTGAGAGTAAAAATAATGGCTGCTTGTTTTTCTGGTTATATGAGGGGAGCAGTTGATTGTTCCACAAGTTGGTATTTATTTGGTCACCTCTTTTTAGCCCCAGTTCACAGGACTACCTTTCGTTCTACCACTGGCTGCCAAGTCTAGAACTTCTGTAATGTTCTGTCAGGATATTGCTCCCCGATTTCAGGGCAGCCCTCTCCATACATATTCAGGTTGTAGCTCCTTCAGTTTCCTGGTATCTGCCACTATGCCATTTGCTTTCCATCTTCCAGAAGGTTTTTGAAACCTCTTACCTTGTGATGAATCTGTTCCCATTTTCTCGTCCTGTGATGAGTCCATTCCTTTTTTGTTGTTGCTCTTATGGATTATCTTGTTTTATTTCATTATGGTGATTTTGTTAGGAGCTGTCAAATCAGTGGGTTTAGTCTATCATCTTGAGTCAGAATCTTAGCATATATATTTATACAATAACTCAGAGCAGTTTTAGGACATTTTGCTTGGAAGCCTTTTGAGTTGTTTATGAATTGAACAAGAAAACTGGCTACTTTACATTGTAGTTGGACATTTATAAACCAAAGTGTCACCATTAGTGTAATTACTAACCTTATTTGCTAAGGAATCATTATTGTTTCTTGTAATAAAGTCTACCATCAAGGTGGATAAAGGTTAAAAAAATGGCATATATTTCCTCTAAATTTTCCAAGAGATTTAGAGCTTGTTGGAAGAAGTATGTAGCTTCACAAGGTATATACATCATAGGCAAAAAAAAAAAACCTCATTGGGCTGTATATATTTTATCTCCAATTATTTTGTAGTCTCCTCATTACAGATATCTGTTTCTAGCAAAGAAAGTTATTTTTAGTATGAAATCCAAGGCTTATATCTTGGCCTGATATATAAAGATACTCCTCTGATTTATTCTTTCCAAAGAATAGGACTTCTGTGTTCTGTTGGGTGGAAATGGAGCATTTACTCAACTATAAGGAGTGAAGGTAGGAGTCTGAGTACTTAGCTACTTTACAAATAGACTTTCAACTAATCTTCCTTTTTTGGACTCACTTTCAAAGGTACTTGCTGAAACTAATCCCTAAACCCTCCAAAGAGTTTAAGGAAGGAAAAGGGAGCTTCTTGGTTTTACCCTGCTGTTGGTCAAGGATTTAGCCTTTTCAAGTCCACTGTAAATATTATCACTCATCCTTCTTTCTAGCTTCCAAATGTTGTTGCCATTATCCCATGTTCTATTTTCCTTGCATGTCCGTAATTTGCTTTGTTTGGTTGTTTTTCATCCACTTACAGTTTTAACTAGGGTTCTTAGAGGGGGCAGAAGTAAAAATATGTGTTTAAGAGATCTTCGAAAGAGACATATCAGAGGTCTGCAGAAAGATATAACTAGAAATAAGGGTTGCTTCCATAACAAAAGGTGAAGCAGGGCTATCCACTAAGTCAACTTAATCTGTTATATATGAAAAACACATATTATTAAAAATATTTTGAGATGACACACATAAAGCAGTTCATTAAGATATATTATCATTCTTTATTTGATTGGATTTTTACCAATAAAGTATAGCTTCCATGGGCCTTGTGTTGTTTTTTTGTTTTTTAGGTCATTATTTGTAGCTGGCCAATGGAGAACCCATATTTTTGCTATTATTCTCTGTGCTCTTGCCTAAGCCCCAAATGTTTAGTCTGTTGTCTTTTTTTTTTTTCCAGATAAATGTTTCTTTATCGCATGCCATTGCTTCCTTCCCAAAAGATCCTTCCAAAGTTAAAACACAGCTTATAAAATACTAACAGGTGACATGGATGGATCTAGAGGGTATAATGCCGAGTTTAATAAGTCAATTGGAGAAAGACAAATACTATATGATTTCATTCATATGTTGAATTTAAGAAACAAAACAAACAGACAAAGACAAAAACAGACAAAGGAAAAATCCCCAGACTCCTAAATACAGAGAACAAAGTGGCCATTACCATTACTGGAGGGGAGGCAGGTGGCGGGATGGATGCAGCAGGTGATTAAGAGTATACTTCTTGTGATGAGCACTGAGTAATGTATAGAATTGTTGAATCACTAGATTATACACCTGAAACTAGTCTGGTGTCTTTTAGGAAATTAGCACTATTATCCTCATTTCACAACAGAAATGAAGTCCTCCCATCATACTGATCTCATTTCATATTCATTACTTCATACATCATCACACATTATCTTCATATAAATAAACTTTAAATCTTAGAAAAATTCTTATACTCTGGGATATATTTAAAGTTTTTGTATAAGTAAAATGTACAAGAGGACTAAGAAAGTACCTGACACGCAGAGGTGCTCAAAGTGTAGTAGCTACTGGTATGTGTAAGTGGTATGTGTATGTGTGTGTGTGTGTGTGTGTGTGTGTGTGTGCACATGCATATTTGGGAATTAATAATTTTTGGACCTGGATATCATCCTGCTTTCTTCTGAGTATCCGTAATTAGATTTTTAGGTATTTAACATTTGATCACAGAATGGTTATGTTTTCTTACTCTTCTGGTGTTCCACAGCTTGGGGGTACATCACTGCAGTGTCTTCCTCTATCTTCATGGTCTTTTCTACATCTGTATTTTCTCTTTTGTCTCTAACAAGGTGTATTGTCATTGGATTTACAGTCCATCTGGGTAATCCAGGATGATCTGTGTCCACTAATATGATAGCCAGCTACCTACTAGCTTGTCTTGAAGAGAAGACTGCCAGTATGTCTGTTGGGTCTTCCCAGAAGCAGGCACTGAGATGGAGTGAGGAATACAGGAGGTTGATTGGAGCATAATGCCTATGAAAGATGAAAGGGAATGGAAACAGGAGTAGGCCGGGAAAGTCTTCAGATTGCCATGCAGGTTTTACATCTAAGAAAGGAAGAAGGGATGCAAGCAGGACTGGGCAGGGAAAATCTCAGACCAGGATATAGACCTGACAAAATCTCGGACAGATTAATAGGTGCTCTGGAGCAAAGATTGTTCATTGATGAAAGAACAGGGATGGCCAGACCCTAGTGTTCCTGCTGTAGTCACTGGCTGGGAGCTGGCTAGGAAGAACATGGAATTGACTCAAAAGCTGAGATTAATCCTGAACACACTATAACTGAAGGCTGTCAGTTAACTACATTCTTTGCACTGAAAGTCAACTGTTTCTTGAAGGAGGATTTGAGAAACAAAGGAACAGGTTCAGTGCTTAAGTTAAAAATATACTCAGTAGTAAAGCTTCAGATCATAGGTTGTGAGGAGAAAGGTTAAATGAAATGATGTGTCTGTGAGGTGTGTTATCAAAGAATATAATATGGAAGCCACCACCGTATATCACTTAGTGAAATATAAAGACAATTTATTGATGTTTTATGGTAACAGCAACAAGCAAGAATTAAAGGAAAGTGAGAAAAACATTACATTAGTCAAAAAATGAACATTTTGATTTTAGATTTATCATATTTGAAAACGAAGTAATTATATACCAATGATCAGTTTATTCGTCATGAAGCCAGCCAGGCTAGTCCATGAAAATGTGAATATGGAAGGTGAGCGTGAATATTCAGAAAGTTGGCTGCAGAAATTTAAAGTGTCATGGTGTAAAATATTTGCAGATCTGTGGTGAAAAAGCTGTTGATCATCAAGCAACTGAGAATTACATGTGTAAATTTGCCAAGATCATATCTGATGAACACCTTAATCCTTCACAAATTTGCCAATGCTGAGGAAATAGCTCTCTACTGGTGCTGCTTCTAGAAAAACCTGAGCAATGGCTAATGAGAGAACCCCAGCAGGTTTTGACACTGGGTCTAGGGTGACTGTTTTTAGATGTGCCAGTTCTACAGGAAAGATGAAGTGGATAGCGACTGGAAAGAGCCAACTTCCAAGATATTTAACTGATGTGTGCAACATTTCTGCCACTACTGTGCAAACAGGGAAGTGTGGGTGAGCACATAAATACCTCCTGACTGATTCAATGCCCCTCTGCATCTATGGCTCAAGTTTATGGCAGGGAACCTGGACTGGAAAAAGCTATAGAGTTTTATTGTTCATGGACATTACTCTACTCATCCCTGTCCTAAAGTTCTTGGGGAAAATAATGTTTTCAACATTTAATTTTCCTTTCAATGTTACGTCTGTTGGTCAAAACTTTTTGGCCCAGAAGTTTTACACTCCATAAAGGGCAAACATACTGCACCCACCCAACTTTTGTTTCATTTTTAATTGTATACTTGTTGAATTAACAGATACTTAGGAATACCAAACATGCTCAAAGAGTCAAGTCTTAAGGATGTCATTTCTGAAGTAGCTAATGCTTGGGATGGTGTTGAAATGAAATGTAGATATTATCAACCTTAACAACGTAAACCCAAACTAAAAAAATTATGAGTGGAAGTGGGTGGGTAGCAAGGAGATGAAGTGAAGGGAAGGGCAAGTTTGCTAGCATATTCATCCTAAAATTTGCTTAAGAAATAGTGTCAATATTTGGTGAATAAAAAAGAAGGAATCAAAGAGTGTTTTAATTTTAAAGTTAGTTAGTAGCTAAATAAAAATAGTGACATATGGGCATTGGGAAAAAAGGGAAACTGCGGTGGTGTGACTTGATACTTATCTATCTATAAATTGTTTACTTGGAGTTAAATGTGCAATTGTCAAAGAACCAAAGGTCCTGAAGAGCATTAATGAAATACAGTAATCTCCAACTTATCCTCCCTCATTCCCAAGCTCCTCTCTAGAAGGGTCTACTTTTTTAAGAAAGAGAGAGAGAGAGTGAGAAAGCAAGGGAGAAGGTCAGAGAGAAAGAGAGAGAGAGAGAGAGAGAGAGAGAAATCCCAAGCAGGCTCCATGCTCATTGTGGAGCCTGATGCTGGGGCTTGATCCCACAACCCTGGGATCATGACCTGAGCCAAAATCAAGAGTTGGATGCTCAACTGACTGAGCCACTGGGTGCCCTCGAAAAGGATCTACTCTTAACTTGTAGCAACTATACACACACTTGGTTCTTTTGATGGTGATCTCTATAATTCTAACAAAAATGAGTTAAAAATTAAAAATAGAAAACCTGGAAAAGAATGCAATCTTAAGGGAGATACTAACATCCTTTTACATATGAACCATATTATCTGAGAGCATACCTTTACCTCCTTCATTTCATTTGGCCCTTATGGAGATTTTGTGAGTTTGGCAGCCCTTGGCATTATCAGATCATTTTAAGAGTAGGGAAGCCAAGCACAGAGATAACTAATTGGTCCAACATCACATGGATATGGAAGTGTAGATACTATGGTCAGGCCTGAATCACATGTCTTCTAATCTTGTCTTTATGTCTGTATATCAGTGGTTCCCAAACAGTGGTCCTTGGAGCACGCTGGTCCAGAAAGACATTTTCACTGGCCCAAAACTTCTCTTTGGGTAAATTCCTGAGTATCTTTCTTTGGCCTTGAACACCCTGAGCTGCATAGCATTGAGAACAAGTAAAGCAACAGAGCACTGTAGTCTCCTTTTTGAAGCTCTTCTGGCCTGCTCTACTGATAACCTCTTGGGTCTTGGAAATATCCAGGATGGAGAGAGAAAGTTTGACCTTCACCTTTCTAAGTATCACTCTCTCCTTCTGGGGGCAGTTTTTTTAAAGATGACTTTTGTAAAACATAAAATATCCCTGTCACATTCAGATTTACATTTCTAGGCTCTTCTATCCTCTGGTATTTATGTTGTGATTATTGTTCTCAAAAGGACATGTCCATTCCTGCAGATTTGTTGAGAGGGCATTTCAGCTTTCTTTCACATGTTTTTGGAATAGGACTCTGATTGACAATTTGTTCTTGGAAGTTAAGTACAAATTTAGAATGCACTGTTTCTTGTCCACTTAAATCCGATATTAGCCCTGTTTTATATTCCTTAATTTCCATTTCAGTGAAACCACATTGGTTTTCTCTAATGCAAGTTCCCGATTAGAATTTTGATTGAGAAATTCTTGCGTTCCTCCTTGAGAATCTTCTTCCTTCATTGACAATGGACTGCTGATATACTAAAGCAATCAATTATCCCCCAAATGTCTGATGCATAGATTTTATTTCTTTTCTGAGAAGCATTACAGGTGTAGATATCTGATGGACTTTTCATGCATTTGAGCCATTTGAAGAATGATAATTTTTATAAAGTAGCAAAGTAGGGAGGTAAAAAGTACCATGTGGTCAGATGGGGAGGGAGTTTACACATCACTTTGTTGTTTATCATGTTTGTGATGTCAAGCAAATTACTTACACAATCCGGAGATCAGTTTTCTTATATGTAGAATGGAAACAGTGTTTCTTATTTTACAGTTTTGTTGTGAGGCTTGTAAAAGAGGAAAAAATACTTAGCACAGGGTCTAGCATGTAAGTTGTATTCAATATATGATAGGCACTATTTTTATGAGTCTTTTCTGTCTTCAGGGTCATGACTAGTAAGCATCTAGCAAAATTTGTGGCAGATAAGAGATGATCAAAAACTATAATAATGAAGGGATAATGACTAAAGTATTCAATCTCATATGGGAGCATACTGAACTATCATTGGCTTCTACTTTCCTGGCATAGATCTCTTAGGGCACCTCACACAGACGTATTGCATCCTTTATAGAGATAGAAACACTACAGAGTTGAAAATTAATGCCACGTCACTCTGCCTGAGAAGTCACAACTTACAGTAAAGTGGAGATTGGGTGATTACCTGATTGTTCAAACTTTATTCCTCCTCATGGCAACATAACTGAAACCACTGAGGCTGGTGGGGTATCAGGAGGATAAGCAACAATCATTTTGCTGCTGTGAACCTAGTTTAGGAGTCATCCTTTACCTAAGTGTTGCTCCATTTACATTCCCTGCTAAGCCTAGGCTCTTGGCTTTCAGTCCAATTACAACATTGGGATTAAAACTTCTATACTTGGTAGAGTCTTGACATCTTGCCTACATAAGTTTGTTCAGGGCCCCTCCTCAGAATCCTTATCTCTCCACTGCTGACTTGGCTCCTGTTCTGAAACAGACATACCATCTGGGGTAATAGTCATCCACCTGACCTAGAATATTCCCCGCGGACATCTGTATCCTGATCCCACTCATTGGACAGGTCCTTGCGAAGCACATATTCCAACAACTATTTGATTTACAACTATGTTCAGGTAATTTATACACATATGTTGACCAGGTGGCCTGCTGCCCCCACCAAGGTGGCCCAGCAACTGGCCAGTTCCTTCATGGAGTTCCTCTGTATTCCCTCTCCCTCCTGTTACCTGGTTTAATCTGCCACTATCCATGCAAGTCTTGCCACAGAGGCTTTTGGAGTACTGACACATTGACATTTTGTAGAGGGTTGTAAACTGAATGCCAGGTAAAATTCCAAAAGAATGAGAACCTTTACAGATCCACTTTAGGGTCTGGACTATTTCAGTGGAAGATGGATGTGACTGCTTCTACTCACCACTAATTCTTCTCCATTCCTTATTTCTCACTGCCCCATACTCCGTAGTGTCTGAGACACTGCCTCAGGGGGCCAGTGAGGCAGGTCTCCTGGGCTGGTGCTGTGTCATGGTTACCGTGTACTGCCTTCTGCTCAGTCTCGGTCTTAAAGGAGCACTCTAATTTTAATTTCCTAGTGAAACATGGGATGTTGTGGCAGAGACGAGTTTCTTTTCCAGTGTCTAAGATACAGTTGTTCCTTGGTTGCACAATAAGTAACACAGTTTTTACCTTTAAAACTATTATTGTCTCAATTAATCACTCTCTGAAAGACTCCTTTATTTGCCCAGTGTCTGGAAAACTCACAGGGGCTGGTATTTGGCAGACTTTTGAGATTAGAGGATTTAGCCCAAATTCATTTCAAAAGTGACAAGGCTCTGTATGAGGCTCCATAGCGCTCCTTCATGGCAGAGCTAGGACAGTCCTTCTTGTCTGCTGGATCTTTGGGATCTTATTGTATATTAATACGAGCCCGAGTCACTCTTTGTTTGTTCTATCCATTGAATATAGTGTGCTGGCTATTCTCAAGACAGAGAATCAAGATGAGGGTTGATAGAGAAAATAGTGCTTGTGGTAACAGAGTTATTTTGCAATAAGCTTTGCACATCTCTGGTCTCTGCTTCGTCCATGATGGGGACACAGGGGCTCTTGGAATCCACGTCTAGATGGAGCCCCAGCCTGGCAAGTTTCCATACCAGGAGAAAGTAATCTGAGTCCTGAATGACTACCCCACCCCCTCCCACCTCTCTCTCTGCTTTATTGAGGATGTATTTTAGGCAGAGACTACAACAGTGTAGTTAAGAGGTCCTACAGAAGAGAATCAAGTCATCTGAGAATCAAGTCCCCACATTCATCTGCAAGACCTCTTCCCCATAGTGCCCAGAGATTCCTTAGGATCATAGGAGGGAGATAGTGCCCCACTTGGGAATAGTGCACCAACTCTTTCTTTTAGGGACATCTTATTGGTTTCTTTCTCTTCCTTTTCACATCTGTGTATTATCAGACTCTGACGCTCCTGCCTCCTCAGGCTTGCATTTATTGCTCCCTGAACACTTTTTCTTCTTCTTTTTTCTCCCTGAACACTTCTGTGACATGGTCACATTGGGTTCTCGGGTCCTCTGGGCTGGCTGATTCCAGAAGCCTCTGAAATAATCCCTGGCCTTCGATGTCCTCCCCTCTAAACTCTTCTGAATACCACCCTGAGCAACCACCAGTCTTGCAGTGTTACTGCTGATTGGAAATGTCATGTGATGCAGTGGAAAGGGATGTGGTTTGGAATTAGGCCTGCATTTGGTCTCCAAGTCTGCCACCTTCTAGCTAGTGCTCTGGGCCAAGCTAGTTAATTTCTCTTAACCTTAGTTTCCTCGTTTATGAAATAAGGATAATAACAACACCTACCTTGACAAGTTGAGGATTTAATGATAATACCAATGAAGTCCTTAGCTATAGTAAACATGTAGAAACATTGTCTTCTTTCTATTCTCATGCATACTTGATATGGTGTCTTAGCTTGTGTCTCTCCTAAAAGCAGTCTCCCCACCACCCCCCTGTCCAAAAAAACCCAAGGATTAGAATTCAAGTAGTTTATTTGGGAAGTTAGTCATGAAGAATGAGATAGGGAAGAGAGGAAGAGCAATAAAGGGTATGCTAATGTGCAGGTTGCCACAATGGGTAACAGGGATGTAATCCCCCTAGAAACTCTTTGACAAACTATAGAACACACCTCAGACCTGTCGCACTGAGGGTCAATGAACCCGGACTCCACCAACTTGAACTTGTCATTGGTTAAGCATGGCTCCTGGGTTCTAGCCTGTGCCATGAGCTGGCCAAGCAAAACCCTGCTGGTGAATAAATACGCTTAGGCAGAGATGGTGTAGGGCAGCACCTGTGTATGCTCTCTGAGGAAGGTCTAGGAATATTTCCAGGGCATTGACGGTTCAGTCTATGGTGCCCGACACACAGTGAGTATGTTGTTATTGGACTGAAGAGAAACAGGAAATCAACGCTAGGTTAGGGTGACACACTGCTGAAAGAAGAAAAATGTTGGGTCCCTCAGTTCCTCAACGTCTGGGTTTGTTGTCAGTCTGGTGCGTGTACGCATGCACACACACACACACACACACACACACACAGGAGCTTGGTAGGAGGAGCATAATGTTTGCAGGCCCTGGAAGATCCTCTCTCAGCCTGTGCTTGGGGCTGCTTCTGGCCAGGGTCCTCCAGACCTGACCTCACTAGGGTGTCTACCTACCAGAGATTCCCTCCCCCCTTCCCACCCCCGGGAAATCCACTCCCATCTCATTCACAGCATTAAAATGCCCAAGAGCATCATAGCCCCCAAGGCCCCAAGGCGGTTCATTTTTATCATGCCTGTCTGCATCATCTCTATCTCTTCTCTACGACCTCCTCTGCCCCCCACTCAGTGCACAACAATGTCTCTGAGGACCTTGCTTATTGTTACATTACTTTGTTCCTCTTGCCTCTCCTTTCATCTTGCAATTTCCGATATAATCTTTTTGTAATCTCTTTGCTACAGATTTCCTATTTGTTTTCCCTGTTTCCATTGTGGGCAGACAATTCCTTCTCATACCTGACTAATCTCCCTTGATCCCTTTACTTCCTAACTTGTTTGCCTTCTGTACCAAGACCAAGGTCCTGGTTTATTCCTCAACAGGTCTAGTTGATCAGGTGCAAGAATTCCACTTTGTCTTTCTCTGCTGACTCTGCCAGACAATTCACTTTATTGCAGTAAGTATGCATTGGGAGTATACTGTGTGCCCAGCCCTGGCTGTGCGGAATCTATGGAGGTGTGTAGATAGATAGAAGCAAGGACTTGCAGAATTGAGAGTCTGGTTGATAAACAAAGAACCCAGTCATGAAACAGTTAAATAAATGTTTAAATTCGCATATGTTCCCCTCTCCCCACCCTCTATCAACCCTCAGTTTGTTCTCTGTATTTAAGAGAGGGGAAAATGGGTGATGGGCATTAAGAAGGGTACTTGTTGGGTTGAGCACTGGGTGTTGTATGTAAGCAATGAATCACGGGAATCTCCTCCCAAAACCAAAAACACACTGTATATGCTGTCTGTTAGCCAACTTGACAATAAATTATATTAAAAAAATAAATTCACATGTGTCACAGACTACAGCTGTGAGTTGTAGAGTAGCTTGGGAGCAGGGACAGAAGGAAGGAAGAAGGACAGGGTTTGGGAGAAAACGCTACTCCCCTGTGTTGGGGCTCCCCAGGACCACACTCAGGTTTGAGGGTTCCCTGGAAGGACTCACAGAGCTCAGAAAAACTGTTATACTCATTTATTACAGTTACAGTAGAAGGATACAGGTTAAAATGGCAAAGGCAAAATGCACATAGGGCAGAGTCCAAGAGAGACCAGGTTCAAGATTCCAGTTGTCTTCTGTCAGTGGAGTCAGATGGACAGCACTAAATTCTCTCAGCAGTGATGTATGACAACACGTACTGTCAATCAGGTAAGATCATCCAAGGCTTGGGGTTCATGGTTTTTAGGTTTTCACTTACCCAGACTCCAGCCACACTAGAAGTCAAATTGATACCAGATAGCCCAAAGTCCATAAAAGATAGCCCAAAGGCATACAAAAAGAGGCATTCAACATAAGTCACATCATTAGCATAAACTGGTATGGCCCAAGGCCTCCGGTATCCAAAGATGCTGTTATCAGGCAGGATATTCCAGGAGCTCAAAGGTTATTTTGCAGGAGGTGGTTGAAGGCCAATCCTGAAGACCTTTGGAATGTGCAAAGTTTGGGCAACCTAGGTCGGTGACCTCACCCTTTATGGAACACCATACCATCCATCTATAGAGTGAAGGAATGGTGGTGCAAGAAAAGGCATCTGAAGCCACCAAAAGTTTAGTCCAAATCCTATTGTTTCTTAGGTGTGGAAAGTGAGGCTCAGAGAAGAAAAGTGACGTTTAATGGGAAGCCTTCCTTGATGCGCTCCAGATAGGTAGGAACACAACACTGCTTTCCTCCCAAGAATCCAATAGAACCTAAAAAACAACTGCCATTTATTGAATGCTTTCTAGGCGCTAAGAACCGAACTAAGTGGTTTTCACGCATTATCTCTTTGTTAGCTGTGATGGTGGGTATATGCATTCAAGTTTTGTTTCCACCACTAGATGGTACTAGTAGTGGAGACACATACTAGTAGAATGTGACTTCATCTTAATGCCCTCAGTGTCTAACACCATGCCTGGCACATAGTAGGTGTTCAAGAAGTATTGATGAAGTAAATATATAAATGAATTAATATTTTGCCCTGTGATGAAGTAAATAATGTCAGGAGCCAGAACTAGAATCCAGGTTTCCTCCTGTGCAATTCCTCTGAGTAATATTGCAAAAACCAAACAAGCTGGATGACAGTTGTTCCCAAACTGAGACTTCCAGGAAAGTGAACTATTTGTGGATAATATTCCATTCATGCATCCACAAACATACAATAAATAGAATGAAACAAAATCATATATCATCAGCTCTAGAAATAATATTATAAAATACCATTTATTAGTAATGAAACTACATGAGTTTCCCCCATAGATGCCGTGGTGTTTCCTATCTGTGTGCCTTTGCTTACACAGGCCCCCAGTGTTCGGGGAGGTCACCATGGGTTTACCCCGATTCCCCTGCCTCACCACTAATTTGGGACTCAGATGTATTATCTGTTAGAATCCATGGGTAAAACTCAGAGGGTCTAAAGAATGGGAAATTATTTTTATTTTTTTAACCTCTAACTGATATTGATCACTTGTTTTCATTATGAACATAGTTAACAAATCCTACTGGTATTAGCAGTATTTGAGATTTTGTTACCAAAGGAAGCACAGATTTTTTTTTCTAGCCCATTACAGTTATTGCAAATATCTCAACATATTGACTATGTTCTTCACTATTTGGTAACTAGAGTAGTTATTAGGCCCACCATTTGATCTTATTTTTAATAAGTTAACAAAGAGGTGCATACATTTAAAATATTTTGATAACTAAATTGCAATATAATTACCTTCTCTGTAATCCTGTGTATTTTATATTATGCATTAAAATATTTTATTTTATATACTATAACTAATAAATATAATTATCTTATAATATTAAAACAGTATTTAGATAAGGAGTCCATAAGTTTTACCAGAAAGTTGAGACCATGACTGAGGGCATCATAACTTATTTTGTGTGACATCAAAGGGATTTCCTAGTTTCCATAGTGCTCCATTAAATGTCTGTCTCACCAACTAGACTGTGAGTACTTTAGAGAAGAGAGGGGGTCTTATTCATTGAATATGTCCAGCTCCCAGGACTGTGCCTAGGGCTTGGTGGGTAGCCAATAACGCTTCCTGCACGTGCTGCTAAATTAGTGAATGAATATGCGAATGAGAGGGCTTTTCAACAAGCATGTCCAGACTCATACTTAGGAGTGCAGTTTTTTCTTCTTCAGAGATCTTCCTTTGGGGAGACTGCACATTTATTCCTTTTGGCTTTCCCTCACTTGGGCTATTTCTGCAATCTCCCTTGGGGCAGTTACCTTCTTGGACAGGTTCTGAGAGCACTACTAAGTAATTCAGCCCATAAAGTCAAAGTCAGAGTGGTTTGTGACCCACCTTGGTCACCTAGCTTTTTGCTCAAGCTCAGCTCTGAGTGGCTTTTGACAGTTTCAAATGATAAACTTCAAAAAAAAAAAATCCACTTTAGAGCATGAAGATCTAGAGGCTGCCACAGAGGCTATTTAAAAGCACCATCATGATCTGAAAAGAATTCTGGAAGAGGGACACCAAAAGTGTCCTCAATCATGGCAACCTAGTGAAAATAAGTTTGTAGTTTCTTCAAGGGACTACTTTAAGTTGGCCAAGAATTTTTATAACTTCTAATGCATTGATTAAAAAAAGGCTTGATTTTTCTGGCTCTTTGTTTCTATCTTGCAGCAATCTTAGGGAAGTTTCAGTGGTCCCAGTCTCCTAAGTTATATTTAGGACTGGTGGCCAAAACCTCCCCAAATACAGTGCAGTTATTTATACCAGTTTCTCCTTCTTGAAATATAAATGTTGAGGGTCTAATACTCAGAATGAAACAGTCTATTTGCTATTTTGCTGTTGTTGAGCACATATCCAAACCCCTTGATACAGAGTCAGAGATTTACATAATCATGAACTCCCCAGAGGTTGAGTGTTGCACAGGCTCATATTAAAGTACCTCTTTGTTAATCAGTATTCTTTTGTCACATACCAGACTGGATTAGATGGATCTATGGAGAATTGCGAGAATCTGGAATGATGCTCTTCCATTAATACCACCTTCTTTTACATTCTTCTGGTGCTCCAAGAATGAAAGCCACAGGCAAATATTTCTTGTAATGCTGCCTTTCCCTTCAGCCACAGAGGAAACAGACAACACAAACACCAACAAGAAATAAAGGTCCCATGAAGGTTAACTGTAAGAAGAATTTCCCTCATTCTTAGCTGACACTTGACAGATCAATTGTAAAGATCTGTCCATTGGAGATTATTATAAGATAAATAAATATTGTAAAAACTGTTCCCTGCAAGTGCTCCACCTTTAAAGAATACAACATTGATTTATTCGGTTTCCAGTCCAATAAGCTGTGTGCTAATCATCTTTCACAGCAGATACTTCAAAGGAGAAAAAAGACACTTTAAGGAGAAAGTCTTTAAGACAATTTGAGATACCTCAAAATCTCATTATCTATATAGAATCCTGAGTTGCATTGCATATGTATTAATTTGGATTTTCTTATTTGTATAATGAGTCAACAAGCTGATAGGTCCTGGGGGCCACTAGAATCTAGGTCTGTTAATTATCTAACATAATTACAGCAAGAAACATCTGTGCCTTTTCTCCTGCCCCACACCAGTAGAAATACATCTACACAGCAGGTAAGGGATATTGTTACTTTAAAAATACATATAATGTTAGACATTTCTTCTTACCAAATATTCAGTTAATTAAAAAGTAACATTTGAGGGGTTTAGGTTTTTCCATTTTTATTTAATGTTTATTTTTGAAGGAGAGAGAGACAGTGTGTGAGTAGGGGAGGGGCAGAGACAGAAGGAGACACAGAATCCGAAGCAGGCTCCAGGCTCTGAGCTGTCAGCACAGAGCCTGATGGGGGGCTTGAACCCACGACCTGTGACATTATGACCTGAGCTGAAGTCGGATGCCTAACCGACTGAGCCACCCAGGTGCCCTGGGTTTTTCCATTTTTTAATATTCAATTCAAGGACCTAAGAGTTACATGCTAACTGCGTGCCATCTACAGTTCTAGATGCAGAGTATACAACATACAATTTGAAAATTGTTTGGGTCCCTGCTTATATGTAAATCCCTGTAGAGTGGGGGAGACTAAGTACATAATAATGGACTAAGTACTATAACTGAGGTGTAAAAAGTTCTGTATAGATACGGTGAAAGATAGATAAGTCTGCTTTATTCTGCTAATTATCTCCTCCTCCTCTCCCACATTGTCACCTTCTCCTTCTGGGTGGGCAACTCCCATCTCCTAATAGAAAAATGAAACAAAGCAGCACTACCAGAAAGAAACCTTCCCTCAAGCCTACAGGTAATCACGGTCCTTTCTCTGTCCCTGCCCAATCAGGCTTGGAAATGCATTGTCTACACTATTTCTTCATCCCCTGGTGTGGTGGATACTGTAATGCTCAGACCCCCCTTTTTAAGGAAGGGCATGCTTCCTCAGCTGCTGGAAGAGCTGTCAGCACATGGTCTTCAGTTGTCCTTCCTTCAGGGCTGCTCGGCTAGACACAGCTGGCTCACCCGAGTTCACATCCCTTTTCGTCTGTCCACCTTCATGAATGATTGAGGCAGGGTATACAGACAGGGCTGGCCATCATGTCCCAACATGGGACTGCTTTGAAGGGCCATGCTAGCTCCAGAGCTTCTCATGGTATTTACTGAGACTGTTGTATGGCCAATATTATATCTTGATTTCTCCCTCTGTCCACTCCTATTTCCTTCTCCACAGGGCTTGATCACAAGCGTGGTCCTTAAGAAACATGTATACCAAATTCCCTCTGTTGTCTGACTCCCAGGGAACCCATCCATGGTACCTGTAGCCCTTATGCCCTGTGTCTCTCACAAAGAGGCTATGTGATGAGCCTGCTAGTGAGGTCAGTTGAAACAATTTTTTAATGTTTCTTGCTGGATTATTTATTGCTCAAGAAAAGGGGCCATTAAAAAAAACAATTTTTAGTTGGGGTGCCTGGGTGGCTCAGTTGGTTGAGTGTCCCACTCTTGATTTCTGCTTGGGTCATGATCCCAGGGTTGTGGGATCGAGCCCTGTGTTGGGCTCTGCTCTGAGTGCTAAAGATTTTCTCTCTCTCCCTCTGCCACTCTCCCCTGCTAGCGTGCTCTCTCTCTCTCAAATAAATAACAATAATAATAATTATTATAATTATAATAATTATAAACTTTTACTACAAATGGTACCTGGAGCAGCACATTATAAATATTAGTTGAAGAAATGAATACATATTAGAAATCCTCTCATTATTTGTATGTTTGGATAGTTGCAGAAGACAAATATTCTTGCTTCAGAGGGATGCAAAAGAAAATAGAAGATTGGCCAACATGTTTTTAGAAACTTTGTACACATTAGACTATAAGATATTGGATAAAATAACTAAACAAAACTACCTAAAGTTCATGAAGGACTTAAGTGGTAGAGAGTGAGCTGTGAACCAAAGTTGCAGGAATCCCGAGGAATCTAATAATATCTACAAAGACAGAAGTGGCGGTAGTCCAAGTGCACAGTGTAGGAGTTAAAACTTGGTGTGCAGGGAGGAAATGGGGAGGGTAATTCTGGTGAGCGTACAGCAATAGCGCTTGGGGAACAGCAGGGACAGGGCAGTGTGAGGAACAGTCAGAAGAAGATAAGAGGATCAATTTGATCAATCACAATTCCTTATATGGGAATATGACAATAACGAGGTACCATATGGGCATTTAAGAAGATCTTGTGACTGTACTAGTTACTTATTGCTGTGTAATAAGTGACTCCAGAAGCTTGTGGCTTAAAACAGCAACCGTTGATTAGCTCAGTTTCTATGCAGCAGGCACTCAGGCATGGCTTAGGTGGGGCCTTAACTTTAGGGTCCCTCGTAGGCTACAACCACCTTATCTGCTGGGCTTGCCCTCATCTCGAGCTTCAAATGGGACAGATCTACTTCTAAGCTCACTCATGTGGTTACTGACAAGATTCAGCTCCTTATGGGCTCTGGGTGGAAGGTGTCTGTTTCTTGTTGGCTGTTGGCCAGACGCTGTTCTCTGTTCTTTGGCACATGACCTCTCCATTAGAGTGAACACAGGAGAAGACACACAGCAAGGGAAAGAATAGCAGCAAGATAAAAAGATGAAAAGTCATAGTGTATTGTAACCTAATCATGGAAGTGACTCCATGATTTTTGCTGTATTCTTTGGTTAGAAATAAGTTACTGGATCCAGCCCATAATTGGGTGGGGATTCCATCAAGGATGTAAATTCTAGGGATTGGGGATGATTGTGAGCCATGTCAAATACTGCCTGGCACATACTCAACTTCTATCCCAGTAACTTTCATGAATAGAGAGTGGATTATCTCTAATCTGTGCCCTTCATTTGTTGTGCCTTGCCATGGAATTGCCCAGCTTTTTCATACCTGTGCACCTTTGCATGTCTGATTCTCCCTCTTGGATACTATTCTCTCTTCTTTCCCTGGACAATTTCTACACCTTCCTTATGTTTCAGTTGTTCATCACTTCCTCCATGAATCTCTCTCTAAATCCATAGGTACTAGTAGTCTTTCTTCTCCATGCTCCCATTTCCTTTTATAAATATAGTCACACAGCAACTTGCTACATTTCATTGACCTTATGTGTCTACATATGTGTTTTTCCTGCTAGATTATTGCTTCCTTGAGGGCAAAGATTATGTTTTAATTATCCTTTCATCCACAGGGTTTTGCACAGTTATTAGCTCCAAGTAAACTCCATAAATGCTTTCTATTTTTTTGTGACAAGGTCATAGGAAATGGTCAATAATTACACTCTAGTAATTCATTTATTTTATTATTATTATTTTTTAAGTTTATGAAGCATCTGCACCAGCTATGTGCCACTCACTAACTCTCAGAAAACTCAAGGCAGGCATTCCTTCTCCTATCTTCAAGATTTGGAAATTCAGGTTAAAAGAGATTATTTAACTTTCCTGAGCTCCTTTCCTTTTATCTCTCTTCTAGCTACTGGAGGTCATTAGACAAAGTTCTCTGATCAATGGCATGTAACTAGAAGTCTGCTGGTGGGGATTCCAGGAAAACTTTTGCTTTCCTGATTAAAAATGGACCATCTCAACTGGAACATTCTATTTTTTTTTAAACTACCATTGTGTTTTCCCTGCTGTTTTTCTTAGGACCTGGAGGTAATTCCTAGAAGTTCAGCAGGCATCTTGTAGCCATGAGTCTATAAGCATGAGGATGCAAGCCAAGGGGACCAATCGAACAGAAGGAATCTAGGGTCTTAATGATATCTGTGAATAGTTGAAGTAGTCTTGTATTGCCATTTGTGGCAATGTTATGGGAAGAAAATTAATCTCTATTTGTAGAAGCCAATGTTAATACAAGTTTTTCTGTTTTGTTTTGTTTTTAAATCCCAACTAATACTTCTGCCAAGTGGTAGAGCTGAGATTCAAACCTAGTCTCCTTGACTCTAAATCCCACATTGTTTCTACTCTGCTGTATCACATAGTTCCTTATTCAAGTTTATTCAACATGGACAGAAATGCAAGGACTAATAAGCACAGAAAAGAGGCAGTAACTAGTCTACAGTTACATGATCAGCTGTGCCTGGTCTGCCCAAGTTTTTCCACGGATAAGAAGTTAATGGTGGTAGAATGATCAGATAAGCCTTCATGGGTGGGGTGAGCTACAAGCCAATTCTCAACTCATGGGTAGAATTTGGATGCTCAGGGAGGAGTGGGCACAGGATAGTGCCATCTAGATGGGGGAAGAAAGGAGACTGTCATATATCGCTGGTGAAGGGAAATCACACAAACTCTTTCATCCTTCTCCCTTTATCTTTATCACTTGCAAAGTGAACTTGAAATCCCTCTCTTACTTTTTGGCTAAGAGTTTGAGAAGCCATTACACCATTATCCGCAAAGGTCATCAAGTAGGCACAGGTGGAAGAGGGAAGTTAAATGTCATGTGACAACCAAAAGCACTGCTGATGTCAGACAGACAGTGGAGTCAACTTGAGATGAGCAGGTCACCAGGAAGGTACTTGCTGCTCTCTCACTGATGTCTCGATTACACTCGATAAAGCTCCGTCATCCTTCTTCCCGGATGCCACACTGTTGTCAGGAGGATCCATGGCAGAGGTAATCCTCAGACAATGGTTTTGACAAGCACTGTGAGAAAGTGCCAGCATGTTAGGACATCTGGGGGGCTTTTGAAATTATTGCCTTAAATTTTTCTGGTGTCTGAATCAGGGTGGAAGGAACTTGGTGTTTAATAGAGTCTTGGCTGGCTTTATGACTTCCTTCACAAATGCAAATTTCTTCCAAGTGTGCACTTGTAGGGACAGGGAATATTTTTTAGCTCTTTCTCCATCACCTAAATAAGTTTTTTAACTTAAGATAAAAACTAGGTATTATCCTTTTTAGATGACCTTGTTCTGAAGATCTACCAAAATGAAGTGAATTTAAGATCTTCAAACTTTATGTATACCTTATATGCATAAATGTTTAGAGAATACTTGGAAAAAATGTATAGTCATCCATATTTTGCATAGCAAAACAGCTCGGCCACAAGCAGTCTCCTGGACAGTGGTTGGAGCTAATTTTCCCATGGTAAATTTTGTCTTGTTATAAGAATTATTTGGGGTCTCCCTAAATGACTTTTATTTGATAATCCCATCTGTTAGAAAATAGCAGAATAAGAGTTTTATTTTTAGATTAATCTGCTTTGACCAATGCAATTAAAGCAAGCTTAGAAAACGACAAGGCAAGGGCTGAATGAGAAAGCAAGGAACATCTGGAGGAAAATGGAGGGAAGAACAAAGTACATAAACTTGTTTGTTGGCTGACAAAATCTTCGACACGAGAGAACATGATGTCCATATTCTGTATTTGTCTCCAAGATCAGTCTTCATGGACTCAGGTTTGTCTCCTGTGCAGATTAAGAGGTATCTGGGTTCTTTTTCTTCTAATGGAAAGAATAGTTCATTATAGAGCTTTTGTCCCTTTTTGTCCGAGGCTCAGAACAACAGTTGGCAATGACTGTGCTTGGGAATCAATGGCAGAGGCAGCCATAGTGCATGTTAGAGCTGCTAGAGCTTAGTGCACTAAGGATTTCCCAAGGATTTTGTAGAAGCTCCAGCAAGCCCAGGGGTAGCCAGTGGGAAAACATGGAGGGCATCTCTTACTAGTAGAAAGACTATTCCTGAGTGTGCCGAGGACTCCAGCAGACAAAATAGTCTGCTGGAGACAGTCATGCTGCTTACATTAACAACACCCCCTAATGTGTGAGGCAACAGATGCTGGAACCCCAGATATTAATTTGATCTCATCTGTACATGTAAGCAGTTACAGTTATGAAAAGATGTGAACTACCGAAGCAAAATAGTGCTCAAAATGCAATGACGTGAATCAGAAACTACCTGTATGCAGTGCCTTGGATATTCTCCTCTCTGTCCTCTCCAGCACTCCCCAGGCTGGATATGGAGTGCGTTCCTACTCACTGCCGTTGTTCTTAGCTGTATGTCTTCCAAGTTCACCTTACTCACCTATTCCTGACATTTGTTACTATTAATCAAAAGAACTTCACCGTCTCACCCACCCTGAAGCAGCTTGCTCCTCTCCCTTGGGCTGTGAGTAACTTGGGAGATAAGGTGGGGGATGCCCCAGAGAAACCCACCAATTTTTACACATTCACTGATAGGTCCTTGAGTCAGCATAGCATCTCAGAATAAGAAATAGATAAATCAGAATCAATGAGAACAAATACTGATATTACATCAGTCGGCAAACTAAGTGTCATAAGACAAAGGACCCTAGTTCTTGGCTCAGTTTCCCTGGAAAATGCAGAAATCCATACCCACCCCCTCACCCTACCCCCCACAAAGCGCAAATGTTTGTAGAGAAGTAGCTGAGGAAGGAATTCTTTTACTGTTTCTCCCCTTTCCCACCAACATATAGCCATCAGCCTTGAAAGAGGACCATCCTGCACTGTTCATCTGATGGTTGTCCAGAGGTCTGCTCAGAGTTCAGGCAGTCTTGGCACATGGCCTTCCACCTGCCAAGGCTTTGATATAAATTATTCAGTCATGTCTCATGCGTACACTAATACACCAATTTACTCATGGTCTTTGTCCTTGACAGGGTCAAGTTTTGAGCAAAAAATCTTCTTCCTTTTATTTGGAATTTATTCAGATCTTCTTCCTTACAGGTCTTGTAGCCTGAATCCTTTCCATTTTAGATCTGTTAATGGTTCTTCCATGCCTTCTATGGCCTACAGCTCTTGAACCTGAGCTGTCTCAGATGGTGTCTCCTGCTGGGCAAGTTTAGTTCCCTCACTTAGGCTGCCCATCTGGTAGAAGAAGTCTGAGAGGGAAGGGAGGGCAGTGCCTAGCTCTACTTTTTCTTGTCTTCCATAAGATTTTTTCCCCTTTTGTAACACTTCTGCCTCACCTTCACATTATTTTTCTGTTTCTCTTTCGTGGAATGGCAGAAAAAAAAATCAGAAATCAGGGAATGGCTAACTTTTCTGACATGAGAAATGGCAAGTTCAAATCTCAGTTGTGACAAATTCTGTCTGCATGGCTTTGGACATTCTTTTGGTTCTGCTACCCAATTCCAATGTGTGTGTACACAACCAAGTACCTCTCTGACACCATTTGGGTGACTTATGATTTAGTTTAATTTGGACACTGACTGCCTGGGGAGCATATCTGATTTCACAGTTTAAGAGTTTATTCCTACAAGGCCACTCATCCCCTTCAGACACCAGTCATAAGTTCAGGTTGTTACCTGTTCTTCTGAGTGACTGGATACAGATTGGAGGTTTTCGTGACCCCATCCTTGGGTTTGATTACTTTGTTAGAGCCGGTCACAGATCTCAGAGAAACATTTCGCTTACTTGATTACCAGTTTGTTATGAAAGGATATAACTGAGGAGCAGCCAGATAGAAGAGATACATAGGGCAAGGTATGTGGGAAGGGGCATGGAGATTCCATGCCCTCTCCAAGTGTACCATTCTTCCTGTATCTCCGTGTGTCACCAAGCTGGAAACTCTCAGAAACCCATCCTTTTGGGTTTTTATGGGGGCTTCATCACAAAGCCATTGGCCATTGGTAATTGATTCAACCTCCAGCCCCGTTCACCTCCCAGCAATCCAAAAGTAGGACTGGAAGTTCCAAACCTCTAAAAAACCCCTGGCAACCAGCCCCCATTTTTAGGTGCTTTCCAGGTAACCTCATTAACATAATAAAAGACACTTGATGATTCTTATCACTTGGGAAATTCCAAGGGTTTTAGGAGCTCAGAAAAGGGAAAGGAAGACCAAATACTGTATACTTATTATAAATCACAATATCATAGACAACCATGTTTCTTCATAGACAAAATTGGGATAATGAATTACTTGTCACTGGTGTGTGAGGATTATATGTGATCACCAATGTGAGAGTCTTCTGCTAAGAGTAAAGCTCCTTACAAATGTAAGAATTTAATATTGTTATAATTGTTATTCATCATTGTATCCTTCACATAAACTCACAGTGGACCTTAGATCTCGGTAAGTGTTCAGTGCATGTGGCTGAAATGAATAATGAACACTCATTAATTAAGCCCAAGTTTAAGTGTTGTAAATGTTGATTGCCAGCGGCTGTCATGGAATGTTAACCTAATCCAAGGTCTTGCAGACAAATGAGAATTTAGCAGTTCATGAGACTTATGGGCTCTTCTCTAACACTCCCTGGGGATGTCGCAGGCCACCAAGGCCATAACAACAGAAGCATGGATGACAAGTTACAGAAGCTGGAGACAAACCTTGCTCCATACTGTGTGTGCTGGGTATTGTTCAGTCTGATGGCGTGTTGCTACTAATCCAAATCCAGATTTTCTTTTTTTTACAGATTTGTTCTTTGGAGTCAGTGTGGCCCTTGGAGCCACTGGTTTGGAATGGGAAAAAGAACACAGCTTTTGGAATTCAAATCCCAGATCTGGCATGTGTTATCTGTGGGCCATTAGGCACACTTCTTCTTCTGTGTAAGCCTCAGTTTTCTGATGTGGAAAATAGAGACAAAGAGAGCCTACTTCAGAGGCTGATGGAAGAATGGAGATAATATATAGAGGAACCTACCCCAGGTCCTGGCAGGCTGCCAGAACTTCACAAATAATATGTTTATTTTCCCATAGATTTGAATCAGATGTCTGCACATGTTGCTTTATCTTACTCTCTTTTTTTTTTTTTCGTCTTTTCTAGTTTTAATTCAGTATTTTAAATGACTTTGTTTTACCTCCTTTGGCTGGCATGTGATGATCTATACTGAGCTGTCTTTCCGTATTTTGGCAGGGCAGTTTGCCCTATGACCTCAGTTCTCTGATGGGTATGAGAAAAGTTACTGATTTTCCATTTGTTTAGTCCTTTTCTTGTTGTAAGGATGGAAGTGATGACTTCCAATTTTCTTCTAAAAAAACTCTTTATTGAGACATGATAACATACAAAAAGCTGTACATGCTTAATGCATTCAACTTGATGAGTTTGGAGATCAATATATACCATGAAATCATCACCACAGCTAATGCCATAAACATATTCATCACCTCCAAAAGTTCCTCCTACCATCTTTATTTAGTAGTAGTATTATTAGAGCAATTAACATAAGATCTGCCTTCTTAGCAATTTTAGAGTATATGATACAGTGCTGTTAACTATAGTGATTTCTAGGATACATTCAACCTTTATAACTAAAAATTGGTACCCTTTGACCACATCTCCCCCACCCTCCCTCCCCCATCCCTTGATAACCACCATTTTACTCTCTGCTTCTAGGAGTTTGACTGTTTTAGATGACTCATGCAAGTGGGATCATGCAAAGTTTGTTCTTCTGTACCCCTGTTTTTTTTTCCCCACTCCACACAGTGTCTTCAAAGTTTATCTGTGTTATCAGAAATGGCAAGATTTCCTTCTTTTTTAAGGCTGAAGAATATTACACTATACGTATGTACCACATTTTCATCTCCAGTGCATAAATGAAATGGTGCAGGAATGCTAAGGATGTTTTTAACCGGCAAATAGCCAATTAGCAGAGGAGCTGGGATTCAGACTCTGGTTTTCATGACTCCATGGCCTGTGTTCTTTCCACAGAACCACCGTAAAAACTAGACTCCATCATGACTGTTTATTAAACCCGAAATCATTACATTTATTTTATTAGCAACTTAACATGTGTTACCCAACTAAATGCTCATAACACTCCTAAGAGTTAGGTACTGTTGTTACATCTGATTGACTGATAAGGAATCGGAGGCACAGAATGCAAAGTAACTAGACCACAGCTCCACAGCTAGTAACTGGCATACTTGGGTTCATATTCATGTGGTTTGGTTTCAATGCCCATGTTCTTAACTGCTACATCATCATGCATGGTTTGACATGTAAGAATGAGCCTGTTGGGACCCTGAAATGGTACATAAAATGTTCAACAATATCACAGATAAACACACAGGACAGATCCGGATAAAGGGTAGAAACGGGGGTCATTAATTTTGTCGGCAAACCTCATGAAAAGCTATACATCTGGTTATTGAAAGACAGGTCAGAAAAGATTATGCATCCCAAGAAATGTGACCTTTCTGAAAAGTTTTAATCAGGGAAGAAAGTGAATTACTTTTCCATTTTTGAAAGTTATTTTTACTGGTACAGAAAGAAGAGGTAAAACTAGGTCTTTGCAACCGTCCATGGTGAAATTTCCTGGGATATAGACATCCAGTCAGCTCAGCATCCTCCTTCTCCTGCTCCTTCCTCTTTTCCAAGGCCTACACTTTACTGAGTATACACTAGTAAAAAGAGGTCACTGTCATTCCATCAGTTGGCCAAGGAAAGAACATCATTCCAGTCTTAAATCTCAGTCACTGTTTTGATGGCTGTTATACAGAAAGTTGACATCTCTATTGAGTTATCTGCTTTGATATGTCACTCACCAGTTTTTGAGACATTTTAATTATCTCCAGGATGCCATTAGAATGCATGAACAGAATCATAAGCTCTTCAAAATCCAGAATGCTCATGTCGTGTATGTTATTCTTGACAATGTGAGTTTCCTAAGTACTCATTTCTGCGTGTTGTTTAATGTCTTGGTGTTTTTAGTTTTCCTTGTGGTCATCTTTCCTCCTGATTAACCCGAGTAATTTGGTGATGTGCAAATCAGTCATCTTGGCTACTGGCACTTTCTTGCTGATTACTAACCAATGTGTTGAATCGCCATGTCTCCCTTTGCAAGGTTAGTGAAAATACATTTATTTCTAATTCGTAACCTTGGTTAAATTCAAGACAGGACTTTTTCTCTATCCCAATTTCGAACAACAGAATTTCCTCAGAAGCTCTTGGTGAAGGACTTACCAGAAGTCAGCTAGATTAGGAAATTATAAACCATCTCAGAAGGACAGGATTTTAGTAGACATAGTATGTGAGGCATGGAAGCACTATGAGTTCAGAATGCAGTTGTTTGAGAACGTTCATAAGGAACAGAGCTGAGAGATAACAATAAATAATAATATGAATAAATATGTTAGGACTTGTCATGCAATGAATGTGTGCAGAGACACTTTGATGGGTAGTTTGACTGTATTGGCTCGTTAATTCTCTATAAAGACATTCTTCTTAACTTCAAATTTTAATTGAGAAAACCGAGGCCCAGATAGGTTGTATAATGTGCCCAAGGTTAATAATGTAAAAAGCTGGAATTTGAACCCAGATCTTTAGTAGCAAAGTCTGTTTGATGTTGTGAGAATAAACCAAACATTGCCTGAAGGATGGAAACTGAGAATAATTTTCTTGAATAAATAGGTTCATTATTGAAGGCCTACCTGATAGAAGTCTCAGGCATTTGCACTTAGGAGATAGGTTATGACTCACAATGGAAAGAATACAATTTACAGACTTTGATGTTGATATTTTACATGACCGAACAATGACACTGAAGAAACCATCAAGACATACTTATTATTTTCATCTGCTGACAGTGCTTAAAATATCTAAGCAGGGGCACCTAGGTGGCTTAGTCGGTTAAACATCCAACTTTGGCTCAGGTCATGATCTCACAGTTCATGAGTTCGAGCCCCGCATCAGGCTCTGTGCTGACAGCTCAGAGCCTGGAGCCTGCTTCGGGTTCTGCCTCCCTCTCTCTCTCCCCTTCCCCATGTACACTCTGTCTCTCTTTCTCTCTCAAACATAAAGAAACATTTTTAAAAAAATTAAAAAAAAATCTAAGGTAGACCCGTCTTAGCCTCCTTTTACTCTGCTTATTGTTTTAAGAAATCTGGAATAGTTACGATGGGTTGGCTGGAGTTCTCAATGTTTCCTTCAGTGCAGTAATGCACCCTCTCTATGATTCTAGAGATCCCTTGATTCCATTTGGTTTTGCAAATGGCCATCCAAATGCTACGTGCGTTGTGATGGTTCAAAGTAAGGTTTTCCATTTGCATTTTTATTATGTTCTCAGATCTCATTTTATTAGTGTGGGGACAGTCACTTCTCTGAGCTCACCATTAAGTGAGACATCTATGGAATTAATTTTTTATTAGTACCTGCTGTGTGCTAGACACAGTACTAGACTCTCCACGTACATTATTTCATTCACTCATAAAATAATCCCAGAAAAAAGATATTGTTCTGACTTTTTTTCAGGTAAAGAAACTGTTACTTAAAGAGGTTAAGTAACTTGTCAATGGCCATATAGTTCTTAAAGGATGGAAGAAAGATTTGATCCCATGTTTAGCTGACACTGTTTTATTACACTTCTTAGTATTTTGTTTATTTCATAGTCTCTCCTTAGCTTCTAGAAGGATTATTATTTCACCCCTTTTGTTAATCTTGTTTCTTTCCTTCCATCTTACTCCCTCACACCTTCCCTCCCATCTTTCCTTCTTTCTACTCTCTTTTTTTTTTCTCTTTTTTCTTTCTCTCCTTACCTTCCTCCTTTTTTTCCTCTCCTTTTGCTTTGGCTTCTTTTTTTTTTTTTTTTTTTTTTTTTTGGTTAAGTGAAAAGACACAAAGACTGAGTATTTTTGACAGAAACTTTTTGGATCTTTTCATTTCTTTGTTATATTTTCAGGCACCCTTTCAAATGAATATGTATTAAAATAGCAACTTGCAAAAAGTCAGCTGATTATCTCTCTGTTTGCCATAACTTTTCCAAAGAAAATTAAATCTTATGAGTTTTTGTTTCATTGTTTTGACCTGAGTTTTATAAATGCCATTTCAAAGGATTTTCCTCAGTCCTCAGAATGGCCTTGTCTGAGGCACAGGGTTGGGGAGGTTGACCTTGGAGGCATCCTGCCTATTATTGAATCAGTGACTACAAGAGCTGTAAGGGTCTTAGAAATCACTTTCAGAAAAGGAGTCAGAGGCTCAGAAGATGAAGTCAGTTTCTTCATTTCTAATTCTTAAATTTTTCTTTTTTTAAATGTTTATTTATTTTTTGAGAGACAGAGAGAGACAGAGCATGAGTGGGGGAGGAGCAGAGAGAGAGGGAGTCACAGAATCTGAAGCAGGCTTCAGGCTCTAAGCTGTGTGTGAGTGCAGAGCCTGACATGGGGCTCACACCCATGAATCATGAGATCATGACCTGAGTCAAAGTTAGACGCTTAAATGACTGAGCCACCCAGGCACCCCAGTTTCTTCATTTCTAAAATGGGGATATTAATAACATCTACTTAATAAGTGGTTATAAGTATTAAATAAATTCATATTTGTGAAGTGTATAGTTGTGACCAGCGCATGATAAGCACCATAAAGTGTTTGAAAAATAAACATAATTTGTCCAACATCATAGAGTGAGAAAGGCACCATAGATTTTTGAATAAATATACCTGGGTTTCAGTTCTCTTGTATGACTTTGGGTAAGCTGTCCAACCTGTTGGAAGGTTCGCTTAATCTTGAAAACATGTCTGATGTCTTGACTTCATAGCATCCTTATGAAAGTTGAATGAGCTAAGACAGGCAGAGTACATGGCGCCAGATAGGAGCCCAGCAGCTGAGAGCTAGCATTAGACCCGGTGTCAGAAGCAGTGCCCATGATCTCCTGACCAACTCCATGCTCTTCATATACTGAAATATTTCTGTGATTGCAAAGAACAGATATTTCACATCTACAATGTAACTGTTTCATATAGGGCTTGGGTGTGGAATGTTTAACATATCTTAAGCCAACTTAAGAAAATCTATCTAACTTGGAAAAGAAACACATTCCAGACATTTTTCTTCCTGTTGGTGTCATCCTTGATTAACAGATTGTCTTTGGCTGAGCTTCATTTGTATTCCCTATAAGTCAGAAGTGTAGGTAGGCTGAAGTCTCTGTTTTTATTTGGAAGAAGATATTCTAAGCATCATATTTCCTTGTATCTTTCTGTTTTGATTCTTTTGCTTTACCTCACTAGGCCAGGAGTCACTCAGATCTCAAATCTGATTTTAAGTCAGTCATAACCAGTTGAGTGACCTTGAATGGCCACTTGTAAGTTTCTTTGAGATTTAATAGCCTCTATTTCCTTGATTTACCTTTAAAAAATTCTTTATTTAGTAAGATAGGTATTAACTTTGAATTTTACAAGTTTTAGATTTACAGAAAAATTATGAAGATAGTACAGAGTTTCTACATACCCTTCACCTATTTTCCTCAATTATGAAACACCTTATTTTATTATGCTACATTTGTTCCAGTGAATAAATGAATACAGATACATTGTCATTAGCTAAAGTTACTGGATTATAAAAGTTAAGTTGATTGCACTGATTGGTTTTCAAATATTGAACCAGTATTGCGTATCTGGAATAAATCCCACTTGGACATCGTGTATACTTTTTCTCATACAATTTTATATTTTATTAGCCACCTGTGTTTTTCAGTTTTGTCTTTTACTGCTTGCCAATATGAACACTGATCTAATCAGGCAGTCAGGCAACCCCACTGTCTATTATACATGACATTTTGTTTATATTCTGTTCCTTCCTGTGGATCCTCTTTAACTTGTTCTACATCTTCCATCCAGCCTTTCCTAATGAAGTCCTCAATCTCTACCTCTTCTGACTCCTTTAAAGGTTTGTATCCTTATGCATCACTTGAATTGGCACCATTTTGTAGATTTTCTGTAAATAAGATTTCCATGGGCATTTGTTTGTTTGTTTATTTAATATCTCATTTTATTACAGAGAGGATTTAAAGCATTTTCCTCAAATACATTGAACTCAGTCAGGTAAGAACCAATTAAAGCCTAAGTGGATAATGACAATGGGACAAAGAAAAAATTAGGGTGGAAAAGATAAGATGAAGCCAGAGGTGAGGTTTTTGCATAATGCTATGATAAAATTCTCTTTGTTTCTTATTTTTTAGAATTTCTTTTTTTTTTTTAATGTATTTATTTTTGAGAGCGAGAAAGAGAGAGAGAGAGACAGACAGAGACAGAGCATGAGTGGGGGAGGGGCAGAGAGAGAGGGAGGCACAGGATCCGAAGCAGGCTCCAGGCTCTGAGCTGTCAGCACAGAACCCGATGTGGGGCTCAAACTCACAAACCATGAGATCATGACCTGAGCCGAAGTTGGATGTTCAACCGATTGAGCCACCCAGGCGCCCCTAGAATTTCTGATACATTGGTATAAAATTTTACAGTTTTCAAAGTACCTTGCCACATCTTATTTTGTGGTATGTCAGTGTTACAATTTTTTTTTTTTTTTTTTTTGCCAGGGTAGAAAACCTAGATTCAAAGAGTGAGGGAGGTAGTGAATAATAGAACAAAGGAAGTTCTCAATGTGTGAAAGTTCAAGGGCATTTCACATATACACCATTTCACAATAGGATTAAACAAGCATTGTGAGGAAGGGGCCATGTTTTATAGTTGTTTTGTTTTCCATATTTTGCTCACCCCATAGTAGGCACCTGTTATGGCCAAGCACACGCACTTTGATTTGAATGCCATCTCATTTTGCCTTCAAGTCTGTAAACAGTGTGGCAAGGTGGGTTAATGAGAATTTAATGTAGCAGAATAGGAAGACTCAAACTTGTTGTTTCCTGTTGCTTTGAAGAAGTAGCTGTTCAGCCTTGGGGATATAAGACTAACTCATGCATTTTTAGACTGATCTGATTCCCTTAAAAGGCAAAAAATGTTATCTTTAATTCTTGGACCTAAAGTATCTTGTACATCCTAGTTAACCATTCAGTGTCCCTGTTAAGGAGAAAGAGTGGAGAAGGACAAGTGGACAGTGGTCCTATCATTGAAAGTAAGGGCTGCTTTGCTTGGTGGGTTAAGAGGAGATTAGGGGACATTTCCAGAGACTGGGAAGAACAGTGAACTTTCAGTTCCCTTGAATACATGAGAACTACCCTCAATAAGCAGACAGCTAGCATCAGATCTTAAAAGAACACGTGTTCAGAACCCAGCCTGGGAGACACTGGTGTTTGTGTGAAGGGCTGGTGACTCCCTAGCTGGTGTCAATGGGGTGAACCTATGTCATGTAGCCAGTTGGGTAATGGTGAAGACTGTAAGTGGTCTGAAGAAAAGGCTTCTTCTTAACTTTTGACTAATCCTGAGGGCTTCTAGCATGTTGTAGAGTCATAAAAATCACTGATTAATGAAGGTAAGTGAGAGTTTGAAAGGGCATAATTTGATTTGAAAATATAGAGAAATAGGACCTTTCTTGCACCTTCTGTGTCAAGGAACAATCTATAGCCATTACACTAGCAAAGTGTTAAATACACCAAGTACCACGGCTGTAAGAAATATGTCTTTGTCTCCTGAGTAGGCAATATGGCGTAGCTTTTCATACTTAGCTGTCCCTTGTAATAACCCAGAAAACTTGTTAAAGATATGGAAGTATGGGCTCCATCTCAGATGTACTAAATCAGCATATTGATGTTAGAAAGGGACATGGATAACTGTCATTTTCTTTTTTCTGTCAGCCATGCTTTCATCAGTGGACAGCTAGTGGAAAATTCCTGGTCAGGTGATAAAACATGGGCTTTGGGTTCAGACAAGTCAGGGTTTAGATTGAAGCTCAACCACTAATTCTGGACAAGTAACCTAAATTCTGTGAGCTGCAGAATCTTATTTGTACAATGAGAATTAAAAGTATCTACCTTTCAGGTACATGGAGGGATTAAATAGGATACTATGTCTAGAGTTTTCACCTTAGTGCTTAGCTTGTATTAGACATTCAGTAAATATTTATGCATCCATCTACCCTTAATTTTTCTCTTTTTTTTAAAGTTTACTTATTTATTTTTGAAAGAGACAGAAGCAGTGGGAGCAGGGGAGGTGCAGAGAGAGAGGGAGCGAGAGAATCCCAGGCAGGCTCTGCACTGTCAGCACAGAGCCTGATGCAGGGCTCGAACTCCCGAGACCATGAGATCATGATCTGAGCCGAAACCAAGAGTCAGATACTTAACCGACTGAGCCACCCAGATACCCCTACCCCGTAATTTTTCTACTTAACTCCAGGACATTGTTCCATTTAGGTAGCCAAGTGTTCTTCGGATTTCTGACTTGGTCCACCTCTTTGGTGTCTGATTTAAACGGTTTCCTTCATCATAAAGCTACCCGTGGCTTTATTTGCAATTGTTCTAGGTCCTGACTGGCAGGTCAGAACACTAAGAATGACACATCTGAAGTGATGGTGTGTCCTAATCTTCGCTCCCCTAGAAGCCACTTTGGAGTTAGCACAACTGAAGATAATTAAAAGATTGCTTTTTCTGAGCTTGAATCTTTTCTGACAGCCTCATATGAGAAAGCCTCCTTTGTGTTGTCCAGTAATGATATTGTAGACAGATTAAGCCATTAATCCGTTTTAGTCAGGAAGGAAATGTCTGTTTTGATTGTGTTAATGACTGGTCCAGTGACAACAGATGGGTTGCTTCAGGTTTCAAGGATACATGGGATGGTGGTTTTCAAAATGCGAAGAATATGGAGTTAGAGTTGGAAGATCTGAGCTTGAGTCCCTCCTTTCTTTTCTCCCTCCCTCTTCATTCCTTTCCTCCCTCCCTCTCTCCCTGCCTCCTTCTCTTCCTGCATCCCTCCTTCCTTTCCTCCCTCCCTTCCTCTTTACCTCCTTCCTTCCTCCCTTGCTCCCTGCCTTCCTCCCTCCCTGCCTTCCTCCCTCCCTTCCTGCCTTCCTCCCTCCCTCCTTCTCTTCCTTCCTCCCTGCCTTCCTCCCTCCCTCCCTGCCTTCCTCCCTCTCTCCTTCCTTTCCTTCCTTCCTTCCTTCCTTCCTTCCTTCCTTCCTTCCTTCCTTCCTTCCTTCTTTCCTTTAACTGTATGGATTTGGATAATAAAAAATACTGCCCTTTGCATCACTTTCTATAAAATGGAAATGATCACCCCCACCTAGACTGTCTCTCAAGGGCTTTTATGGGGATTAAATGAGACATGTATGGTCTCATTTTATAAACTATAAATTCTGATGAAAAAATAAATAGTTTATGTTTTTAAAAATATTTTAATGTTTATTTATTTTTGTGAGAGAGACAGAGACAGAGTGCAAGTGGGAAGGGGCAGAGAGAGGGAGACATAGAATGCCAAGCAGGCTCCAGGCTCTGAGCTGTCAGCACAGAGCCGGATACGGGCTGGAACTCACAAACCATGAGATCATGACCTGAGTGAAGTCAGCTGCTTAGCCAACTGAGCCACTCAGGCACCCCAATAGTGTTTATGTTTTATGTTCATGTCTTAGATGACTCTGGAATGAGAATGTATAAGAAAAGGAAATAAACATTTTCCCATTTATTAGTATTCATTCATGTAATCATTTATCATTAAGCAAATATTGAGAAGCTGTAATAGAATGTAGACTACTAAACCTTCACACATATTATTTCATTTAATGTTTGCATCAGCCTTGAAAGGGAGTTATTATTACCTTCATTGAGAAATTTGAGATCTAAAGAAAGAAGAGTAATTAGACCAAGGTCACACAGCTAGTGGCAAGGTTGAGATGGTAATCTGGGTCTTCCTGACCACAAATAAGATCATGCAGTACACAAGCATGAAAATAAGTGATTTTTAAAAGGTGTTAAAAACTTGAGGTGCATTGGATGTCTCAGCAAGATCCCTTGTTGAGTATTAAGGATTTTTTTTTTTTTGGTTCTCAACACTTCTGCAAATTTCAATCTGCTAAAAGTAGATATTTCTTAACCCTTGCCCTAAACCCGTGAAGTCATGCAGACCCAGTTTAGACTTGTGCTTGACAAGATGGTATTTTAGATTCTCCTGTCAGTTACAGCCCACCCACCAGTCACCAAGTAGAAGAAAATGTGGAGTGATTTGGTGAAGAGGATGACAGAGACAACTATGATACTGGGACATCTGCTAATGATTCCATCAGTTTCTATCACTCTCAGAATGGCAGGGGGAGAAACAGCTAGGTATCTAAGGCAAATATCACAGGACAGTTGTGGCTTTACACTGGGAATTCAAAATGACAACGCAGGCCCCAGCCATGACCTGTTTAACTGCAGAGCCCAGGCCACTCTTTCTATTCTATTATTTCTCTGATCTCCTGCATGTCTTGTGGTGGAATGGGGGCGGAGGAGGTTCGCACATGAACTCATGTCAGTCTAGGTCTTGACTCACAGTTGGATTCTGCCTTCAGTTTCCACTCTCACTACTTCACTTGGGTCATCCTTCCTATCACCCTGCTTCTCTTCTACTAAGCTCTTAGCTTCAGCACCTTCTGCACTTTTGATTGTAACAGTGTTGTAGCTTCTCTATGTGGGGGGTACATGGTGCCTGCTTCCAAGGCTCTGATTCCTTTTCCTCAGCACTTAATGGAGTGCGGGTGAATCCATTCATCCAACACCCCATTGGTTTTAATATCTGAGAGAGCCAGCCATACTGGGGTTTTCTTGGCATTATCACAGGATAGAAGGAAGTAAAATAAAGCAATGGATTCCATCGTTTAATTTTGTCCCACAGATTACACCTGCCGAGACAGGTTCCATGGTATTGTTTGTCACCCTTTGGTTTATTTGCAGCCTTTTTTTAACCAGCCACAAAGGCTTGTTTACGATTGCTTCAAGAAACGTTTTCCATAGTGCACCCAGAAGCATGATTTCTTACTTTTTTTTCCATTAAAATCTTTTCTAATGTTTATTTGTTTTTGAGAGACAGAGAGAGACACAGAGCATGAGCGGGGAGGGGCAGAGAGAGAGAGAGAGAGGGAGACACAGAATCCTTAGCAGGTTCCAGGCTCTGAGGTGTTAGCACATGGCCCGACACAGGGCTGGAACCCATGAACCGTGAGATCATGACCTGAACCAAAGTCAGACACTTCACCAACTGAGTCACTCAGGCACTGCATGATTTCTTACTTTAACTCTTAAGGTCCAAAGTGGACTTCTGTTCCTATTGTGTCAAACCTACTTCTTCCTTTCTCTTGAAATAGTACATGCTGACTAAATAACACTAAGCAGTTTAGACCTTGAAAATATACCAAGTCATGCTGTTTTATTTAGGAGGTTACATTTGGGGCCTTTGGTGATAGAGAGTGAGTATCCTTTGAACTGCCAATAATTAGGGAAGGAAATAAAGTAGACCTTGGGACTAGAATGAAAGCTTTATGAAGTCAGGGATTATTTTCTGTTCAGTCTTGAATTTCAAGTGTCTAGAATAGTGCCTGGCTATTACCAAGTGCTCAATAAATATCTGTTGAATGAATGCTGAATAAATGGTGAATCATCAAAGGGGTGAGGGAGAGTAATTATTGTCTTAGAGATCAAATACAGAAATATGGGAAGGTAGACATCAGTCCTGGGGGTCGTTAAGAAGGGAGGAGAGAGGCAGGTGAATAGCTCTTGATCTCATGGAGACAGTCAAGGATGAGCTCAACAACTTTCGGCTGAATGAGGTGGCAAAGTAAATAACAATGGCAGCCTCAATGTGGTGAAGCCCCATATTCTTAAGGGCAAATCTTTGTTTACTCTCATCTTGCTAGGAAATGGTAAGAAGACATGAGACTGACCTTGTGGAGTGGAATAAAGTTGTGTTACACCTGCCTCCCCTTCTCAGTGGAGATCTAGTACTGGGTACATTGTGTGGCTGATGGTAGACTCTTCTCTAATCTTGTCCACCTGTCCTATAGATGAGTCTCACAAAAATATCCATTAGTATATGTGGATGTAGGCTGTGAGACCTTGAGCTGTGGCATTGGACTCAAGGCCACTCATCTCATAGAACCATGGCAGATTACCACACAAAGAGAGAATGGCTTGCTCCCTGAAACAGTATATCTTCCTCTCAAACCAATATTGGTGGGCATGTCTCAGTCACTGCTACAGAGAGGTGAACTGTGTGAGGGATGCTATAGACCAGTGACAATAACAATAGCTAAGGAAAAGAGGGTTTCCTGGCACACTGGACAGCTTGTGCATACTCTTTCCCCAACATGATCATAATCCTTTGGACCAAAGCCAAAAAAGCAATGCTGAAATTTTTGGAGTGATTATGAAAGAGGAGGAGCAGGAACAAAAGAAAGTAAAAAAATACTTCTTTCTTTTTGCAACATAGATAGAGGCTGTATAATCTCAGAGTCATTCCCTGTTAATATTAGAAACAATTTGTACCCAAGATGATGATTCAGAACCTATTAAGTGTTCAATGAATTCTCCTACATGGTCCCTGCAGCCTTCAGTTAACCTCCCTGAACTTCAACCATCTGCCATTCTACACCAGAATCCCATTATGGAACACAGTTTAGATTTTCATCCTGCCCTAGAGACCCTTTGGCACCCACTTAAATCATTGTATACAAGAGGTAGTTGGGGTAGGGCATTGGGGCTACAGTTAATGGCTCCAAAGCCGCTATCCTCACGTACTTGTGTGCATACTGTATGCAGTTATGTGCTTCAACCCCTGTAGTGGTTCAATCTGTGAATTAAGAAAAGGTGGTGAACCCTCACTTCAGTGGAGGAGACAGAGGCTTAGTAAGGCGCCATGACTTGCTTGAGATCATTCAAATGTTTCCAAGGTAACATCGGAGCCCAGGTTTTGTGACTCAAACCCAGTGCTGCTTCATCTATTTGGGCTCCTCCTTGGGATCCCTTGTCAAACCCATGAAGCTGACTGGATTGTCCTTGTGTTTCACTCTTACTCCCTGTAGCTCTTCGCCCTCTTTCTGGGGCCAGGGTTCCAAGAGGTACTTCCTGCTGAGTTACTTGGCTCTCCCATATGTTGGAATAGAAAAAGGACACATGTTTTAGAATCTTTTCTGACACAGGCAAGGCCAGCTTCATGAACCTACAGCTTGTGCCGTAGGCGGGATCCCGTGCAGAGATCCCTGTCCTTGGCCTAATGATCTTCAGTTTCTGTCTTGAAATCCTTTTTCTTTTTTTTTTTTTAATTTTTATAATGTTTATTTATTTTTGAGAGAGAGAGAGAGAGAGCAAGCTGAGGAGGGGCAGAGAGAGAGAGGGAGACACAGAATGCCAAGCAGGCTCCAGGCTCTGAGCTGTCAGCACAGAGCCCGACGTGGGGCTCAAACCCATGAACCGTGAGATCATGACCTGAGCCGAAGTTGGATGCTCAACTGACTGAGCCACCCGGGCGCCCCTCTGTCTTAAAATTCTGAATCATCTTTCAAAGAAGAGGCCCTGCATCTTTACTTTGCACTGGGTTCTGCAAATTAGGTAGCTGATCCCTTTTTCAGGCTTATGACTTTGGTTACATTTCTTAACTTCTCGGGACCTCAGATTTCTTATCTGTAAATCAGAAACAACGAAGTTGTGCATGTCTTAAAGTCTTCTTGTGTGGCATAAGTCAGATATAACAGCAAATTGGGTAACAGAGCTTTTGTGCATGCGTGGGCCTCAACAAATCTTAACTTCTTGACATCTAATCCAGGAGGGAAACCTGCTCATAAACATCTTACTAAGTCAGCATTCACAGGTTCGTTGTATATATGCAGAGTTTAGTTTTGTGCTGGATGATGTAATCATTTTGATTTTTCTGTTGTGAGTTTAGATTAAGAAGTAAAAGGGCTCCTTTTTCACCCAAAGGCAACTAGTTCAGCCAAAGTGCAGACTTGGTAAGGAGAGTGCTGAGGGAAGTGCTGTAATAGAAGCAAAGGCTAAGAAATCAGTCAATCCTCATTCTTGCCAGGTCAGTCCCAGGAGCACTCATGCTTCTCAGAGCAGCACTGCACTTGATCAGCTGTAGTTGGCGGCCAAGGTGAGCGGTCAGAAAAAAAAATGTAAAGAATGCAGGAACTAAGGTTTAATGATATTTTTAAAACTTTATGCCTAGCACTGATCTATCTGGTTCAAATATAATATCTCATTTAATCTTCCTAAAAACCCCGTGTGAAGTAGATAACATTAATCGTATCATATAGTTGAGGAAACTAAGCTCACTGAGTATTTATAGTTCTAGAAAACACCCTAGAATGGATAGTGTTTGGAGTGCATATTATTTGAGGACATAGCTAGATGGGACAATAAAGATTATGTGGTGGCAAATGAGTTTCATCTCATGACATAAGTCTAATTCGTTGTAAGGCTGTGTTAAGGATTATAGGATTCTACATGGACTGAGTGGGATCAGGTCTTGATCAATTAGCAATGTCTGCTTTGGGCTCTGGAAAAGTGGTATAAGGCAGATATTCACCACCTTTGGTCTGGTCTCCTCATTTTACAGAATACATCATGACTGAGAAGTTAATATTATTATAGTTTATAGTATAAGCTACTCCCTAAGCTAGCTTTTAATCCTGAAGTCACTGATACTTACAGCAAGGCTGTTTTACCAAACAAACAACAGACAAATAGCAAAAAGCAAAATAAAACAAAAAGGAATATTTTCATTGACATTACCCGCATCAATAGAAAAAGTCTTAGAGCTTAGAGGATTCTTTTGAAGATCCATAAAATCATAACAGAAAGAGCATTTTAAATGTTAGTATGCTTCAATAAGTGCTATAAAGCTTTTAAAACACAAGTTGCTGGAACCTACCCACAGAATTTCTGAGTCAGTAAGTCTGGGGTGAGGCCCAAGAATCTGCATTTCTAGTGCATTCCTAAATGAGGCTGATGATCTGGTCTGGGGACTATGCTTTGAGGGCTCCCTTTAGTAACTTTTCCTTGACCATTTATCAGATTCCTCTTAAAATGAATTATTCAAACATGCAGTTTTTATAAATTTGGGAGACCCCATCTGTCACTCTCATGGGATTTGTTAATAAGTTATGAAAATTATCTCAAACGTTTTTCATTTAGTGGTTGCTTCAGCAGCATGTACAGTAAAATTGGAACAATGCAGAGAAGACCAACACGGCCCCTATGCAAGGATGACATGCAAATTCTTGAAGTGTTCCATATTTTTTGGAACCCTCATACACTGTTGGTGGGAATTAAAAATCATGCAGCCACTATGGAAAACAGTTATGGAGATTCCTCAAAAATTAAACATAGAGGTACCATATGATTCCCCTTCTGGGTATACATCCAAAATGATTCAAAGTAGGATCCCAAAGAGATATTTGCATATCCAATTTCATTGCAGCTTTACTCACAATAGCCAAGAGGTAGAAGTAATCCAAATATCCATGGACATATGCATGGGTAAAGAAAATTTGATATACACGTGCAATGGGATATTATTCAACTAAAAAAAAAAAAAGGAAATCCTGCCACATGCCACAACATGGATGAATCTTAAGGATATTATGCTAAGTGAAATAAGCAGTCACAAAAAGGCACATACTATGTGATCCCAGTTATATGAGGTATCTAAAGAGTCAAACTCATAGAAACAGAAAATAAGATGGTTTCCAAGGGATGGAAGGGGGAGGAAATAGGAAGTCGGTGTTCAATGGGTATAGAGTTCCAGATTTGCAGGATGAAAATGTTCTAGAGATCTGTTGCAAAGCAATGTAAATATATCCAACGCTACTGAACTGTGCATTTACAAATGGTTGAGATGGTAAATTTTGTATGTGTATTTTACCACAATTAAAGAAAAAATGTTCATTTAAAGGTAACACTTTCCCTGGAGGGCACAGTCATTCTTAGTTGGAGAGGTGTCTAGAGGGAAGTGGCGAGGCTCTTTGTGGCTCCTCAAATTTCAGCTGGGTACTTATCCTAGGTCCAGTGTTAGCAAGCTCCCCACTATTATAGGCTATGGATTCCCAGCCTCTCCTGCGTGACTCTTCAGAGTATTGGTACCTAAGTCTAACCCAGAGATTCTAATTTGGCTGTGATATGACCTCGATGGTAAGATTTTTGAAAGCTCCTTTGCTAGATGGTTTGAATGGTTACAGCCAAGGCTAGATATAAATAATTGTTTGGATCAGCGATTCATAAATTATGAAAAGTTAAAAAGGATCTCTTTGGAGCTCTGACAAGCTGTATATGCTCAGTGCTCTTGCATTCTGTTCCTCACTGAACCAGGTAATTCTGATTATTGTCCCCCTCCCCAACCAATTTGAGAAATGTAACATTAGATGATTTCTAATGCCTCTTTGAGATAAAGTTATGTCCATGATTACTGTTTTCTTTAGTAGGATTCTCCTGATCAATGGATTGGGCTAAATCTTCTATTTGAACCACAGTTGTAGAGTTGAGTTCCTCATCAACTATATTTGCACATGGTTCCTACTGCAGTTGGTGGGACAGTCTTAGTTTCGGCTGCATGTGTACACATTACCCAGCTATCCTTTTAAATCCCCAATCAAACCACACACTCTAAACAGCATTCGGGCTTAAAATCAACTTGTTGGGGGCAGCTGGTGCTCAGCTGATTAAGCATCTGACTCGACTTCAGCTCAGGTCATGATCTCATGGTCTGTGAGTTCAAGCCCTGTGTTGGGCTCTGTGCTGCCAGCGCGAAGCCTGCTGGGGATTCTCTCTCTCCCTCTCTCTCTGTCTCTGCCCCTCCCCTTTTGTCTTTCTTTCTCAAAATAAATAAATAAACTTAGATCAACTTGTTGAAGTATAACAAAATTCTGTTCTTTTGCTCACACATTGTTTGTCAGGCTATGAATAATTTAAAGACAATCTGAAGAATAAAAGGATAAAATTTCATAGAGTTATTAACATTTTGCATGAAGGGATTAGGCACTTCCAAAGGGATTTTTCTTGACTGTCTAAACATCAGTGGTATATCAGAGGATACACAGCCAATCCTAAGGCATTACTTATCAGGGTGTGCTCATTACCAAAGAACCGCAATGGACAGAAACTCCTCATATATTCAATCATCGTAAGCCAGTTCAGATACCCACGAGATCAGAAACGAAGCAGCACAGGAGTCAAGGGACTTGCCAACTTAATGCTGTTTAATATTAATTAAACTTAATATAGCTCAGTTATCTGTTTTTCAGATGTTCCCAGGCAGAATACCAGAGAATAAGAAATAAATCTATATTCATATTATATGTATATTTAAATTATGTAATCATAATGTGTTCATAATTATATATTCATATTATGTAATATATTATCATCTATTTTACATTTCTGAATATTTCTAGAATAAATTGGAGGAGAATAGGAAGCCAATAATTTCCATGAAATCAGTTACCTGGGAGAATTCATTTGAGAACGTGAAGGTGTCATCATACAAATACACATTCTTAGTATACCGTGAAAGAGGCTAAAATACTGCTATGTGCCTTGCACATTAATCATTCAGGGGTAGAAATTAGTAAAGCCACCTAGAATTTTGTGAGAAGACATGATGAGATGACTACCCACCTGTATTCTAAAATATGTGTAAGAGTAACCAATACCATTGGACAATACAGTTACTGGGGGTGGTTATTAGCTTGGGAAGGAACCCAGTAACACAAAAATGACAAAAGAGAATAGAAATCCTGAATAGAAGTAGAATAGAATATTCACTGCATCCAGACTTTGATGGCTTCCTCTTTAGGAAGATGATTACATATATATAATAGAACAATTTTGGCCCTTCATCATCTAATACAAGCATGTAATATTTCCCACAGTGCAAGAAACACCCAATTTCTGGTGAGCAACCCAATTTATAGTATAGTTGGTTTTTTGCACATGTAGATGTTGAGCCTTACTGAAATGTATGAAATTAAATTAGCATTCCCAGCATTAGCGCTAATGTAGCAGACATTACCGTGGTTGTACATACAGGGATGGGGAGAAGAAACCAAGGTTAAAGAGGCAGAGACCTTAGATCCAGCGTCCTAGTCATGCTCTGAAACTTAACCTAGAAAGCAGGTTTCAGGAGGTATAAAGTAAGGGTAAATCTGAACTTTACAAGCCAGATTGTCAATAAATTCAGTGTAGAGTTTTGAAAATGTACATATTCTTGGGGCACCTGGGTGGCTCAGTCGATTGAGCATCTGACTTCGGCTCAGGCCATGATCTTGCTGGGTTGGTGGGTTCCAGCCCTGCGTCGTTCTCTGTGCTGATAGCTTGGAGCCTGGAGCCTGCTTCTGATTCTGCATCTCCCTCTCTCTTTCTGCCCCTTCCCTGCTTGCACTCTGTCTCTCTCAAAAATAAGTAAAATTAAAAAAAAATTGAAAATGTACAGTTTCTCAAGCCCTTGCCCATGATTTCTGTATAGATTAAGGCCTCAGAATGTACATGCGTAGAAACTCCCCAGGAACGATTGCGGTTTCCACCTGGAATAATGGTGACTATGATGTTAACTGTCCCTCAGAAACAACTAAAACAGTGGACAAAACATATGAAACAGTAATTTTTAAGACACGGGACATCACACAACAAAGGGCAATAATCCTCGTAAGACAGAAAACCAATGCAGTGAGCTCTACGCTACCCCAGATTACTGCCTTGAGAGAGTTTGCAGGTTGTGTTGCTGGCAGGGGCGACTGAGGCTGAAACTGCTGGTCTCCCCGTGTTGGGGAAATGGATGTGGGAGTCCAAGAAAACCAAAGTGGCTAGAGTTTGCATGAGTGGAGTACTAAAGAGAGAGGGAGCAGCATACACAGGGACCCCTGGAGAGCCTCAGAGCCTTTCCTCTCCAGGCTTCAGTTGAGGACTGATCAGTATATGTATGTAAGAAAACTGAATGAGGGCAGAGAAAAATGCAAAAATCAACTCCTGATAAAAAGCGGTCAGCAGGGGCACCTGGTCAACTTAGTCGCTTAAGCATCTGACTTGGGCTCACGTCATGATCTCAGTTTGTGATTTCGAGCCCCACGTTGGGCTTTGTCCTGGCAGCTTGCTTCGGATTCTGTGTCTCCCTCTCTCTCTGCCCCTCCTCTACTCTCTCTCTCTCTCTCTCAAAAATAAATAAACATTAAAAACAAAAAAAGCTGTCAGCAAACTAGGAAAAGATGAGAACTTAACCTGATAGAGAAAGAACGAAAAAACCTTACAGTTAACATAGTGATGAAGGACAGAATTATTTCCCTTTGAAGGTTAGAACTAAGTCAGGGACATCCGCTTTCATCACTTCTATTCAACATTGTATTGGAGGTTCTAGCTAGTGCTATTAGGCAAGAAAAATAAAAAAAAATTGCATCCAGATTGGAAATGATGAAATAAACTTATTTGTACTTGTAGGTGGCTTTGTCTATGTAGAAAATTTGATGGATACAAAACATATATTAGAACTAATGAGTTTAGCAAAGTTACAGGATACAAGAATATATGAAACTCAGTAGTATTTAACTGTAGTAGCAACAAATATTTGGAAATAGGAAATACTTAGGGATAAATCAAACAAAGATGGGTAAAACCTGTATATTGAAAACCATAAAATATTGATGAGAGAAATTAAAGAAGACCTACGTAAGTGGAAAGATGTATTTTGTGGGTTGGAAGATTCAATATGTTAGATGTTAGTTATCTCCAAATTTATCTGAAGACTAAACACAACCCAATCAAAATTCCAGGAGGCTTTTTTGGGGGGGTAGAAATTGGCAAGCTGATTTGAAAGTTCATATGGAAATGCAAAGGATCTAGAATAGCAAAACAAAAACAAAAACAAAACCCTTTGACAATGAAGAACAAAGTCAGGAGGCTAACACTACCTGATAGACTTGTCTAGCTCAAAATTCTACCCTGAGGCAGATGATTAGAAATATCCTGAAACTGTATTAAGTCATTGCTTTCTTATTTTGCAAATGACTATTTACAAATGACTAGTTTGATGAGCTAAACAGTATCCTGGAGGCATACGAGTTATGATTTAGTTGCCAGATTATCTACAGGAAGAAAGGAAATAGAAAGTATGGCACTAAAGTAGGGATCAAAAACTTATGTTTTAACAGAACCCATATATTTTAATGCATATAAACACAAGAAGCGGTATTTGTCTGCTTGCTGTTATTCATTGCGAGGATTAAAACATGCAAATGTGTTTAAAAAGGACAGAACACTATGCACATTTGAAATTGCCAGCATGTGAATGCAGATCTTTCATCATGTGTATTTGGAACTCTTAAGGGATGTGGAAAATTACCCAACTACTGCCCATTGTGGGGAAAAAGTACCCAAAAGGTGGGAGATAGAGTTGTGTTTGAAACTCATAGCATGTGAGAGCTTGGTGCTCCACCCCACATCCTGAGCTTTGAGTTGGGCATTTAGAGGAGCAGCATGTGGGAAAGAAGGATGTATAATCCAGGTATATATTGATTATACTGTTAAGTATTGATTGATTGATTATACTGTTGTTACTTTACTTCATAAAGTACTTTCTACTAGCTCAGTAGGCATTGGGCTTTAGTGGTGACTTGTGAGGATTAAATGGGAAAAAACATGTACAGAGCATGACATAAATGTATGGCACTTACACTAGGAGTTTTATAATGCTAAGTATGGTTTTCAAACAACCCCCTCCAAATAATGTTAGAATTTAGGAGAGTAAAAGCATTCCCTTTTGTGAGCAATAATGTAAACCATACAATTTGTTCTACTTCTGTTATTGCCATGGTTACCTGGAAGCTCAGAATCAATTATGAAACTTAGTTCTAACATTCTAAAATTCCTATCAGTTTTATATCTGATTCATCTTTGATGCTAATTTTGTTTCAGTTAACTTCCATAAGTTGCCTATTTCTTTCTGGGAAGAAGGAAGAAGAAGGAAAGTAAACAAATGAATGAATGAATGCATGCATGCATGAATTATATATAAACATATAAATATAAACATATATGTATACATAATATAAATATATATTTGTATGTAATATATACATTTATATATAATATCTATAATATAAATATATAGAGCATTATAGCTACATGTTTATTTACATTTATTCAGTAAACATGTATGAACTACCAAGGCAGATTCTATGTAAACCTCACCTGAAAACTAGCCTTGTATTATAATTAAATCCCAGCATCTGTGAGTGTGTGTGTGTGTGTGTGTGTGTGTGTGTGTGTGTATCTATCTCATGTGTAAGTGTCTACCCTCATTCCATTGAGTCTCATTCTCTAGGGACTTTGGAGTTAAAGGAAAATCCATCCTTTTTTGGCCAAAGAGCCTGAGGCGTTAGTTAATTAAATTCCTCATAGGCGTCTTTCCTGATGCAGTAGGTACTAAATCCAGAGATAAGTTGTCTTGGCAACTGTTTTGGTGACTGTTTCCAGCCTGCTCTTTGGGCTTGTGAGTAAAGATGTTTGAGGATGTAAATCACCAGCTGAGGTTTAACAGATTTTATTCTCACTTTCCCAAAGAAGCTGGACACTAATTGATAATATAGTACACTTTTATTTATGTTTGGATAATAAAGCCATGTTCATAACTCAGCCCGTGGACGATTACATATATAATTCATGTTTTCAAAATGTAATAAAGATACATAATATCAGTTTTCCAATTAAAGTTTATGACCAAGCTTGGTGATGGTTATAGTTTTTGGCAGAGATTTTTAATTTTCTTCAAATGCTTTCTTGGGATTCACAAAACAGCTTCAAGCACAAACATGTTTTGCTTGGGGGAACAGGAGCGGCAGGAACTAACACACATGCATATGAAGACCACATATATATGCAAGCATTTTCCAGGTAATGAACCTGGCAAAAATGGACAATAGTCCTAATTTTTAAAAATAATTTATTTTTAATTAAAATATCCTTTTAGGCTTCACATGCCCTGGAGAAACTGGCTAGTGAGTTAATTTTTTAACTATCAATTTTGTGGCTAGCTAATGTGCACTGATGTCCGTTCTTAGCACTAAAAATATATGTGCCAATAAAACCATTTTTACTAGATAATAAAGTAATCCTCACTTGAGAGGCTTCATTCACATTGAACGCTTTATAGAAATTTAGGGTATTAAACAATTATGTAGAATTGAAAGGAGCTTAAGATCTTTCGGTCCATCCTCTTTACTTTACAGAAGAGGATACTGAGATCCAGAGAAGCCATAAATATTGTGTCTCTTGTAACTAGGATCAGGCCATAGGTTCCCCAACATTGACAAAGCAATATAGAGGGTCCTTCCGTGGTGGCCTTCCCTGTACTTATTTCTGTCCAAATTAACCCTTTCATGGTTTTTTTTCCCCTCCGTGTAGAGACAGCATGATATGATTTAAAAGTTTGCAGTTTTGAGTCATATACGCCTGGATATACCTGGGTTCAAATTCAGATTACTTACTTAAAAAAAAATCTAGTCTCCATTATCTTGATTCTCATATAATCCTTACGGTCAGGAAGCAGTTACCTTATCTATAAAATACATGGTGGTGGGGTGGGGGTGGGGGTGGTTCTATAACCTTGAAATTATAAGGGAGACAAAGGATCCTACTCTGCTGTGAGAACATCACATTGTGTACAACACATAGTTAGAGTCTTTAGCTCCATAAAATAATGTGTTTCAATGTCAGTCTCCATTTAGTGTCCACGGCGGAACTGTTCTCATTTGGGGCTGCTTAGGAGGAGACCTCGAGCTTGCCATGGCTCCTGCTTTTTCTCTGAGACCCATCCTGTCCTTTTCCCATGCAAGTTAGTCTGCAACAAAATATCTGCCTCTTGTTTTTTTATATTAATACAGCAAAGCTAAGCAGGGCTACAATAGTATAGTTTTTCTCTAGTAGAACCCACTTGTTCAGCTGTTTTTAAAACCTGTTGCTTCTCAGGAGTATGATATGGTTCTTCTCTAGGACTCACTAGATGTCTGATAGAAATCTCTGCAGTGAGAGAAATGTTCTGTGTCTGCACTGACAAACATGGTAGCCACTAACCTCACGGGGCTATTGAGCATTTGAAAAAGGACTAATGTGATGGGTGAGCTGAATTTTTTATCTTACTTTTGGTTAATTTAAATTTAAATATCCATGTGTGAATAGAGGCTACCATATAGGACAGTTCAGGTCTAGAGGTTGGATGGATGGATATTACCTCTCTACCTCTCTGCCTTTTCTTTCTTCCCTTTCTTCCTGCTTTCCCCAACTCTCTCTACATCAGATTTTTCCCTGTATACACGATAAAGTAACCCAGGCCAAACGGGGCTTCTTCCAAGGAAATATATTTTTCTTTTTACCGGAATCTTTTGGGGGGGCAGTCCTTAAACTGGGAGAAAATGAGAATATCAGGCTCTGTAGCATCCTGATAAGTAAGTCCTTTGAGGTTAAGGAGGTCTGTGATCATCCTTTGCCCTTCGAACCACACTTTATAGGTAAGTACCGCTCTGCCACTTAGAACGCCAGCCACAGTGGAGCATCTCCTATGATGTCAACTGACGTCAACTGACATTGACATTTCTTGATATGTTGTAGTAATGTCTTATCCCCTTTAAATAACCTGATGTAGATCTTAATGCCAATGGCTGTTAGTGCTTTAAGTCATTAAGTCTAGACTTCATTCTTAAAACAGGTAGTGATTTTATGGTTTTATTTTTTTAATTTTGTTTCGTTTTTTTTTTTCACGTTTTTCTTTAAATTCCACTGTTAACATATGGTGTAATACTGGTTTCAGGAGTAGAATTTAGTGATTCATCACTTACATACAACACCCTCACCATGACAAGTGCCCTTTTGAATACCCATCACCCATTTTGCCCATCCCCACCCACCACCCTCCATCAACCCTCAATTTGTTCTCTGTACTTAAGAATATCTTATGATTTGCTTCCCTCTCTCTTTTTTTTCCTTCCCATATATTCATGTTTTGTTTCTTAAATTCCACATAGGTATGAAATCATATAGTATTTGTCTTTTTCTGACTGATTTATTTATATATATTTATGATATATATTGTATATGTAATATATATGTCCTATAAATATATGCACCTCTGAATCAGTATTTTTGTATCCTTTAGGTAAATACCTAGTAGTTCAATTGCTGTGTCATAAGGTAGTTCTCTATTTTTACCTTTTTGAGGCACCTCCATACTGTCTTCCAGAGTGTCTGCACCAGTTTGCATTCCCAACGGTGTTAGAGGGTTCCCCTTTCTCCGCATCCACACCAACATCTGTTGTTTCCTGTGTTATTAATTTTAGTTCAACAGGTGTGAGGTGGTATGAGATCTCATCCTGTTTTTGATTTGTTATTTCCTTGATGATGAGTGATGTTGAGCAATGATTTCATTAAAAAATTTTTTAACATTTATTCATTTTCGAGAGACAGAGCATGAGTGGGGGAGGAGCAGAGAGAGAGGGAGACACAGAATTCGAAGCAGGCTCCAGGCTCTGAGCTGTCAGCACAGAGCCCGATGTGGGGCTTGAACTCACGAACCGTGAGATAATGACTTAGGCTGAAGTGGGACATTTAACTGATTGAGCCACCCAGGTACCTGCAATGGTTTCATTTTTAAAGGCTTTGCTCATCTATCTCTAGGCCCTGCATCCCCATGTGCTGTGTAAGGATAGATACTTCCCATGTTGCAATCATTTTTTAAAAAAATTTTGTGTGTTCATTCATTGCACAAACACCATGCTTCCCATATTCTACTAGTGCTGGGGGGAAACAAGAAGCAGGATGTATTTGTATTCTGAGCCCTGTATTTATATTCTGTAGCCCTGAGGAAGGTTTTCTAGTTTTAATAGAAATTCTCCTCTTCCACCTCTAGTGTCTAGTGTGTAGCCTAGAGATTGTGTTTTGGGAAGTTTTTGTCTCTAAACTTCTGAAGTCACATCCTTCAACAGTGATTTCTGAGCACATGGCCTCTGGTTCCTGAAGTTCAGCCTGTTCTTCAAGGTGTGACTTTCTGAAGACCAGCTGGCTCATGACACAGTCAGGTGGGAATCAAAAGGCACAGCCTTCTTGGTAGCTGAGTACAGGCTGCTGAATACAGTCAAATGTCCATTGACTGATAAAGCTATTGTTCCGATAAATTACTTCCTAAAACTGCACTCAAAGTGCAATTTAACCCACTGTGATGACCATGCTAATCTATTCAGCAATTTCCCCAACCTCTCTTAGCTGTCTGAAACATCCTTTTCATATTTTTTTTTTTCTGATGATGTGAATGGTTTGTTTCCTGCACCCTGCTAAAATCCTTGACATCTAGAGTGGTGTAGTACCCCACTGATTAGCGATGTGATCAGCTAGACAAACATTCTAAGAAAATCATAGCGTGGATAAAGAAAACTACTCTCATTCATTTAATATTTTGGTACTTTCTGTCCTAGGACCTCTGGCTGGGGTTATTTCTTTTATTTAACAGCAATAAGAATTAGTAGCAAGTTGTCCTTACTGTTCTTACTTGTCGATGAGGAAACTGATGCCCCAGAAGTTCAAGCAAATTCTGCAGGATTTTATAGCTCATTGCTGGGTTGACACACAAACCCAGGTCTGTGCGGACCCACGAACAGCTCTCTGCACTTCTCATACATTTAATCTGCTTGAAAAGTAATCTGGTGTGACAAATAAAATTCATACCTCATATGAATGAAATTCATACCTCATATGAATGGAAACCTTAGTTTCCAGGTGCCCTTTCCAGTAATCTTATATATTTATTAAAGCAGGTCTGACAAAACTTGAAAATACAGATATTAGTTTGTATCTTTGAAAAAAAATTTCTTAAATATTGTAAAGTAAAATTTATATGAAGCGAAATTTTCTATCATTCAATTAGTCCTCATTTTGCATTTTTTAAAAAAATATGTGGGTTGGGACACCTGGGTAGCTCAATCAGTTAAGCGTCCAACTCTTGATTTTGGCTCAGGTCATGATCTCATGGTTAGTGAGATGGAGCTCCGCATTGGGCTCTGCGCTGTCAGCTTGGGATTCTTTCTCTCCCTTCCTCTCTGCCCTCCCCCGCTCATGCTCTCCCTCTCTCTCTCTCAAAATAAATAAATAAACTCAACAAAAATATACACATGGGTCCATGTATGTGTGTGTATGTGTGTATTTTATTTCCTACATACACACATTTACATCCAGTCTTGACATTTGAATTTGTGTTCCTGAATTTTTCCTTTAGTATAGAAAGGAATCTCATTTTCTGAAGACAGTGGTTTAAAAGGTTGGTTTCCCAATCTGAGTTCATGCAACTCTGACAAACACAATTAACTCCTGGGGCTTCATTCTCTCTGTGAAATGAGAATGATAGCCCTGTTACTCTTCTACTTCTTTCTTAAGAAAGTAAAGATTTGCAAATGACATATCGGATAAAGGGCTAGTATCCAAAATCTACAAAGTACTCACCAAACTCCACACCCGAAAAACAAACAATCCAGTGAAGAAATGGGCAGAAGACATGAATAGACACTTCTCCAAAGAGGACATCAAGA
>CM053569.1:14081919-14124807 GCA_028646485.1 Cryptoprocta ferox | reverse complement strand
CAATGGAATACTACATGGCAATGAGAAAGAATGAAATCTGGCCATTTGTAGCAAAGTGGATGGACCTCGAGGGTGTCATGCTAAGCGAAATAAGTCAGGCGGAGAAGGACAGATACCATATGTTTTCACTCATAGGTCTAACAGGAGAAACCTAACAGAGGACCATGGGGAGGGGAAGGAGGAAAAAGAGTTAGGGAGAAGGAGGGAGACAAAGCACGAGAGACTCTTGAATACTGAAAACAAACTGAGGGCAGAAGGGGGAGGGGGAAGGGGAAGGGTGATGGTCATGTTGGAGGACACTTGTGGGGAAGAGCACTGGGTGTTATATGGAAACCAACTTGACAATAAACTATAAAGTTACAAAAAAAGAAAGTAAAGATTTGTAAATGGGTTTGACGTAACCAATACCTTCCCCCTAGAAATGAAGCCTGGATTATTTTTGAGTACATTCTCCTCTCGACCTCTGTCACTCGCTAACCTGCTCATATAACCGATACATCATGCCTGGTGTTAATATTTGAAACATTCTTTTCACCATGGAGAATCGAGAGCCTTCTCTTCCTTATTTCCTTTTTCCAGAAATATCACAATACATGCCAGCAGGCTTTGCATGTACTTTGAGAAAGAGAAAACCCAACAGCAGCCTGAGATCAACCTGTTTTGGGGAAGGTGCAACAGCTTTCACTGCAGAGCCCTTAGAACATCTGGGCTCCCAGAAGTCCCCAGCAGTGGCCCTGGTGGCTGATCTTGCCTTCCCAGCTTAGCCACATCCAGGTCAAGTGTCTGCCAAGGTGATAGCTGCTAAGAGGTCTATCAGCCAGCATGGATGGAAACCACTTCTTGACGATATTTTCTAAAAAGCAGTACCTACATCACTCTTCCATTGTAGAGTGTTAGAGCTTTCAGAATGCTTTATTTCCCTCAAGAATCTAAAACCTACAGTGGTTAGAAAAAGAAGCGTGGGGGGGGGGCTCTTCCTCAACATTTTCCTATTGTTTGAAATGATCGGTTCTCAACCTTGATGGTACATTAGAATATTCTGGGGAACTTTTAAAAATCAATCTCTGGGGCAGGGTCCCAGAGATTGATTGTTAAAAGCACCCCAGGCGATGCTAAAGTGCATTCTGAGTTGAGAACCATCTTTTCAGCTCCTCACAATTTATTCATTCATTTGCTCATCATTTATTGCACACTTCCTCATGTCAGCTCAGAGCAAGGTGATGGTGATGATGTAAAATGAGATTCTGCAGTTGCCCCCAAAGACCGTGTAGGTTAGTGATTCAATTCAATGGATGTCAATTCAGCAAACATTTATCAAGTTCTTATGCATGACAGGGACTGTGCTAGATACAGAGGGGGCTGAGATGACAGCAAGTCCTGCTGTCTAGCATTTATATCTAGTGGGCGGTATGTATAAATAATTCTATGAGGCAGAATTTGGTATTATTAATGTCTTACCTTTCTATAACACTTCACAGTAACACAAAGATTGTTCACCAACCTATATAACTTGAAGCTCAATAATTCTTGAGATGTAAGCAGCTGTCTAGTATCATGTGAGGCTCAGAGACGAGACCAACATGCTTTGCCAAGAAGAAGCGAGTCCGTCCTCACACCCATGTCCACGGACTCTGTGGTTAGTGCTCCCTGTCTCATTCTGTGCTATGCTGTGGGGCTCAGGAAAGAGGGGTTGCTTTTGACTGCCCTAGTGAGGGTAATTGTCCAACGGTGTATTTGTGTATTTGTCTTGGGAGCTTGATTTCCTGGAGAGCGAATAGAGGACCATTCTTGTCCACACATTCCCTGAGATCCTTCCTCCATCCAGTCAAAGGCCTCTTCTGATGCTATCCTTATGCTCCTATCCTTTGTATAGGATTTCTTCCTCTCACCAAATTTCTCTTCTCTCCAGTATTCTGGATGCCTATTGTCTTGAAGAGAAAAAATATTTAGTTCCATCCGCATATCTGCTTGTCATGAGCTTCTGCCAATCAGAGAAAGGTTTAATTAGGGGACTGAAAATTAGTCCAAATGTATATAAAGAAGAAGCCAGACAAGTCTCATTTTTAGAGATCTCCATTCTGTTAGCTAATGAAGTGTTAAGTCAAATGCCATCTGGATTGGGACTGGCACATAAGATCGTTGATGATGAACATGTTTTAAGAATTAACCTTATGGTTGATTTGGAAATTTAGCTCTTCAGAGAATGAGGTGTGGGTGAAAACCTTCTTCATGTGGGGAATCAAAGTGATATTAACATCCTTCAGGGGCAGTCAATATAGGTAGAGTTTCCTGGGTCACTATTTTATTTCCCCGTAGTAGCAGAGAATCCACTAAGTGATTGATTCCCAGAGGTCCCTGACATTTCTATAGCACAGAAGACTTTGCTGCTGAAAACCTCACTGGGAACTGGGGAATTATCTATCTTTTCCTTAAAGGCTTAGCAGTCATTTAAGATTGTCCAGATTTAGGTCCCATAGCCTAATAGAAACACTAAAAAATTGGAGTATATCCAGGAGGAGACGTTCATATGATGAGGAACGTTCTTCTAAAGAGCTGCAACCGAGGAGCTATACAATTTTAGGCTGAGGAAGCAAAGACCAGAAATAAGAATGGAAACACAAGAAATGTTCAAATATGCAAATATCTATTTGGGGAAGTGAGGTTGGGTTCATTCTATCTGGCTCGAGCGAGAAGGACAATGACCAGGAGTGGTAGTGACAAGGGAACAAATGTCAACTTACCCAGATGTGGAAGAACACTAGAATTATTCAGCAATAAAAGGGGTTGCTTCATAACTCCCTTTTATTCAGAGATGTTTGAGAACACTACGTCAGGAGTGTGGAAGTAGGGATTCCTCAATTGGGTAAGTACGTGGTTTTAATGAACTTTTTCCTGGAAATATTCAACAGGTCTGGGTATATCCACCTCAAGAAGGTTAAATCCTCATATCTCTATGCTTACCACATTGTCAGTGCTCTTAACTTTACTCTTTCAGGTGGGGGAAGACACTTGATGGATGCTAAAAATTGGCCATGAATGTGAAGTGGACAGGTAATCCATTACCCACACTTCTAGGTGTATAGAAAATTTCAGTTGTCCCTGTTACATGAGCATAGGTATAATGATTTTTCTAATTTTTAAATGTTTATTTATTTAGAGAGAGAGAGAGAGAGCACGATCAGGGGAGGGACAGAAACAGAGGGAGAGAGAGAGAGAATTTCAAGCAGTCTCCATGCTGCCAGCACAGAGCCTGACTCGGGGCTCAAACTCATGAGCCACGAGATCATGACCTGAGCTGAAACCAAGAGTCAGATGCTTAACCGACTGAGCCTCCCCCCACCTCAGGTGCCCCAATATAATGATTTTTCTAATTCAAATCACCTGTGTACTAGAGGGGGCAAATTGTCCTATACAACCTGATTCCAGTCTGTCCGTCAACCTCATCTTGCCCTTAACCTCTCCCTCTTTACACTGGAGTCAGACTCAACTACTGAACACACTCTTCTTTCTCCTCTACTTAAGCTATTCTATGTCTGGGAAGTATTCCCTTCCATGCCTCCACTGGCACCTTTACCTGCCTCACCTGCCCATCTGCTGTTGCTTCTTCAGGGCCGTCTCAGATGTCACTTTCCATAGGAAGTCTTCCCTAACCCCCAGGGCTGTGTTCATAGCCCCTTCTCTCCCCCTCTAATACCCCCTACATTGTACGCCTCTCCCTTACATTCCTGGTACACATTACTAATTAGTGATGGCACACTTTCTTGGCTGAGCCCGGATCCAACTTCAGAATCCTTCTTAAGTCATTCCAGGAAGCCCCTACTAATGAACCAGAGCAGATGATCCAGATGAAACCAGCCTGCCAGCCCGTTTGGGGGCATGCCTCACTCGTGACACTTCCTATGTTGTATTGAAATCGTTCATGAAATTGCTTTTTGTACAAGGCTGCAGCCACCATTAAGGGAGTTGCTGTCATTTTTAGATTTTTAAAAAAAATTCTCAATACCATGCATAGTGCTTGATATTGGTCTTCACAAAAGGCTTCTTGCTATAGAAGTGAACTGGGCAGGAGTGGGTGGGTCGGGGTGACTGCGAGAAGGTTGGAAGGGCAGAGGGGAGCTCTCAAACTCCTTCACAGTCCAGTCTCAGTGTGCCTGCCTGACAATGACCCAGGGCATTATCATCTTTGAACGGGGGATAGGGTGGGCCTCATGACCTCTGCCCCAGGCGGGACAGGCTGGAAACACACCACTCAGAGCCCCTGTAGGTGCCTCTAAAACCCTTTCCTTTGCAGTCTCAGGCATCATTATCTGGCAGGCTTGCCTTTGAAGACTTGTTTCTGTTTTTAAAGATTTTTTTAAAATGTTTATTCATTTTTTGAGAGATGGAGACAGAGCACGATCAGGGGAGGAGCAGAGAGGGGGGGGACACAGAATCAGAAGCAGGCTCCAGGCTCTGAGCTGTCAGCACAGACCTCAACGCGGGGCTCGAACCCAGGAACTGTGAGATCATGACCTGAGCCAAAGTCAGATGCTTAATCGACTGAACCACCCAGGCGCCCCAGACCTTGTTCCTTTTTAAACAGCACTTTAATATTCAGGTCTTTGTGTGGGTGGTTTCCCATGCCCCTCCTCTCACTGCCTCCACACAGAGCCCTACCTTTCTTTTTTTTTTTCTAAGTTTTTGTTTAAATTCCAGTTAGTTAACATATAGTGTCATATTAGTTTCAGGTATACAATTTAGTGATTCAACACTTTTCCTGCAACACCCAGTGCTCAGGATGAAAAGTGCCCTCCTTAATCCCCATCATCTGTTTAATCCACTCCCCCCACCCACCCACTCCCCTCTGGTAATCCTCAGTACCCATTTGTTCTCTGTAGTTAAGACTCTGTTTCTTGGGGCACCTGGGTGGCTCAGTCGGCCGAGTGCTCAACTTCGGCTCAGGTCATGCATGATCTCACAGTTTGTGAGGTCGAGCCCCACATCGGGCTGGCTGCTGTCAGCCCAGAGTCTGCTTCAGATCCACTGTTCTCCTCTCTCTCTGCCCCTCCCCTGCTCACACTCTAGCAAAAATAAATGAATATTAAAAAGAAGTCTGTTTCTTGGTTTGCCTCTCTCTTGTTCTCCTATGATCATTTGTTTTGTTTCTTAAATTTCACATATAAGTGAAATCATATGGTATTTGTCTTTCTCTGACTTGTTTTGCTTAGCATAATTCTCCCTAGCTCCATCCCAGTGGCTCCAAGTGAGCCCTACCTTTCCATTTCCAAGCGCTCTTTCCTGAGAGCCCTTTAGACCTAGCTCCTGTCAGCCGTGTCTCCCCTGTGTGCCACCAGGGGGCGTCAGCTCAGCGCTGGTCCACCTTGCACTTGTCTTGCCTGTAGGCTCCGGTCCTCTCTCCATCGCCTCCAGACAGGCAACACTTCTTTCCTCCTGCTCCGTGTAAGGAGCTTGGCTTCCAGGAACTCGTCCTCAGTGGCTTTTGTTTCTGAGTCTTCTGCACTTAAGGAGCATCAGTAAAGAGCAGAGCCTGGGGGCTGATCACACAGGCGTTGGAGGCAGATAGAAATGATTCTACCATTCACAGCCCACGTGATCATGGCCTGATGCTAAGTGGTGCCAATACTTAGCTTCCTTGCCTATATTAAAAAAAAAAAAAGATTATAAATTATTATACCTGCCTCATATGATTTGGGGCAAGATTAAATAACTTGCTGTACACTAGCAGACCCTGCCTTCTAAAAGAGCTTGCAAAACTTGTGGAGAGAATAACTGAATGCCGTAGGAGATCCCAAAACAACGGAACATAAAGGTGATAGTGAGGTGAATTCGTTTTAGGCAGGGGAGTTGTTGGAGAGCCTCCTGGGGGTGCTAGGCTCTGAGCAGGCCTTTGTGGCAGAAGTGGCCTGGAAGAGCACTGCAAGGAGAAATGACATTCACAAGGCTACTGATCAGCTGGGGCGTGGGGCGTGGGAGCGGGGAGCTCGTGGGAAAGAAGACTGGCAGATAAGGAGAAACCAAACTCAGCGGGGCCTTGAAGGGAAAGCTGTGGGGTGAGGACATCATTATGCTTTGCTCTCTGGGCGGAAGAGAAATGACACCAAGGATAGTCATCGATCAGTGTCAGCCCACAAACCCCATCTACAGCAGGGGTGAGCAAGTCACCAGGAAAGTACAGGTGAACCGAGCAATTCTCCTTTGAAAGAGGACCCATGATTTTCAACCACACTGCTTTGGCCTTAGCTGACAAGGGATGCTTTGAGGAGCCCTACTGCTCCTGTTTTGGGCCCAGACATCTCTGCCTCAGTCACTTTTTTGGCTAGTAAATCTTTGAAGTCCCCAAGGGCATATTTGGTAGCAGTTCCTTTATGCAGAGGCTGACCCTGGAGCACAAGTTAGGCCACCAGTAAAGACTAAGGAGAGGGGACGGTGGCAGAGCTGCCCAGTTCACAGGTTTGGATGGGGTTGACCCAGACCCTGAGACCAGACCCGTGGTGCTAGACCCCAGGGCGCAGTCTAGCGGTGGCCCCTGCACCTGGCAGCTCACCCCTGGGAAAAGATGCTCGTGTCTCTTGGGCTTTCATCCCAGCACATCTGCAAATACAACTTAAAGAAACAAAGACAACCAGAGAGCTGGGCTTGGGGTGGACGTGTGGGAAGGCCTATGGGGACGAGAGGGGTCACAACGTTTCTGCTCAGCTCCAGAGGAGGGACCATGAGTGTCCAAGGGTGGACACTTTCAAGGGGACCAGGCTTCACTGTAGCCATGAGGTGGAAGAGCCACAGAACTGTCAGACAGTGGAAACCGCTGGTTCCTCATTTGAGTCCTCGTTTGTTCATTCCTGAAGTAACACTTCAGATTAAATCAATTCTTACCTTGGGAAGGAAGTTGGATAAAATGTATTTTCCTGAGACTTCGTGAACTGCAACATACTTTATTTCTTCAGTGCTCCTGGATGCCCTGGGAAGGAAGAGTCTCCCCAGTCTGCCCACGTATCTAAAGATCCTTACCCCAATGTCTATACTGGAAGACAGTTCTCTCAGCTAAGGGCAGGAACTACGTGCCTATTTATATCTGAATCTCCAGCCTGTAGGACACTGCCTATTATGGAGTGGGTATACAATACAAGTTTGTTGATTAAATATCAAGTTAATTTTTTTGTATCTAGGATTCGAACATGGAATGAGTCCTTTTTGTGTATCAGATATGCCTACTTGGAATGAATACCAATGGCTAACATTTATCAACCTCTTGTTATTGGCCAGGTGCCAGGCTTAATGCCTTACATACATTGTCTCATTTAAACCCCATAAACAAGCAGATGTTATTATCACACTATTTTTAATAATGAGGAAACTGAGGCACACAGAGGCTAAATAGCTCCCCCATGGTCACATAGAGAGTAATTAGATGATGCGGGATTGAAACTTAGATTGTGTGACTCCAAAGCCAGCAAGATTCATCTGTGCACGAGGTCTTGAGTGAAGGAGTGATCATTAGCAATCATCAGTAGGACAGTATATGCTTAAAACATAGCTAACAGTTACTGAATACTTTCTACATGTCAGGCCCTAAGTTTTTGCTCACTTAATCCTCAAAGAAGCTTCATAATGTAGTACTATTACTTTGCTCATTGATCTTTTTTAAATGTTTATTTTTGAGAGAGAGAGTGCAAGCAGGGGAGGGGCAGAAAGAGAGGGAGACACAGAATCTGAAGCAGGTTCTGTGCTGTCAACACAAAGCCCCAACGTGGTGCTTGAACCCATGAACCATGAGATCATTGTCTGAGTCAAAGTTGGACGTTCGACCTGAGCAACCCAGGCATCCCTGTGCTCATTTTATAGATAAGAAGCAGGATCCAGGATTTTCAAGGTTTTTGGATCCTGATGCTTCTGCTTCCAATATTATATGGTCTTCGCTTTTTTGTGATACTGAAGAGGCAAATAATGAGTCTTGTGCTGCTCTAAGAAAATTGTATTTGGATTTGACCTGGAACTGGAACTCAGCTTATCAAATACTTTGTTAGGATAGTAACATTCCAGAGTGCTTTATTGCTTGCCCACTGGCCATCTCTTAACTAAGTATTTAGAGGCAGGATGGAAGGTGGCCAAGAAACTCTTCATAAAAGCAGTGTTGTGGGAAAAACTGAGTTTAAGATCAAATAGAGATGGGCTTAGGGCCTAGTTCACCAATTTCCTGACTATAGGACCTTGCAGGCCATGTAACCTCTCCATACCTGAGTTCAGCATCTATAAAATGGTAGTGGTAACTATACTCATTTCATAGTGCTGCTATGACCACTGAAGACACCGAATTTCCTTCCCTTTCCTTGTCTTAATCTTCCTTCTTTTCCCTCCCTTCTCCCTCTTTCTGTTCCTTTCCATTCTCTCCTGTCTTCTCCATTTTCTCATTGTTCATAAACTTTTAATGTGGATTAAATTACTCCATACAAGATATCACCCATTCTTTTTTCATATTTTCACCTAATCAAAATCAACTACCCTCCAGAAGTCATGCTAAACCTTACAGCTGGGTTGAACCCAAAAGTTGTGACCCATGTTCTAAGAAAATAAGTGTCTCACTCCCCTTCTTTGGGCTAGCATGTTTGAGATCAAAAGCCTTCTTGCTGAGAGAAAAGGGCAAAGGCTGATGATATGTTCAAGAGCATGCATGTACCTGGGACAGCAGTTCTGTGTGGGGGCTCCCAGGGCCCGTCCGGCTGGAAGCATGGTGGTGAACAGGAGGAAGCCAAGAATTCACCACGCTAACCTTACACATGACCTGGGCAGTGACTCCTTGAGAAAGAAATCCTTCTCCTCTTGCCTGGGGATCCCTCCTGAGTGCTTTTAAGTCAAGAGTGTGGAATTGTACTGTGGACAAGCAAAGCAGGGAAGAGGATTAACCATTTGTGTCTCTTGGCCTTCTTCTTCTCCCTCCACGAAGACATGTTCTGCCTCCTGCCGGGCGTTGTGGGGAAGATTAATTAGCTAATATTGGTAAAGGGCCTTTGATGATGACTGCTAAGTGTTTGCACCGTGTAATTGTCATTTTTTCCAAGAAAATGTTCATATAGTTACTAATTAGGCATTGTTGAAGCACCTCATACCCCATTATTTTACAGTTGTCTTGCAATTAACTGGCATCGGTACCATTTCAAATGACATTTATTGCCCATTTCCCTGGTTTAATTTTTGGAAATTTTATGGGAAACCTGGGCATTGTTTCTTACTCACTGTAACTTGAATAATTAACAACGTAAATATGGCTTTGGGTGCTGATATTGCCAACACCAAGAGTTCTTTAGAGATTTTAATTAGCCCCTCACATTGAACTTCATGTGAAGGTTTATTATTGTGCCAAAACACTCTATGTGCTTCTTCCCCGTTGGCCTGTGGCTTGTGCCTGTGTGTCCGTGCACGTGTGTGCATGTGTGCCATGCGTGTGTATGCACGTGTGTGTGTTTGCAAGTGTGCATGTGCCAATGTATGATTTTCATGATCAGTAATGTGAGATCTGAGGACAGGAGCAAAGTCCTCCTTTGGCTTAGTCTTTGTTAAGGCACAAACTAGAGAAACAGACTAATGAACTTTTCTCCATTTTTTAACTGTAACCTGGATATTTGTGTTGGCTCAGATCAAGCATCATTTGTTAATGTCCACTGTGGTTTCAGGTATTGGACTAGATGTGTTTCACATTTTCTTTAAGCTTTACAAACAGTCAATGAGGGGGCGGCTGGGTGGCTCAGTCGGTTAAGCGTCCAACTTCAGCTCAGGTCATGATCTCATGGTTTGTGGGTTTGAGCCCCGCGTCGGGCTCTGTGCTGACAGCTAGCCCAGAGCCTGGAGCCTGTCTGCAGTTTCTGTATCTCCCTCTCTCTTTGACCCTCCCCTGCTCACGCTGTCTCTCTCCATCTCTCAAAAATAAATTAAAAAACATAAAAAAAAATTTAAAAAAAGTCAGTGAGGTCTGTCATGTTGACAAAATGAAGGATCAGGGAGGTTAAGAAAGGTATCCAGGGTCACACAGCTATTGACAGATGAAGACAGGACTCTGAAGGACTCTGAGGCCTGGGCCCCTTCTGCTCTTTCTCTCAAGCAAAATTGCTGAGCTTTCTATCTGGAAGGGAGTCTTGGTCACTCCAAAAGCCAACTTGTGCCTTCTCCAGGAAGGCTTAGGTGCCTCCTCCAGGAAGGCTGAGGTGCCTCACCTATGTAAATGTGTCTTCTCTCCTATGTCTGATAGTACTTTCTATCATTTCTCATAATCTGACTTTTATTTTAGCTATGTTCTGATGGGGAGGGCAATGTGATACAATGGTTAGGAAAGCATGGGATTTGGGGCATTGTATTTCTTACTCTGCCTTTTCCTACATAAGCTTCATATTATTGATGAAAGATGAGAGGAGAGTATGCATGGAAAGCTTAAAATATTTCATGGCACATGGAATGCACACAATATATAGTGGTTGGATGGATAGATGGGCGGATGGGCAGATAGATGGATTAAAAAATATAAATAAGTGGATGAATGGTAGAGACCATTCATTACTCATTTGTAAGATTAACTCCCCCAAATTCTGATCACTCAAGCTTGGACTTAGAATTCGTTCAATAAGATTACTTTTTAAATAAAAATGAATCTCAAGAAGACTTTTTAGAAAGTTTAGTGTATCTGATGGGGGCCTGGGCTGTCCATCCCTCTGCGATCAAAAAACTGGATCAAACCATGATTATGATGAAGCATCCAACTTCTTGACAAAAATTATCGCTAAGACCAGAATCTGGTGACTACCAACGAGCTGAAATATATGGGCCTGTTGTGTGTGGTTTCTTCCACCCCCATTTCATGTGTAGGGACAGAAAGACAGAGGTCAAGAGGAGGGCTGGACTTGAAATCTCAGGATTCTCATAAGAATTCCAACCCCACAGTGTGTAATTATCTATGTGACACTTTGGACTCTGAAGAACTGTCTGCTATAAGTAGCAAAATTCACAGGCACTATCCCCAAAATGGACTCTGAAATGGAGATTTTCTTGTGGAAACTTAACTAGTGAGGCTTCTCTGTAAAGACATCTGTCAGGGAGGGAGGGAAGCAGGACTGGGTAAAGGTGACTGCAGCAAACCTGAAGCTGATCTTTTGGGCGTTTCTGGAGCTGGAGGACTGGGGGGCCCTTCCAGCCTCAGAGCTGCCCTGAATTGAGAAGGAGGCCCATGCTTTCAAACTTTTGCATGTTGTCCGTGGAAGAAGGGTGTGACTTTGGGCAAGGCCAGGGGAAAGCAACTCCAGGGGAGAACTCAGCTGTGAGCCATCAGCAAGACAGGGTTTCTGAGTCCTGAGAAGGAGGACTTTGGGTGGAGCACTCCACTATCCACTGCAGTGAAAGAAATGGGTTTGAACTTAGGATGTCTTTCCCCATATGACTGCATCATGATTTTTTCCCCTGCCACTCAATGACTATTATCATTCCCACTTCACTGCTGGAGATAGAGTTTCAGAGTTAAGTAACTGCCCAAATGACATACCAAGAGATTGTAGGGTCCATAATGTGACACCAACACCCATGCACATTCCCTAGGACCATGTGTCTGCCTACTTTGACAGCAAATGAAAAGTCACTCAGTAGCTTGCTAAACTATTCAACACTCTTGCTTGCTAAAACTCGTAAGGAGATCGAAGGGTACTGTGTGTGTGTGAGAGAGAGAGAGAAACAGAGGGAGAGAGAGATGTCTCAGAACAAGCAGAAACTTAGCTGTGTCCTCCACGTGGTTAGCATCACTCAGGACTTTAGAGGAGAAGTAGAAGGTCATTACAACACATTTCATATCAAGAAGATTCTGAGTCAGGTCTTACTGCTTATAAATATAACTCCATGCAGTCAAACCTAATATACACTTTTTGAGCTTCATTCATTAGTTCCCTATTATTTTAGGAATTATTTATTGCACATCTATGATGTACTCCTTAGGGATGGGGAGGTAAATGGAGCTAATAGGTTGGTGACAGGTTGTGTTGGCCCTGGACTCCGATACTGTAAAAGGATTCTGCAGACTTGGCCGCCTAGGGACTACAGACAGGCAGAGAATAGTCTCCAAAACCTCAGTCTGTTCCATCATTCCCCCAGTCTGAGGTGTAGGCTGCAAGTGGGAGGGAACGAGGAAGAGGCATTAGGGTAACGGTAGCATGTTTACTCTAGCCTTGAAATATCCTCAACCCGAGAAGCTGTGAATGTGTAAGTGGCCATCTCTGCCAGAGTAGGCCCCGGCGGGGGTTGACTGGCATAGTCATCAGGCTATGCACCTACAGACGCCAGCTTCAAGGCAACGTGAGCTCACGGAGGCATAGTAGCCACCATGAGGTTTCTCTCCAGAGCAGGACTAGCTCAGGCTTGCATCCTTGCCCCTTATAGACCCTGCCTGCTGGGAAAGACAAGACTTCATCTCACCATCCTCCTCTTCAAAATATTTGCTCTTACCTGCCTAGACTTCCTCAGGGTCTGTGAGTCTCCAAAAGGCACAAAGGATTCTTGGAGCCTCTTCTGACTAAATGTGAGACCAGAGTCCGGCTGGTCACTCGGTTTACAAGCAGAATGAAGGGAGTTTGAATTCCAGTTCTACTGCTTGCTGGCAACTGGAAGGCTACTGCACTAGTCTGGGCTTTGGTTTTCCGTCATCTGCAAAATTGCTTGGCAGGGGTTTGGGGGAGGATAATACCCATCCCATATTGTGAGGATCAAGTGGGAGAAAGATCTAGCTCCAAACGAAAGGCTGAATTCAGATTAAATTGTCACTTGTTAGACAAAGGCTGAGTACGGTGGGTGCTGGAAACCTTTCTGCCTACATTATCTTAATAATCAATTAACATCACAATCGCCTTCTGTGCATTTGAAGAAATGGAGCTCATAGAGATGATTTCACTTGCTGGAGGCTGCCCAGCTTTTAAGCCTATGCTGGTTTCAGATGTCTAGTTTTGCAGAGATTAGAGACTGCCTGGGCCTCAGAGGGGACAAGATAGTGGTGGGACTGACTAGACGCTGTCTAACTCCCTGCTGACACCAAGATTCTATGATCTGGTGGCTTGGTGAGGACCCCTGCTGGCCGAATTTTGCGGGCTGGCGTGAACTCAGTGAGGCTGGAGGTAGGGAGGAGGAGGACAAAAGATCTGAGTGTCACTATTTGTTTAGTCTCCTATCAGGTGTGTTGGGTGCTTCTGGGTTCATGCCAGTATTTTGCTAATGTCCTTTGCTCAAAGATGATGATGCTGTCAGATGGCGCCTGGCGTGTCTCCCCCTCCTGCCGTAGCCTCAACTCGCCCAGACCCTGCTTCCTTGGGCTTTCACACCAGCAGCTCCCTCTGGCCCTCGCGAGTGCTGCTTCTTCTGCCTGGAACTCTCTCCCTGTGGATCTTGTGTCACCTTTTCATTCTTTAGCTCTCAGCCAAGCATCTTTTTCTCCAGGCTGGCTATTCTGCTGCCCTGGGGCCAGCTCGGCGTCTTTTGTGAATCACTAATACAGTCCTGTCTTTCTTTCCTTTAGAGAGCACCTCACTCGCTCTGCAGCTCTACATTCTCTAGTGGATTAACTTATTAATATTTGTCTTTCCTTCTAGCCTGCAAGTTCCATAAGAGCAGAGACAGTCTGACATGGCTGGTGCAGACGTTTCTAATCCCAGACCACCTACTGTAAATATTCTCTAAGTCCCAGTCAGTCTCCAACCTGTGAAGCTAGTGTATGGTAGGTGTTAAATAAATATTTGTGGTTCGCTCTCAAAACACTGTCTTCCATTCCTTTGGAACAGTAACTCAGTTCATAGCTATACGTTCCTTAATGGGTCAAATGACAAATAACGAATGAATGGGGGAAGGAAGGAATGGGTGCCACTGGTACTCGCCATACCACTTAACTGCGTGCCAGGCTTGCGACATCAGTGAGTGCCTGTCATTATTTTGTGGGGTTTCAACTTCTGGAGGAGAATTTGAGGTCTTGTCTGCCCTATCTAATCAGGAGTTAGTGTCCATAGTAAAAGCGATTCTTTATGTAAAGTGGGGGGCATAGAGTTTGGAACCAGACTACCTGGATCTAAAGCCTGACTCCACCACTAATTAGCTCCATGAATTCAAGTGAGTTACTTAACCTGCCTTTGACTCAGTTTTGCCATCTGTAAAATGGGGGTAACAATAGTTCTTATGTCGTGGGGTTGTCGTGAGGACTGAGTACTTTAATATTAGTTTTGTGAAGTTTTTAGGGCCGCACCTGACATGAAGTACATTCTGTGTATGTGCTTGCTACTGTTTTATCCGTTTAGGAGGTAGGTCGTGTTATGCCTCTGCAGATAGCAGCCCCTCTAATCGCTTCTTTCCTACTTCTTCCTCCCTTCGGACCAGAGGTGCTAAAATCTGACCACTTCCTGAGCCTGGTTGATGATGACAATCTTTTTTTCCCCCCCGCTCTGTGATTTCCATTGAAAAGGAAAATTTCCTTTCAATTTTGATCTCAATTTCAAAATTAGAATTTCAATTTCAAATTCAATTTCAATTCCAGTGTGATTTTCATTGAGATTTCTCCACTGGTAGAAAATAGACCTGTTGTCTCACTTCAACCTGAGCTCTGCCCCAAGAAAATTTGGTTCAACAGGTTTAATCAACTAGAAGGAGCAGTGTTGGGAGGTGAGCAAACCCGAGAAGAATGGCTTTTGCCAGCATGGGTGGATGTCGTTCAGCTCCACGATGCTAAGTGGGGCTGCGAAAGTGCCAGGGTTTAGTTTTTGTATGCTTTACTGCCCCCCTTTCTCACCTCTTAGTGGACTCCTGGGCTAGCAAGTCAATGTTAAAAGGAACGTTCATGAAATGCCTCTGTGAGACGGTCTGCCAGGGCAATTTAAATACAGAACTAGTTATTATGGTTCACTAAAGTTATAGAAAGTTGAAACTCTAAAGTCTGATTGGGCTAAGGCACAAAACGTGGTCTGTGGGGAGGACAAAACCCGGAGTCCAGAGATATGACTTGAACCCAGGTTCTACCACTTACTGCCTTGGTGACCTTAGGCAAGTCCCTTCCTGCCTCTTGGCCTCCTCGTCTGTTAAAGCAAACACTTCAGTCATCTATTCAATAAGTATTTATTGAGCTCCTCATGTGTTTCAGACCCTGCTGAACTAGATGAATTTTTAGATGCTTTATAGCTGAACCATCCATCAAGTCCATCTTTGAAACCTCAAAAATGGTGAACCCAGGGGTGGGAGTGTGATGGACCATGTTATTGTTGTTGTTTTTAACATTTATTCATTTTTGAGAGACAGAGAGAGACAGAGCATGAGCGGGGGAGGGGCAGAGAGAGAGAGAGACACAGAATCTGAAGCAGGCTCCAGGCTCTGAGCTGTCAGTACAGAGCCCAACTCGGGGCTTGAACCCACAAACTGTGACATCATGACCTGAGCTAAAGTCGGACACTTAACCAACTGAGCCACCCAGCTGCCCCGAGTTGTTTTAATTAACATATAGCATCTGGGGCAGCATGTAACCTTCACTCTGGACATTTTTGGTGCTCTTTTTAAAGATCCAACTTTTGGCTTTTTTACTTCCTGTGATGTTTGTTTACTATTTCATTGATTTAGATTTCATATTTACTAACTCCTTCCCTCTATTTACTTTGGGTTTATTTTGCTGTCCTTCTATCCTTTTATAGTGGAAACACGAATCACTCATTTTTACCTCTTTCTTTTTTTGGTCTGCATCTAAGTATTTAAAGTTGTAAGTTTTCCTCTAGCACAGCCTTCGATGCTTCCTAAAATTATTGACATGGTGCTTTTTCATTATGATTGTTAGAAATAGTTCAATGTCCTTTGTGACTTCAAATGTTTGCATGTTTTTGTTTTTATTTTTTATTTATTTTTTATCGACTTGCTAATTTATTTCCTTTGTACACAGAAATAGAGTCTGGAAGCACCGTGGTATTTCCTTTCCACTGTAGAAGAAACTCCCCCTATGTATATACGATCCAGCCCTGGGCCAGGAATCCTTTTCCCCGTTCAGCATTCTGGAAACTCCTGTCTGCACTGTGCCCTTCTCTCTCGGTTACGGCCCTGCAAATTCCAGTGGCTTTAGGAGCCTTCGACCCTGATCTCTGCCTCCTCAGCTTAGCAAGAGTGCCGTTCTCTCCTTGGGCTCTTTTCCTGGTGACATATGGGAACCCTGAAGTTCCCCAAAGCAGAAAGTTGAGAACACAGGGAGCTTACCACATGTGTCTGCTTTTTTGCTAGCACGAAGCTGTGCACTGACACCACCCCCTCCCTCTCCCATTTTTCCTTCAGAAATGCTTCACTTATTTTGTCCACTTTTATAGTTGTTTACAGTAGTGGGGATGGGAGCAGTCTAGAACTCATGCTGTCATGGCCATACCCAAAGTATTCCTTTTGAATTGAATCCTATTTAAGTTACTAAGAGTAAACAGAAGAAAGTGGTTTTGGAAATTTAGGTTATAAAATGCATGCTTTTAAAATTTAACACAATGTACTTATTTTTTTAATGTTTTTATTTATTTTGAGAGAGAGAGAGAGAGAGAACAAGAGAGAAAATCCCAAACAGGCTCTGCGCTGGCAGTACAGAGCCCAACGCAGGGCTCAATCTCATAAGATCATGACCTGAGCCGAGATCAAGAGCTGGATGCTTAACCGACAGAGCCACGCAGCTGCCCCTCTTTGTTTGTATTTCTAATAGCAATTTCTGTTTCTGAGCTTCGAAGAGAAAAATTATGGAGTCATTTTTATCTTGATCTCCGAGTTTCCATCACTCAGTAACTAAATTGAGCCTCAAACAGCTGTATAAAACCGGTTTCTAACAATACCTAAAAAGGGCTTTTTATTTGATGCTTTTTAAAGATAACACAAAGAGCGAGTCAAGAATGACTAAATTTAATACACAAGATCAACTGTGGCTCCCTGAAGCACAGTGTTACTGTCTCACAGCACAGATGACATCCTGATCTAATGATAACGTAACTAGCCGACACCACAGTTTCCTGCCTTAGGTGATGGTGAGTCCTTTAGTCACATGTTAAGTCACATTGTTCTCATGCTCCTGCCTGGATGTTCATACTGATTCATGTCGAATTCCATCTGTTTTGCTGACTCTCTTCCGTGTTGTCTGTGCCAGATTTGCCAAATTACTCTGTTTCATAAAAGTCATTACTTTATGCCTGGATGGAAAGTCTTAACTCCAGGGGTACCTGGGTGCTCAGTTGGTTAAGCTTCCAACTTCAGCTCAGGTCATGATTTTACAGTTCGTGAGTTCGAGCCCTGCATCTGGCTCTGTGGTGACAGCTCAGAACTTAGAGCTGGCTTCAGATTCTGTGTCTCTCTCTCTCACTCTGCTCTTCCCCTGCTCGGGCTCTGTCTCTCTTTGTCTCTCAAAAATAAACAAATGAAAAAAATTTAAAACAAAGGAAGTCTAGCTCCAGAGAATTTAAATGCTTTATCTGTAATTCCCTGTAGTATACCCATTATGAACAGAATCTTCATTTATTGCATTTCTTTTCGCCATTTTTGTTCCTACTGCCTACTGCACACACCCATGAAAATGATGAAAAATTGGGTTGTTGTTTTTTTTGTCCCAAGTACATTTGGCAAAATTGCGGTGCTAAAATTCCTTGTCCTCCAGGAATAGTGTCTCCTTGATATAGCAAGGAGAGAGATTTAGGCTGGTTGGCTTTTGATGAAAAGAAAAAAAAAATTCCACTGTCATGGCATCTGAAAAAAAACATCTGGGCCAGAGGTTATCTATCTTATTCTAATTCCTGTGTCATATTGTGAACATAATTCCTAGTTACAACAATCTCAGGATTTTCCCCTTAGTTACTTTATGCTCATTTAGGATGGTACAAATGAACTTAATAACACCCATTTTGGATGTTTGAGAGCTTTTCTTTTTCTTATGGTTCTTTCACATGCTTCAAAAAGATAAGACTATGGAAGCAGTGAGTTCTGGGTAGATGAGATATTATTCTGTCCTCCACTCATTTGTGTGGAGTCATTAAGCAGTTACAGTTTAAAATCACAAATACCACTAGTTTGGGGAAAAGAATTATGCTTTATACTCTGGAGAACACAAAATAAGCAAACTCCCCATCCTCAAGTTACTCAAAGCATATATGGAAAGCCCAGGAACAGTTCATGCAAAATTAAATGACACGTCAAAATTCGGGAAATGCAAAAAATACAGGAAATTGTGTGAAAAACAAATTATTGGCCAGGTAATCTGGACAAACTGAGGACTGGACTGGGCTGAAAAATCTTTTCCAGGAACATTGTAGAGTCAAGGAAAGTTTGTCCAATGTCCAGTTACCGTAGCCTAAAAAAATCTCCATACTTAAATTTCGTGTTTGTAGGCAGAGGTTTGTTTATTTACTTATTTATTTATTTATTTAACATTTGTTCGTTTTTGAGAGACAGAGTGCAAGCAGGGGTGGGGCAGAGAAAGAGGGAGACAGAGAATCCAAAGCAGACTCCAGGTCCCAGGCTTTTAGCTCAAAGCCCGACACAGGACTCGAACTCACGAAATGTGAGTTCAGATCGTGACCTGAGCTGAAGTTGGACGCTTAACCAACTGAGCCACCCAGGCGCCCCTCTATGCAGAAGTTTAGAAAGCATTTTGTTCTTTGCAGTGCAATAGGCTGTGCTGTCTAATTTGATACCCAGTCTCCTTATTTAAAATGTAACACACCTTCCTTCGGCTCTGCTCTGTTTTTCTCTGTAAAGAGCCTCACCGCTTTCTAGAACCTTGGTCCTCCACTTGCATTATTGCTTCCTCTCTTGGGATGCAAGCAGTAATGGGACTCACTCCCCATTCTGATTCTGTACAGGGTTATAGGCCCATATGGACTTCTCTGCCAAGACTGTAAGTGAAAGGAGCAATGGACAAGGAAGAGCATCTCTAAACACACGCTAAACATCTCTAAACACATCTCAAAACTGTCATTGGATTATACATAGACTCTTGGAACAAAATAGTTGCAGATACAGCTCTGCCTGTTATTGGCTTGAGACCAGACCAGAGCATCTTTCCCCCAGCCATGCCTGCAGGGACAGTTGTATGGAGATTTTAAAGAAAAAAAAAAACAGTGGAAGAAGACTTGTAGCCATATTGAAGAAAAGTTGTCCTTGTCTTTAGCTGTAAGTATCATGTTCTAATTGTATTCTTTTACTGCCTTATATATAATATATTCCCCTTTCTCTTGGAAAATGACACTGTAGCAATTGATTTTGTTTTCATCAATCAAGGGGAGCCAACTGATATGGTTTTTAAGGGGTAAAGAAACCAGGCACAAGGACTAAAATGTAATTATGTAATCATGAGTAGGGGAAGATGTGTGTGTATCACTGCGGGGCTGTGTTCTCTAGACAAAAGCTGAACACTGGAGCTGGGACTTGATGCTCCAATATCCACATCTCTTTGGGAACACTCTTTATCCTTGTTTGAAAACGTGGACTGAGAAGGGAAACTTAAGCTCCTTTGACAATATCCTATTGAATCAGGCCTCTTGATTATCTGCAGGCATAAGCCAACCTCCCCAGAGCTGAAACTTACTTTGTTTGTTGGGCAACAGAAATTTATTCCATCTTTCTTGCCACTTCCCAGGAACGTGAATCAGGAACTTAAACTTGAATGCCCTAAAGGGTGGATAGAATTAATGTCACTTTCAGGAATAGCTTGTCGGTGCACCTGGGTGCTTAGTTGGTTAAGCGTCTGACTTCGGTTCAGGTCATGATCTCACAGGGTCGTGATCTCATGGTTCGTGAGTTTGAGTCCTGCATTGGGCTCTGTTCACAGCTCTGCCCCTCTTCTGCTCGTGCTCTGTCTCTCTCTCTCTCTCTCTCTCTCTCTCAAAAATAAATAAACATTTAAAAAAAAAGAAATAGCATGTGTATCCTAAGGTTAAATAACTATTCACCTTACATTTTTTTCTTTCACTTCTGTTTATAAAAAATTGAATTTCTTTTTGTATAAAATACAAATGGATCCCTTGCAATCCATTAGTCAACTGGTCCACTCACATTTATTGAATACTTTATCAAATGAGAGATACTTTTTTTTATAGTTTATTGTCAAGTTGGTTTCCATGTAACACCCAGTGCTCACCCCTACAAGTGCGCTCCTCCATGCCCATCACCCCACTTCCTCTCTCCCCCTCCCCCTTCAGCCCTCAGTTTGTTTTCAGTATTCAAGAGAGAGACATTTTTATTAAATGTTATGCTTTTATGTAGAGTCAAGACTATACTTGGATTTTCTGGCTTCCTCCATTATCTGTCTATTATTCCTCATACCTGCACCACAGTTTGGATACTTTAAGCCCAGTTTCTTTTTAAAAAAATTTTTTTAATGTTTTATTGATTTCTGAAAGAGAGACAGCATGAGTAGGGGAGAGTCAGAGAGAGAGGGAGACACAGAATCCGAAAACAGGCTCCAGGCTCTGAGCTGTCAGCACAGAGCCCGACAAGGGACTCGAACCCACAAACCGTGAGATCATGACCTGAGCCGAAGTCGGAGGCTTAACCGACTGAGCCACCCAGGCGCCCCAAGCCCAGTTTCTTAACCTCAGCACTATTGGCCTATTGGGCCGGATGACCCTGTGTTGTGGAGTGAGGTCCTGTGCATTGCGGGATGTTCGGCAGCACCCTAGGCTTCGCCCTACCAGATGCCAGCGGCAATCCGTGCCCCTGCCCCAACTCAGCTGCAGCAAGCAAAACTATCTCAAAGCCATAAACAAATATCCTCTGGGACCCAAAATTGCCCATGGTTGTGAATTACTATTTTAGCCTAATAATGCCTTTTATATATTAGATAAGGCAAACCAACTCCTTAGCAATGCTTGGATGAAATTCTGAGGTATTGGTTCTCATTCATTGCAATCGGGCTCTGGGACTTTATTTACAGGAGCAGCAGTGTGTAATAACAAGATGACTGAGGTGCTCACGAGCTGAAACTCATTATGGTCATATTATCATTTTTTTCTCCCTCTTTCTCTGTCTAGAACCTAGGAGTGGAGGAATAATTGGGAATGTGAAATCGTTGTGCCCGGAGATCATTTTGACGAAAGTTCACTCCATTAATGTTACCTATGCATGATCATGAAGAAGAGACGTGTCTTTTTCTTTTGCCTCAGGATATGTCTGGGAGGGACTTAAGTCACTCAGGTAGGATGTGGAAGACTGCGGCCATGTGCCTGCCCAGGGAGGCCAGACAAGCTCGGAGGGGGGGGGGGCCAGATCAGCTGGGCAAGAGGAAAGACCATCAAGATCAAATAGCAATACAGTATCTGAGAACACGTAATAGAACATGGTAACGTAAGTTAGCAGGGGTCTGCTACGAGAGAATGATTGAAAATCCAGTGGCTAACAGCACCAGAGAAAACAGGTCACCAATAACCAGGCTCCAGTTCTGAGCTAAGTTCAAGAGCAGAGAGGGAAAGAAGTCAGGGGAGACTAAGAAAAATATGACAGCACTAATAAGAGTTTTGCAGAAACTGCATGATGGAAACGAGAAGCTGGCTCAAGCAACCTGTCAGAGACTCAATTATCTGGGTAGAGACTAAGATCCTAGAAGATCAGTAGCGAATATTTCTTTATTCTGTATCTTTATGCATTAGATGGATATGCTTTCATCACATCACATGTGAGACTTTATCCTCTAAATTGACAAATACTTTTTGAGCACCTGCAACATTTGTGCTGGGTGATGCAAATTTAGTAGCCAAACTAGAAAAACATCCTCCTGTCATACAATTTATGTTCTAATGGAGGAGGAGAGGACATAAACATAATAGATAAATACATAGTATGTTTGAAGGGAATAAGTGATAAGAAAAAATGGTGCAGGGTAGAACAGATTGGGAGTGCAAAGTGTCAAGTCAAATTAAATACAGACTTTGATAAAGACAGACTTCATTTAAAAAGACTATTCCAATAAGCAGAATGCTCTGATCCTAGAAATCTGCAAATACCTCAAAATTAAACAGAAATAAAAGGCTTTTAGGGTCCCTGGGTGTGTCAACCAGCTAGGCGTCCAACTTCGGCTCAGGTCATGATCTCATGGTTCATGAATTCAAGCCCCGCATCGGGCTCTCTTGCAAAGCATAGAGCCCACTTTTGATCCTCTCTCCCTCTCTCTCTCTCTCTGACCCTCCCCCACTCATCCTTTCACTCTCAAATAAATACTTAAAAATATATTAAAAAAATAAAAAGCTTTTCTTTTATAGGGTGGGGTGGGAAGAGCTGGCAGGAAGTCTGTGGGGGAGCAGGGCAAGTGGGGGGGGTGGGCAGGTGGCATCTTTGGGGTGTTTTCACAACGAGATGTTTTTCTTTATGGTTAGCAGATTCTCAGAATGAGATGTGTTATGGGCGGATGTTTTGCACCATAGTGGTTTAATGCTTGTCTAAACTTGAGGACAAGCCAACATTTAGGGGCCCGTTGTGGAGGAAAGGAGCCTGCCTAAAGTTTGGTCAAGCAGAGTTTAATGGGTGCGTCATGGGCGACTGTGCACACTTGGTCCTAGGGAAGAGCACTTATGTATAATGTTAAGTGCAGTGGTCAAGGGTGGGCTCATTGGCATATTGTCAGAGTGAAGTAGGTGAATAAGCAAAGACTTCAGAGCAACAGGAGAATGAGAAGCTGATATTGAGAGAAAAGCACTGCTGGCGGAGGGAAGGCTAGCACGAGGCGTGGAGGTGGGAGGGTAGCTCTTGTGTTTAAAAAAAGAGCACAACAAATTATATTTTCCAAAGACTGCCTCAGTAATGCCTCCCGTCCCACATGCTTTTCCTGCAGAGTGATCTTGCCACCTTCCCATGATCAAGGAGAAGTTGTTGCTCCAAGTCCTTAGATCCTGCCAGGCTCTGCCAACACCAATAGAATATAGCAGAAGTGTTGCTGGGCCAGTTGTACGTGTGGCCCTCACTCAACTGGCAGAAAACTTCTGCCTCCTGGTTCCTGGAACAGTTGTTCTTGGGACAGTCTCTCCCAGACCGACTCCCCTCAGGCCACACTGTGAGAATCTCAAGGCACATAGAGTGGTCACACAGAGGCGCTCTGGTCTGTAGCCTTAGCTAAGAACCAAGCATCAACTGTGAGTCATGTGAGTGAGTCATCTTGGACGCCCAACTTTTTGAGTCAGTTAGATGACTTCAGATCTGGCTGACAGGGGTCTGTCACCACACAAGAAACCTTAAGGAAGAATGCCCAGCCAAAGTCAGTCAACCTACAGAGCCACCGAGAGAGAACAAATTGCATTAAGCCATTTAACTTGGGGGAAGTTTGTTATGGGGGAATAGATGACTGGGATAAATAGCAAGGAGGACATTGTAGGTAGAGGGGAGCGGGCCACAGGGTAATTAGTCTCCAGGGACATGAAGTCGGAAAGGTACATGGGAAGTCCGGTTGGATATTATCTCATAAAAACTTCCTGAGTTTTGCTCCGAGTAAAGTGGAGGGCTGGTGCAGGGTCACGGAAGCACTGTGACATGATCTGAGCTACATTCTGAAAGGATCTCCCTGGCTTCCGTACGGGAAATCAACTGCGGCCACTGTTGTAACAACCCAGTGAGCAATGATGGCAGCTCAGATCACATTGATGCATGGACGGGAGGTGAGAAGTTGTTGGCATCTGTATGTATTTTGGCGGTAGAGCCCAAAAGTGTTTCCTGATGGACTGCGATGTAAGAGAATGAGGTAGTCAAGAATGCCTGTGATACTGGAAGAAAGATGTTCCCGTTCTTAACTGAGATGAGGAACAGTGCTGGAGGACCAGGTACAGGGAGGGAGACTGAGGGCTCAGCTCGGGATGTATCCCATCTGGAACGTGGTTAGACATCCCAGTGGGAATATCAAGCAGGTATCAGGACATTATAGGTTTGGAGTTCGTGAAGGTGTCAGGGCAGGAGTTGTCAATATGGGAGTTCTCAGCACATGGGTGTTTTGAAACCATGAATGAATGAGGTCACCTATGGAGTGAGGGTTAGAGAAAGGAAGAGAAGGGAAGAGTGGAGAAAAAAAGGAGGGGAGGGGAAAAGTGGAGAGGGGAGGGGAGGGGCCCGGGGAAGGGGAAAGAATGGACCAGGGACTGAGCCCTCCTGAGCCATTGCAAGGTGAAGAGGCTGGGAGAAGACAAAGGGACAGCAAGCCAGACTGAGAAGGAGCAGGCAGTGACCAAGGAGGAAGGCTGAGAAAGAGGGTGTCTTGAAGTCGGCTGAAGGAGGTGTTTTCAGTAGGAAAGAGCTAGAAGCTGCGTCAGTGCCACTGCAAAGTCAAATAAGGAGAGAACTGAGAACTGACCTCTATTTGTGGTCTCAGCAAATGATCTCAGTCTCTCTGTTTCTCCCCATACACAATACAATGGTTATTGAGCATTTACTATATGTCAAGTACTTCCTAGGCCTTGGGGATATTAAGGTAGTTAAATGTTCCCTTAAGGAGGTTACATTCAATCGATTAAACAATATTTACTGCATAATTACTCTGTGGAAAGACACTGTGCTAAAGACTATGAAGGATATAAATGTTGTATGGGATACATGTTTAATCTAATTGGAAATACAGATAGAAACACACAGACTGGTATATTGCAGGCAGGTAAAACCCACAAGAAATGTCACAACGAAGTGTAAGATTTCAGTTAAGTGGCGGTGCATATTGTATGACAAAAGGATGGGTTGCCTAAGTTGGAAAAAATCTGGAAAAGCTTCATGGAAGCAAACAAACAGAAAAATGCAAGTGTGGGGAGCATGTGGTGTGGACATTGAAGGCCAGTTAATAGGCAACTATAGAAAAGTCAGAAAATGAATATAGAAACTAAGTGTGATATCATGGATGAACGTGGAGGACATTATTCTAAGTGAAATAAGCCCGTCACATAGGGACAAATACTATGTGATTCCACTTACAGGAGGAATCGAAAATAGTAAAAAAATGGTGGCTGCTTGAGGCTGGGGGAAGGGGGAAAATGGGGTGTTGCTATTTAACGGGCATCAAATTTCCATTACACAAGATGAGATAAGTTCTAGACGTCTGCTGTCCAACATTGTGCCTACCGTTGACACGACTAAATTATACACTTAAAAATTTGTTAAAAGAGTAAATTTCATTCTGAATGTTCTACAATTTAAAAAATCTCAAAAAATAACTGTAAACTGGAAAAAGTAACTGAAGATACCTCAAGAATGGACAGGGCCATTGTTCATGACTTTGGATTTTGACCTTTTTCAGTGCTCTGGCAGGATTCGGGTCTGGTGGATGAGGACGTTTGGGACCAGTGGATGCATCATAAATTTCCGTTTTAGGATCATTGATCTGGTGGTGAACGTTAGGATGGGGTGTAGTTGGGGGATGGTAGGACTCAGAAATAATAGCATTGAGATGGACTGGCAATTAACCCAATACAGGTATTTTAAAGTCTTTTCAACCTTGTGGAGACTTTCTCTCTTCATTGATGTGTGTGTTCTTGTCCATTTAGGTTGGGGTTGTGTGTGTGTATGTGTGTGTTGGATAAACATCTATTTCTTAATGCATTCCTTCCTAAGTGCTCAGTTTTTGATGCCAAAAAATGGGCTTCATTTATTTCATATTCTAGCTACCAGTAGTGCTTAAGAATTTATTTATTTTTAAAAAAATTTTTATGTTTATTTATTTTCGAGACAGAGACAGAGTGCGAGCAAGGGAGGGGCAGAGAGAGAGGGAGACCCAGAATCTGAAATAGGCTCCAGGCTCTGAGCTGTCAAGCACAGAACCCGATGCTCAAACTCAGAACTTCAAGATCATGACCTGAGCCGAAGTTGGACGCTTAACCGACTGAGCCACCCAGGCGCCCCATTAGTGCTTAAGAATTTAATTGCAATGCTTGGTGTTTCCTTCCATCCTACAGCAAAAAGAACTTAATTTGTCTTTTGGATTTACTTTTCTCTTGTTTTCTTGTTATGCAGTCGTATCACCCACAATGATATTTCAATGCCTTCTGTTTTGATTCTCACACCTCCCTTTTCTAAAATGTAAAGTCTGAGCCTGGTGCCTGGGATATATTATCTCCTCCAAATTATCATGTGTTCATTCTCATCCTCCTTTTTTCTTTTTTTTTTTTTTTCAGATGTGTAGAAACATTGTTCAGTAAATTTGTCAGACTCAAGCACTTTTATTTTTAAGTTACGATTCACCTTTTAGGTTGTTTTAAATCTCTTGATCTTGTCCTGTGTCTTAAAAATCTCTTTTTTCCTCATTTTTATTCCTTTAAAAATATTTACCAAACATTTGTTGTATGGGAAACCAGAATCTGAACATAAGCTACCAACCATCCGCATGAAGGTCTCAGTCTGTTAGGGAGTCAGACAGACACTGAATTAAATCACTGTAGACAAAATAAAATAATATTTTTTTATTGTACCTATATATTATTGTATAATTATATAGGTACAAGTAAATGGCTACATTTCTCATTTCCTTTTCCAAATTTTATTAATTGTTATACTTTACAATTTTTAAAACAGTGGTTAAATTCAAATATATAAACTCTGTGATTTTTTCCCAAAGCATTATTAATATTGCTATCATATTCTCATATAAATTTTATTTTATCTTTTCATTGTTTTATTCATGATTTTGTGTTGTCCTATTCCTTCTCCCTTTTTATGGCTTTTAAATATTTATTTGTTTAATGTATATTTGAGGGTAGGTTTTGTGTTAGTGATAGTAATAACATGACTTACTACATTCTTACTGGTTAATTACTTTTTTGGCACTACTACGTATATTTTGAATGCATGTTTTCATTTTGTTATATTAAACATATCTTTGTAGGTTTATGAGCCAAGGGCAGTCCACCCAAAAGTGTGCCATTTGGGAATATTGATTATTTTGTGTAAAAGTTACTTAAGAGACAACCTGTGCAGGAAGGACACTCTGCCCCCCACTTTGTCCTCCCCCCCCCAAAAGCAGGAGATCCATCTCCCCTTTGAAAGGTGTCCTCCTGTTCCAGGAGGCAATGAGACCTCCTCATCACCAGACATGGGACATTTAGGGCAGAGAAGGCTGTATAAACAACTTTTGTTACTTTTTATTAAGTTCCTACTCCACCCCAAATTCTGTTTACAACTTCTCACTAATTGAAGTTCCCAAAGTTAAGTTTTTTTTCATCCCATCAATGCCTTACAGACTTATTGTCTGTTTTCCTAAAAAATATGAAAATTCCCATCTCTGGTTATTTCTTAAGTCTCAATTTCAATAATGGGTCTCCATGGGTACATAATAAAACTTTTGGGTTCTTTCTCCCATTAATTTGCCTCGTGTCAATTTAAGTTTTAGTCTGGCTGGAAGACCTTGAAGGACAGAGGAAGGAATTTTTCTTCTATGCAAAGGCTGCAATGAAGTGTGTTTTATTTTGAAACTTGGAAGAGGCTGTTTTTAACAGAAACCACCAGGATGTTCGCAACGAGAGGTACATTGGGCACATTTTGGATTTCCTCTTTTATCCTACAAGTTTACTTGTTCCTATTCCCAGAGTTTTCTTTTCATGTATTTATGTTATGTGCAATAGATGCATTTAAATTCTTTCTTTCTCAGGGCGCCTGGGGGGCTCAGTCAGTAGAGCGTCCCACTTCGGCTCAGCTCACGATCTCACGGTTTGTGGGTTCGAGCCCCGCCTCGGGCTCTGTGCTGACAGCTCAGAGCCTGGAGCCTGCTTTGGATTCTGTGTCTTACTCTATCTCTGCCCCTCCCCTGCTCATGTAGTCTCTCTTTCTGTCAAAAATTAAAAAAAACATTAAAAAAATTAAACTCTGTCTCTTTTAAACTCATGTGGAAGATAACTGTAGCTCATCTAATTTTTTTTTTTCTATTTTAAAATATTAACATGAGTTTTTGGAACTCTACTTTCCCTCGTATTTTTTACTGTCTTTAAATTAGCAGACTACTTCTCTACTCTGAGAAACCGTTTCTCTACTCTCTGGGGCAGCCTTCTGGCCTAAACGTCTCTGTCAGCAGATGGTGTCAATTTTAACACAACTAGCTACGGTGTCCTTGGGGCCTTCCAACTGTCTCGGTGGGTGGACATGGGGGCTACAGATCACTGGAAGGTAGGGGTCAGCCGGTGAGGATTTAAACTCTTCTAGCTGTCCTATCTAACACCTGAAGGACACGCTAGTATCACTTCTATTCCGAGGTTATCTTCAACATCAGCATCATCTGCAGCATTGAACTCAACATTAGGGTGTATATTCCAGCTCACAGACAGCATGTACATAAAGGAATTCTGCAGAAAACACTGCCTGGCAACAGGAAGGACTATATTCTGACACAAATCTCTTGGTGGAGGATATAGAGGTGAGAAAAGAAGAGGCTTTATTTGCTACCAGGAAGAGGGTCAATCTAGAAGTGAAACAGCCGTGGCATCTGGCAATTAGCAGAGACTTGATGTGTTATAGGTCCTGTGGGTCCTGAGACAAGTGGACCAGGCAGTAGGAATATGGGATGGGGGGGAGGGCAGGCAGATGCTCTCGAAGGCCAATGAACTCTTATTAATTTTCCGAGAAGTGAATTTGAGAGTTAACCCTCATCTCTTCTCAAAAAATCTGGCATAAAAGTAAACAAATCTGAGAAAGTACCTTTTGCACTTTTTTGTGGTTTGGAGCTAAGCAGCACATGGGCAGGGGGGTGGGGGTGTCACCTTGAGGCTTACGGCTTCTGTTTTTGCAGAAAGATCTTAGCTCTGTGCACCTTTTGAGCTCTTCCAGTGCACGCACAGGCCACTGGGAATCCAGCCCTACACAGACCACAGACCACAGACCACATCCACATAATACAAGTCACCTAAACAAGCGAGGGAATCATGGATTCCACTTTAACTCCTGAAAGCCAGACAGGGTCCCCGTATATTCACTGCCCATTAGCCTAGGAGTTCAAAGGAGAGGTTATCTTGTGGTGTCTGTGGGTGATTGAATCAAGTCTAGGACAGAGTTTTGAAGAACTGTGTGTAGAGGCATGAACAATAACTTTAGGACAATTGGTATAAACAGGCAAGCAGAGGCAGGGGGCACTAGTGCCACCTGCAGGGTTCTGAGGGTTCACCTTGTTTACAGTTCTAGCTGCCACTTTCCCTTTTCCCTCAGCCTGCTCAGCTCCTCTCACCTCTCTTACAGTGCATGGGAACAATTACAGTTCCTGCAAAGGTAAAAGCAGGGATTTGTACAGCCACAGAGAGGAGAGGAATCCATAGTATCCCTTGACCAAATGTAACTTTATTACACACTTCTCAGGCTACCTGTGGAAAGGGGACAGTTTTATTTTTTATATTTCTAATCCATCACAGTCTGGTTCTTTTTTAAAATACCAGCACCTGGGGGGCTTAGTCAGTTGAGCGTCTGACTTCGGCTCAGGTCATGATCTCACACCCGTGAGTTCGAGCCCCACTGTGCCCCACTGTCGGGTTCTGTGCTGACAGCTTAGAGCCTGGAGCCTGCTTCGGATTCTGTCTCCCTCTCTCTCTGCCCCTCCCCAACTCACATTCTCTCTCTCTCAAAAAATAAATACACATAAAATTTTTTTTAAAAATACCATAAAAATGAATTACTGGAAAAATTAAAAGGCATAATTAGATTCAACAGGCATGAGCTTTCTCTGCTAGACTGTTTTAAGTTTCTGAAGTCTTACTCTCAATATCAGTTCTCATCAGAGGTAGGTAATGAGCAGTTTGCAGACTTGCTCTGCTCTGTGGACATCCTGGGAGTATCAATTTCCAATGTTAAGCATTCTGAGAGAATACTGTGACTAACCTTTTTAAACATACATTTATTGAAATCTCTCCACATCGTTCTATTTCTTTTTTAAAATTTTTAATGTTTATTTTTGAAGGGAGGGAGGGGCAGAGAGATGGAGACACAGAAACCAAAGTAGGCTCCAGGCTCTGAGCTGTCAGTACAGAGCCCGATGTGGGGCTCAAACCCACCAACCGTGAGATCATGACCTGAGCTGAAGTCAGATGCTTAACCGACTGAGCCACTCAGGTGTGCCCCTCTCTACTTCTTTATCTATCTATCTATCTATCAATCAATCATCTATCATCTATCTATCATCTGTCTTTACCTTATATATTATTGTTCCCATAGTTTCAAACTGTATGCTTGAATTTTGTTTCATTTCTATTCCATTCCATTCTGTTATGTTCTGTTCTATTCTGCACTGCATTCACTCCATTCCATTCTATTCTGAATTTGTTTAACTCATGGCCACAAGAGCATCTCTTCCTAGTGGGTCCCAAAACAATGGCTGGAAGGCTGGGAAGTAGAGGTGTGTATATGGTTTTGGTAATGCCTACAACAGTGAGCTGCAATGTGTCAAGAACTTGTGGGGAAGGAGTCACTTGGCAGCTGGTGAATGTCCATTTTGTATTTCCTGATGCAGATTTTTAAGTCAATGATAAAAGTCACCTTAAAAAGTGAATCTGTTTCTGTATTAGGCTTGGACTCATCTGTGTCTTGATATAAATCTTTGGGGGGCTGTTTTGATGGTCAGAAATTGTTTTGGAGATTCTTTGGTTATATCTTGAGATTTTCACAATGAAATGCCTAATTGACTAGTTTTCTTCAGATACTTTACTGCTTCCTTTTAAAAAATGAAGTGTTTATTTTTTTAAATGGTATTTCACTTAGGTTTATTCTTGAACCATTTTTTACTTTTCTTTTTAGGGAATTAGCAATCATTTTTAACCCCCAATGAATTTTATGTTTTCTGTGTCCTGCCAGCCAAAATTAGCATATCTGAGACTTAAGGCTGATAGTGATTGTTTTGTTTATCTTAGATTTGTGTTAATTTTCCTCAAAACCCTGGATTTCTCATAGTCTAAGAGGCAAAATCTATAGTCATTCAGATTCTTGTATCTCTTATGTTACTTTCATTCCTCCTGGACCTGTGTGAGATTATGACCTTGCATTTGTAGGGGAGGAAAAAAATATTTATCTTTCTACCCTTCTAGGTTTTCAGCTAGGGCCTGAGGGGAGAAAAAGGAACAGAGGCCGGACTTCGCTGCGGCTCATAGTCTCCAGGCAGGATTCTTGAGACACAAGGGTTGTAACTAACTCCTACAGCTCCCTCAAGGACTTCCTTTAATGTTTTACCACCAGAGCTTTGCTCTGGTTAGTGTTCCTTCCCTCTGATAACCGTATACATCCCATCCACCCCGTATATGTTAGCAATCATCCTTCAAACATATGGCCCACTGATACACATCGGAAGGGTCTCATAATTAATCTTTTACTAGATAGTACTAAATAACCTTATCTTGACAGCAACTAGCCCCTCAGGGTTCGGAAACCTTGCTTCCAAATTCCTTACAGACTTAATGCTATGCCTAACCCCCACTAACTAAAAAATACTTAATCGGTTACTCTTCACAATCCCAGTATGGTCTTTCTGCCCGCGGGTCCTTTTTGCAACAAAGAAGGCTAAAGAATTGTTTCTTGGCTGTTCAGTCTCCGCCCCACATCAGGGTTCCGTAACAAAAGGCAGATCCACAAGAGGAAAACAAAGAGAAGTTTTATGAACATGTTTATGTTATGTAAACATAGGAGAAACTCCCGGATGAGTAACTGGAAGTTTTGGTTAGAACCTGGTTTTAGCAAGGAAAGGTATTTTTAGGGAAGAGACAAGATAAAGGAAAAGGACTGTGGGCCTCCAGGCCAGTAAATTGTGTGAAAACAACTCAAAGGGAAACTAATGGCAGATAAAGGCTAGTTACCACACAGTTTGGTATGTGGTGTTCTCTCGTACCACCTCCAGGCTGAAAAGGGACTAAAATTGGCTACAGTGATTAATTTCTATCCTTTTTTGGTAGAGAGGGAAAGGGAGACACTTTTATAACTTTATGTCTTGCTTCTAGGCAAATAGGAGAAAACCAGAGAGCAGGGTTGTGTTTTTTGTTTTTTCTTGTGGGGGAGGTCTGGTCCCTCTTAATTGGCTTCAGTCTGAAATAATCCATATGCTGAAGTGGCATATTATTTTGGGGTGACCAAATTTTGCTACCCTTCACAGTTAAGGCTATATAGCTTGAAAATTAGACAAAGACATTTTTCTTTCAATGTTGCTCTTAAGAAAGATCAACGAGAAATTACTATTAATGCATATATGAGATTTAATATCTGTGATTTTTATTTTTTAATTTAAAATTTTTAAAGTGTATTTATTTATTTTGAGAGAGAGAGAGAGTGAGCAGGGGAGGGGCAGAGAGAAAGGGAGGGAGAGAGAATCCCAGGCAGGTTCCACACCATCAGCATGGAGTCCGACATGGGGCTTGAATCCATGAAACACAAAATTAGGACCTGATCAGAAACCAAGAATTGGGCGTTTCACAGACTGAGCCACCCAGATGCCCCAACATCTGGGATTTTTCAAACTGAGTGCAATGAAAATCATATCTCCGATTACACAAAGCTAAAAACAGATTTCAGAGTAAAAACAAGAGTGAAAGAGTCAAGAGAAAGGGGAGATGAAAACAGTTTAGAAACCTACTGAGAACTAGACATGGATTTAAAAAGAAAAGTAAACTACTTTCTTGTATACCTTAGTAATTAAGAACATGGGTTCTAAGCCAGATGATTCATCTGACATCATTTCATCTGATATCTTTAATATAGTCGTCTTTGGGGTCCAGTAACCTTCTCAAAAAAATTGTGTTTAATGTTTATTTATTTTTGAGAGAGACAGACAGAATGCGAGCAGGGGAGGAGCAGAGAGAGAGGGAGACACAGAATCCAAAGCGGGCTCCAGGCTCTCAGCTGTCAGCACAGAGCCTGACGCGAGGCTCAAACGCACGAACTAGCAGATCACGACCTGAGCCGAAGTCGGACACTTAATGGACTGAGCCACCCAGGCACCCCTGGGGTCCAGTAACCTTGTGGTGAAATAAGTGGGGATAAAAATAAAACCTTGTGGTGAAATAAGTGGGGATAAAAATAAAACCTTCCTTATGGTATTTTAAGGATTAAATGAGTCAATTTAAGTATATGGTATAGTGGCCTAGGAGCCATATGCATGAATATGAGCATGACATACTATCTGCTCTTTGAGAGCTCCCGGTGACTCAGGAACGAAATATAAAGCAGTGAAAGTTAAATGTTCTAAGGCAGACAAATGGATGGGTGGATAGGTGTGAAAAACAGGCCAGGTTATAGTAAGTAAGTGAAGAAACGGAAGCCTAAAGTGTTTGTGATTTACTTTTGGTCACTTGGATAGCAAGACCGGGACTGAGAATATGCCTCAGTGAGTCGTCTCCAAGTAGAGTACCGGGGCTCTTTCCTCTGCAGTGTTATTTCAGCCTCTATGCTTACTAGCTGTGTGAGCTTTGAGAAGGGACTCAGCTTCTCTGAGCCTTAATTTCTGTATCTATAAAACAGAGGTAATCACAGTACCTGTCTCTGGAACTTGCTATCAGTATTGACTAAGAGTATGTGTGGAAAGTTTTACAGGGTGTCTGGCTCACAGCAAGGATTTGATATACCTGACCTTTTATTACTCATCATATAAATATTTTATTTCATTCCAGTACTGCTTGTAGAGAGTAGATGACATACTTGGGAGCCACAAAGTCAAGGTTCGTTCTATTTTTGTATACATTTTCAGTTTCTGGGTAGAGTATATAAGACAGAAACAATCAGAAATAATAAATAGAGAGAGATAAATACTACAATTTACAAGGCAGAGCCTTCCCCTTATTCCCAGAAGAAGTAATTAATTGCAAAATGACGTGACTTGTGTTTTTCCCTCTTTCTTTAAGCTTCCACAAGAGGCTATGCCATGCTTCAAAACACTACAACATATGAGCTTCAGAAAGGAGAAGAGGGGAAAAAAAAGATTTCTGGACAATCTGGTCTGTATAAAATACCTAGGGCAATTTCTGGCACCAAAGAGGTGTTCAGTGTAAGTTAAATGGCTCTTTACATGATTATTGAAAATGTCTTCTATGCCTTCCTCACAAATACTCTCCCCAAACAAACTAGGTTTGTCAACACCAAGGTCGAAACAATGCCACAAGAGAGGAAATTGTGGGGGGGGGGGCGGGAATTTATGCTCCATCTGTGAGTCATTTGTAATAAAGTATCTAAAAATATATGCCTCAAAATATGCAAGAGTTACATTTATCAAAATGATCTTTCTTTGTTCTTGTTTGAAAGATGACTGTACACTGAGGGATAGTGTCATTGAAAACCAAATAAATTAGGGAACTCTGGGAAGCAAGACTTCTGATGAGAAAAATCATGATCCAGGGGCGCCTGGGTGGCTCAGTCAGTTAAATGTCCAACTTCAGCTCAGCTCATGATCTCACGGCTCGTGGGTTCGAGCCCCGCATCAGGCTCTGTGCTGACAGCTCAGAGCCTGGAGCCTGCTTTGGATTCTGTGTCTCCCTCTCTCTGCCCCTTCCCCACTCACATTCTGTCTGTCTCTCTCTCAAAAATAAATAAACATTAAAAAAAATTTAAAAAAAAGAGAAAATCATGATCCAGTCCAAGGGTGCTGAGGCACCATCCAATGAGCTGTTCCGCTGCGAACTCAACATGTGTTCACTAAGCTCTGGGGATGCACGCAGACTGTGCGGGGCCCTGGAGGTAGCCAGTAAACACTATTCAGATTCCCTCTGGAAAGACAAGACATACACTCAGAAGTCAACCAAACGATACTGTCCAAAGTCAGTAAAAATCCTGTAATGAGGAATCATGGTGTAGAATGTGAATCGGGCCAAATGAGAGACCTCAGGTAAGTTCTGTGAGTTCTGGGAAGAAGAAAGCTCTGAGGTCTGCAAGCATCCAGAAGGCTTCATGGAAGAGGTGAGGTCTTGGGCTGAAACTCAGCAGGAGGATAGCATCAGGAGAGGTGTGAAAGAGGGAAGTTACTGGGGCATAAGCAGGGGTTGCTGGTGTATAGTGGGGTCAGGCAGGGGTGTGTTTGGCACTCAGAAAACCCACTGGGGCATCTCGTGGTTCTCCTGTGCTCTGGTCGCATAAAACATGGCAACTGGGGGCCCAGACTCCTCAGAGATGAAGGCAGGAAGCACCCACCAAAGCTTAAGGGGAATCTACAAGAGTGATTGAGAAAGGAGAGGGTTGGGACCACCTATGGCCTTAGGACCAAAGGCAGCAACAGGAGATTAGCTTATTCCACTAACCCTCTTATAAATTTCCCCTCAGAAATTGTGACTGTCCAGAAAATGCAAGAATCTGACAGAGGAGTGAACTTAATGTGCCCCCACGCAGAGCACCTCCAATCCCTTTCACTGGCTCCTAGTCTCTTCCTGTTCACTGGAGAGGATTGTGCCTGAGCACTGGGGCCTCACACTCCTTCAGGGCAGCCTGCTGCTAATCCTGGGGGACTGTAGGGATGCAATAGCCCTCCTCTTTTGTCTTAAGACAAGGCCACCACCAGCGTGTGGCTTGTATTTCAGAGCTCTGTGCGAGATCCGGCTGCAGATTGGGGCTTCATGGAGATCCCACCCTGGTTTGGACTCCTCCTCTTCCCTCCTCTGCCTCCTTTCCTCCCCTCCTGGTTTCTTGTGGGAGATCTTCCTTAACACATCCCTTGCACTGGACTGCTCATTGCAGTGTCTGCTTCTGAAAGGGTGGATTGGATCAAGGTTTTGAGGAGTGGATAAGCAGGCTTAATTGGCCTGAGGGAACTAGACTCACTTAGGTGCAAAAGGAGGGCATGAGAATTTGCAGAAGAGTGTAGAAATCCAGGTCCTGCATGGCACCTTGCAGAAAGTTAATGAAGTCAAAGACATTCATAATTCTTTTGTGCTGTGTTATCAGCCCAGACAGCCTGTTACAGGTGCAGTTGGCTACGTTCAGCTGAAATGCGACCAAGTCTAAGTTCTGTGAATGCATCTTGCAATTCAGAACCTGACTGTACCAAGTGTAGGTTACGGACACTGCCCGTGTTCCTCACCCATGTCTCCTGAGGACTCAGTGGTCCGGGGAACTGCTTCGGGCCACGAGAACATGTGGTGTTCTAAGGGCTTCCTCCGGCAAGCTAACATGCTTAGCCTGGTGTCAGCTGGGCTGTAAATGCTGCAGCGTTAATATCCTCAGAGCAGTTGTCATCTCATGGGAATTGGTGGATAAAATATCCCAGATCTCTCAGTTTTCCCATCGTCTCTGAGAAGTGTGCTACACTGCCCCCTGGAGGCTGAGGTCCAGTCTCCCACAAGGACGTTCCCCTGGAGGCTGCTGCTTGCCTGTCCCCATTCTCCACCCCCCTACAGGATCCTGGGATCTTATTCCAAATCTATTTGCAATAAGCCCTGTGTCAGGATCTGCTTCTAGGGGAACCCAAATTAAGACAGACAGTTTCAACCCCAGAACGTTCATATCCCCATGAATATCTTCTGCTGGGATGCAGTTTCTTTAAAAAGGCAATTTACCTGCGGTGCCGCTCTGCAGTTTTGGAGCCCACTCCTTTGGAAAACGTTTCAGACCCTTGTAACTCATGTTTATGAATATGGTTAGTCAGGATAAAGATTTCTTTTTCCCTTTTGACTCTGGTCTGAATAATCATGAGTGGTATTGTAAGCAGAATGTTTCAGCAGAAGAAAATCAAGGAAATTAAGAAAATCACAATCATTCCCGAAGTGCTTTTCTGCGAGTCACTGAATCAGCAAGTAGTTATCAAGTCGTGTTTATGTGCAGGGCACTGTGTGGTGCCAAGATCATTGTACTTGTAAATTTGATTTTGGGGAATGCATCCCATAGTCATGAAAGCCAGGAGGATATTCATGTCCCTTAACTAAAAAGGAACGAAATGGATTTCGGAATGCAGCTTGCTTGGATACTGTTTCTGGAATCGGTATCTAAGGAGGAATCCCTTCCTGTCTTTGAGTGAAGAAAGGCAGTTCCCAAATACGTGCATATCCAGACCCCTAAGGTGGCTGATTGGTGGGTGGGAACATTCATTAGGTTTTGTGAAATGTGGCACATTTTTTATTTATTTTATTTTTTAAATTTTATTTATATTTTATTTTATTTTATTTTATTTTTTAATGTTTATTTATTTTGAGAGAGAGAGAAAGAGTGTGCATGAATAGAGGAGGGACAGATAGAGGGAGACACAGAATCGGAAGCAGGCTCCAGGCCTCTGGGCTGTCAACACAGAGCTTGTTGTGGGGATCGAACTTATGAATCATGAGATCATGATCTGAGCTGAAGTCAGATGCTCAACCAACTGAACCACCCAGGCACCCCAATGTGACACATTTTTAAATAAATCACTCTGTTTCATATTCTGCCTCATATAGTCTTCAGCTTGTTTTAAAATTGCTTTACATAAGCTTGTTTTGTTTCCACAACACGATTGTGAGATGTGTTGTACCATTCCACCATCTTGTACAATTGTAATGGCTCATGGTAAGTTCACCCCCTTAATAATTTCACAAGTGTTCACTGCATGTTTGTGTTGCATCAGGCACTGCCTTCTGGGAACTGATGCCCACTCAGTACCACAACCCCCCTGTCTGCCCTTGCCATGAAAAATCAATAAAGAACACATAGTCTCAACTTTCAGGGAGTTTCTCGTTTATTTGCAGAGACAGGCAAAGAAAGAGGAATTTTCCAAATGGTACAATTAGTGCTATGAGAGAAGAGAGTATGGAATGGAGGAATTCCAGCCCATTCAGATTTGGGGAGGCTGAGAGAACAGGTGGAATCAGGGGCGAACCCAGAGTACATGTCATCTAAACCTCATGTATACATGCATTAAGGACTTCGCTAGATGGAGAGAGGGCATTGGAGGCAGAAAGGAAAACACAAACAAGCACCTAGATGTGGAGAAGAGCATGGGGTGTTTGGGAACTGCAAGTGTTCTGTAGAGCCAGCGAGTAGTCTGCTCAAGGCTGGCAGAAGAAAGGAGGGGAGTCAGAACGTGAAGGACTTGCACATTCTCTATGCAGTGTAGACCATTTTGGAAGGGTAAAAGGGAGAGATTGAAAACTTTTGAACAGATTAGTAAAAAAATCAATTTTCACTTTAGTTCATTTTGACTGCTCGGTGGAAACTGAATTGTGGGAGAAAAGTCGGGAAGGCAGGAGACCATTCAGGAGGTAGCACAGTAGCCTTGAAGGGGTCATGTGATAGAGTGATTGGGCTGGTATCAGTGGAAATGGACAGATGTGGGTAGAATTGTTAAGAGAGGAAGAGAGCCTACATGTAAGAAGGTGTGTGTGTGTGGTGGGGTGGGGGGCATGGAAAGTAAGTGTATTCCATGTAGAAAAGCCCACTGGGCTGAGGAAGGAGACATGACTTAGCCTAGTTGCAGGGGTGACTATAAGTTTCATTTCCTTTGTTGTTACTTCCGCTTGAAACTCTTAGCTACTTTGATCACGTGTTGTTATTTCCGTTTGATACTCTTGGCTGCAAGATCTTTGATCACGTGTGACAAAACCCAACACACTTCCCCCTTTGGTCTGAATGTGCTGACAAGGCAAAACAGACACTTTCACATCCTGTTCTTTAGCTCATGGTTGATTAACAGAGATTAAAACTCTCTGCTCTCCGAATGTACCAAGCTGGCCATATTTGGGAAAACCAACCATTTCCTGTTTTGACAAATTAGGCTCATTTCTGCAGCTTGCAAAGCCACGGTGTAAAACCACCTCATTTGCAAACGTCTATAAAAGTAGAGACGCTCCGAAGATATTTAGTCTGGGGTTGATGCAGCCATTGTGATAGTCTCCATCATTTAAGTCTCCTAACTTGTCTGGTTTTTGTCTTTGACAGTTTGACTCAGGATGGCACCTTGCCTTCAGATTCCCATCTGCTCCAGCCAGGTAATAAGGCCATTTGGAGCCTTTTGTGCTCCATTTCTGGCTGGGAACCCAGGGATCTAAAGGTGAGTCCTGATCCTGGTCCTATGTCCCAGACTCTTGTCTGTTGGAAGCATGGTAAGAATTTGATTTTGATTTTTTTTGAGTCTTTAGTTGATTTCTGGTGGTGGGTTTTTTTTTTTTTTTTTAGTTTTGTAGAATTTGGCTATCTCTGTAAGTGAATTAATGGTTTATAGGTATTTTGTCTCTATTGAATGAATGTCTCTACTGAATGACAGAAAATCATGTTTGTTACTCTTTTCTGTTTATTTATCCATTTTTACCCAATTTTGAACTCAAATCAACTAAGAATTTGTACCCATTAGGAAGATAAGAGCTCATGAAAAATGAGTTTTGTATTTCTGGGTTTACCCCTGATGTATGGGCTAAAATTTTGGAATAGAAGCTATAAGTTTTCCAGATCTGTATGCATGTTTATGTGTCTAAAGATATGTAATATTTTCTTATCTCCAGATGGTATTGCTAAATTAGATTATAAAAATTTTTTAAAAAGTTTTATTCTAATTGACTTAGAGCTAACTAAGGGCATATACAAATGGGACTGTTGCTGAAAATTCCAAGGTATTATAAAAATTAAATTTCTAATACTTTGAATATGCTCAAAATACATTCTTATAGGCAATAATTCAAATGTTCTAAGAATTCAAGTTTACATAATTTAGGTAACTTTACCAAATGAGACTAATTTAATATTATTGGTTTAATAAAAACAGCTATATCTTTTGAGTCGTCAGCATTAAATGTAATACAAACATATTTTTATTTTATGCAGGCATGTTTTCCCTCAATTTATAATGTTTGGCTGATTTAATATACTATCATTTCAGTTACTATATTTTAAGATTATAAAAAGTGTACATTTGTATTAGTCAAATTAAGTCATTATTTGGACAAACTTTATTTCAAAGTAATTATATTTTGTAGTATGTCAGTTTGAAGACAGTGTCCAAAACCAATTGGTAGCTTAAGACCTTGGATTGATGCTAAGTTGAGTTAATTCATGAATATTCATTAGATACCTAAATCATATCTAAGTAAGATAAAATATTGAAGCATTAATTGCTAAATACAATTTCATTTTATATATTTTTGGCCTTTTACTTTTATATAATACAGAGAGGCTATCTATTTGGGTCTGTTAATGGACATGTTCATTTTTGCCACATTGGGAAGTTATACTATAAGGGATGTTTATGGCTATAAAAATTATGAGACGTTGAGATGTATATTTATGAACCCTGCTAGTCTGCTAGAAAATACTGGTATATGAAACAGAGTTTATAGTTATTTACTGGCAGATACTCCCTCCTTGACCAAACTTTCATTAGGCTTCTGTTAGCCTTCTTCTACACCAGGCTCGACCTTGGCCTGCTGAACCCCATTTTAGCAATGAATCCTAAGCTAGTTAATTGACAACTGCCCCCCTTTATATCTGATCATCCTTGATATCTGATCAAGCTCCTCAGACCCTGCGCTAGATATCTATGTCCTTGGCGCCTGCTTTTAGTAAGAATCCTGTTAAGCCAATTTAGCAAGCATCCGCCTACTTTGGTATCTGACCAAGTTCCTCTTAGTAATTTTCTATCCACTCACCCCCTCCCTCGGCTCCTTGGCTGAGATCTCCAGCTGTCGGTGTTGCATGGGAATGGGACTGAGCTCTATACCAAAGTCTCTCTCCTCTACTGCAGTAGTTCTAATAAGATCGGCCTCTCTGTTGTAACACGTTCCCTGGGAATAACTCTTCTCTTAGCCCATCTCCTAGTTTTCTTTACGCAACAGAAGTGGCTGTCGTGAAATCTTAGAATCAATATACGTGAATGAGACTCTAACAGGAATGATAGCAGCAGAGGAAAAACTTTGCATGCAAAGCATGCAGGGGGTATTTTGTTAAGGAAAACAAGAGTATCTTTGTTCCAAAGTAAAATGACTAGTTCCAGAATGAGAGACAAGTGTATGACAAGACTTGTCTGGATAGAGAAAGTTGCAGATGGTTCATGGAAAGGGAATTGTATTTCTTATCGTCAAAGCCGGCTAAGGTTTATGAGCTTATTTATAAGATTTTTAATAAGAGCGTTAGTACCAAATATGCTGTTTCAAAACTAACATTTAGTTTTCTCTCTACTAAAATGACATTTTTTCCCTGTATTACTGGTTTTCTCTTAATAAGTGTTTGTAAAATATATTTTTCTTTACCTTTAGAATAATCTGCCTAGAAAATAACTATTCAGGGTCTTATTAGACTATTTCCTATAGTTCATGTTGACTTTGTCATATCTTTAATTACTCGAGAGAACAAAGTCTTTTCACTTAAAAAGAACTGAAGTTCTTTATAGTCACCTTCTATGTCTACTTTAAATTTATATTACCTTCTATGTCTGCTTTTAAATTTATATCATCATTTTGGTGAACTAGATAACCAACTATTATTTCTCAGTAATCCTCAATCCTATTTAATCAAGTGTTCAAAACTTCCTGACTACTTTTTGTATTTTACTTTCCAAAAATCAAATCCTAAATGATATCTTTTGCCAAAGAAATTGTCAAGGAAAAAAAAGGAGTTAAGCCTGGACCCGAGTAAGGAAAGATATCATTGAGTGAAACTATGGCAGAGAGAGCCTCAAAGCCTAAGCCAGAGGAGTGTCAGGCAAGGGGAGGGCAAGTGAAGCTTCTGGAAGCAGAGACTCTGGGATAGGTGCCCAGGGAAAGCAGAAGAAGGATGCCATGCTAACAGCTGGTATGTGGAAGTTGCCTTGAAACTTAACGAACTGCATCAAATACAGAAAAGTTGAGGCAGGAAAGTTGGTTTGTGCCCACAAGGACTTGGGATTCTGGGTCTCAGATGAAGTAAACAAGCAAAAGTGCAGAAAGTTCGCAGAGCTGGGACTTAGTGGTTCTCAGCAAAGCAGCCTAAACTTGTGTGAAGCACAAAGTTTCCTCAGCCTTGTCAGTCCCTCTCTTTGTTCAAGGTGGGCTCAGAGAAACTCTCCATGAACAATTCAAGGAGAAGGAATAACCCAAACAGCAGATGGCTGAGTGAGTTAAACCTCAGGGCCACCATATTCTCAGTGAGGTCCCTAGAAGACTAGTTGAATCATTTGTTTGGAGTGCAGGCAGAGGTCAGCTGTCTCAGTGTTCTTAAATGGGATGCCTAAAATAAAAAAAAGGTAAATGTTAGCATAAATGAATATATTAAAGAGTCAAACCCTAAGAGTATCCAACCTAGTCAAACCCTAAGAGTATCCAACCTAGTCAAATTCAGGAGGTCAGTGGATGAAGTAGTTTCATTGTGCAGCATTGCTCCCTGAGTCATATTATGCTCTTAAGTGTGTTGCCCAGAGCTCAGTTATCTCCCTTATGAGGGCGTGCATGACCTGAGCATTTCGCCAGACTTTCTTAGTGACCCAGACAGCAGCTTGTCCAGGGAGCGATCAGGTTCATGCATGGACCACTGCAGTGTTTCTTCAGATCCTGGGGGAAAAGGCCAGTGACAAAGGAACCTAGAGTCTGAATAAGGATCTGGGCAATCATGTTTTAGTTCTCAGTGACTTGAAGTCAGGAAGAAGGGAGAAAAGTTGTACAGGTTAATTTGAAAGGTTATAGCCAGATATTGAAGGAATATGTAAGAATTGAAAATTTGGTAAGGGCTGACAATCTCTCTAAAGTAAAAGATCCAGATCTGATTTATAAGTAGGTATCAATGCTAGTTTATCCATAGTGGGAAAGGAAGCTAATTAAGTGTCTATAAGACAAGATAGAGTTTCCATTATCAATCAGCTATCTGCAATTCACAGAGGTGCAAAATAGCTCAAAGGCAATGAATAGGATCAGAATCGGATAATCCAAAAGAGCATGCTATGGGTTCCCACTGAAACACAAAATGCTCTCTACAGCCCCTTTAGCCCTCTTCACCAAAGACAATCTCGAGGGAAGATTATTCTTCACAAAATAAGGCTGGTCTCCTTAGCTGTGGCCTGGTTACTCACATAGATGCAGCAAGAATGACATGTTA
>CM053569.1:14020959-14081419 GCA_028646485.1 Cryptoprocta ferox | reverse complement strand
TAACATGTCATTCTTGCTGCATCTATGTGAGTAACCAGGCCACAGCTAAGGAGACCAGCCTTATTTTGTGAAGAATAATCTTCCCTCGAGATTGTCTTTGGTGAAGAGGGCTAAAGGGGCTGTAGAGAGCATTTTGTGTTTCAGTGGGAACCCATAGCATGCTCTTTTGGATTATCTGATTCTGATCCTATTCATTGCCTTTGAGCTGGATTGCAGGTAGTTGATCGATATGGAAACTTTGTTTTGTCTGGTAACCAAGCTTTCTGGTTCCCTGTGCAAAAACCAGTTTGATGTTTACTTCTAACTGGGACCACATTTTCTCACCTTGCACAACTTTTCAACCTTAACCAAATTTTCAATTCTTCCAGTTTCCTTCAATATTTGGCTATGAACTAATCCTAGCCTCTAAACAAACCTTCCAATTTTTCTGCCTCCTTCTTTACTTGGAGTCACTGAGAACTACAAATTTCCAGGTTTTTATTGGGACTCTAAAATTGCCTTCCGTGCTCTTTGCCTCCAAGATCTGAAGAGTCACTGCAAGCTCAAGCCTAAGGACTTTTTATAAGATTAGAAAGACTCATCTTCCCAGCTGACCATTCATAGTCCAGCTCTTTCCCTGCAGAGGCTGCTGTTTGGACTACCAAGCAAGTGTGGTGGAGTTCTCAGGTTATTTGTCCTTACTGGGGAACAACCAAAGCTTTGGACACCACCAGAAATATGATGGAGATCTCATCTTCAAAAACTTTATGAGTGGTAAGAGACTGACAATACAAACAAATAATGACCAAACCATATGCAAAAATAGAGCTCTGACCCACAGCCTTTGTAGCAATTAGTCTAAGAGGTCAAATACAAACTATTCAACATCAGTCCCAAATCAGGATCTGGTCAATAATTGCCAGCTTCCCTAATTTTGCCCTCACTTCTGACTTATATGTCTAACGAATATATTCTAATCAATCATATAGGATGGCCCACTTCTAGTTAGTCCTCTAGCTTCTGCAAGCCAACTGCCTCCAATTAGGGTTCACCTAAAGCCTTTCCGTTTTCCACTTCAGAGCTCTCCACAACTCTACCTGCATTTGAGTTTCTGCCCATTGCAGGTGATGGTAGGACTCTGTTGCTATAGCAAGCTCTGAATGAATAGCATTTGTTTGTTTGTCCCCACAGTTTTCTTGGAAGTTCCACCAAGATACAATTGGCACTGTATCACCATGGCTTCCGGTCTTAGACCAGGTGCCCAGAACCTGTTGTGCCTCACTGCTTGTCAAGTCCACAATGATGTGGTAAGTCAGCACAGGCCTGAACTCCACTCTTTGTGTTGAGTTCCTTGGTCATTTCTTCTGAGTTTTGAACCCAGGTTTTGTTATTGGTGCCCTTTGGTTTGGCATCATTGGTGGAATCAAGCCATTCTTTTCATCCCTTTTTGTTTGCATTTGTGTTACTGCTCTTTAAGGTGCTGTCTAAAGGTGCTGTATGTCATAAGGAGAATCATATGGTAGAATACAGGCATATGCCTTCTGAACCTATTTTTCCTTTTTAAAAAGTTTTTTAATGTTTATTTATTTTTGAGAGAGAAAGAAAGAGAGACAGAGCACGAGCCAGGGAGGGGCGGAGAGAGAGAGGAGACACAGAATCAGAAGCAGGGTCCAGGCTCTGAGCCGTCAGTACACAGCCTGATGTGGGCTGAGCCTATTTTTCATGGTGGCCTCACACACCCTTGAGGTTGCCATTCTTACCAGAACTGCCCATTTGGACAAACTTTGTTGAAAGTCACCCAATAAAACTGGATGAGGTTCTTTCCACCTCAAGTTTTTGTCCTTAAGGCTTTTTCCCCCTATTTGATTCAGAGAGAGCCTTCTCTCTAATATTCCACATGTCAGAGGGCGCATATTGTCGAGTCTGTGTTTGGAGGTGACCAATCATGAGTTTGGGTTTTGAGATATGAGTTGCAAAAAGATTTCATTTCTACCAGCATTAGCAGCTCTTATGGGATCATCTAAATCTAAATCATCTCCTCTTCTGGGAAAACTCTTGTTTCATATATCCACTCTCATGACAGTCCTTGCTCTTGTACTTATCTTTCCAAATGTCATAATTTCCCCAAGTATGACTTAAGCCTTTAGAGGGCACTTAGGGGGCATTTGACTTCAACAAATGTGTTCATTTGAAAGGTTCCTTAGAAAAGAAAGGAATACGATTTCTCAGTATATATGGGCAGCATTTTTTGATTGGTACACAGAGAGGCCTCCAAACAAAGTTTAAATAAAACATTACTTCACCAAAAGTTTCTTTGGCCAAAGCTATGAGGAATTTGACAAACTTAAGTAACAACAAAGTACTTTATCCAGTAAATCCTCTTCTTCTTGTCCTTCAGCTGCTTCCCTGTATCCTGCTCTCTCTTCTCCCTCTTATCCTTTCAATCTCTTTCCTCTGTCAATCTCTTCATCAGCTTCCCCTCGTCCAGAGCCTTTCCCCAACTCTCCTAAAACCACCAAAGCCACTTGCCTCTAAAAATCCATCCTTCCCATGTGCTAGGTATGCAGGGATCTATAAAATCTAAACCTTACGCTCAAGTTCTAATTCTTAATTAGAGTTATAAAGATTTCTCTAGACTTAGATAAGACCAGAAAATACTCATAAAACCTTTTTAGAATTCAACTTGTGCACATGATGATTGGGAACTCAGATGCTTAATTCTGTATGGCAAAAGCTGATTGGACCTACCCAGTAAGGGACCTACAAGAACCCCTTTTCACAATAAGCTTGAGGGTCAAAAAGAAGCTCAAAAAGCAGGGTAAAGTCTCCTGAACATCATACATGAAACATTTTTAATAAAAATTTATTGGACCATAATCCCATCATGTAATAAAAGTAAAGAAGAAACTATGGGATATTTTTTAGGATAGGCTAGAAAGTAGCTTCCAAAAACACGTGGGAGTGAAAGAAGATGCTGATTGAACAGCAGCCCTTTCATCTCATTTTGTCAATGGAGCTGAACCTGAAATTGGGCACTTAATTCAAAGAAAGAAATTAGAATGGGAAATATCCCCTTTATCTGAACTAAAACACCAGACATAACATTTTGAAATGGCTTTAGAATAAAAATGAGACAGGATTTAAAATAACTGTGGGGCCCTAAAGATCAAACAGCTAAGTACACCACTTCCCAACCAACCATCTATTGATAAGGACACTTGTAGATATTGTAAAAAAAAAAAAAAAAGGAGGGGGGCACTGGAAAAAAAAGTCTCATCTTAACAAAAGAAAAACAAACAAAAAAGCAAATCCTTCAATTCAGATAAATAAGGAAGGAAAATGCATTCAATAGTCTGGATTACTTTTAAACAAAGTGAATTATGAATATAGATGTCAACCTCACTAATTCTTGGTAGATACGGGTACTGCTTTGTGTTAAATCCTGCCTCTTTCTCAACATATTCCTCAGAGAAAACATAGCACACAGGAGCAGGGATCTCACATAATCTGCAGCCCTTAGCTGTAACCCTTGTGTCCTTAACTGAAAAAACATTCCTTTTTTTGCTCTGTGATGCCGCCCTTGCAAAGTTAATAAAGGGATATTTACTTTGCAAATGCCCATGAGAGGAGCTATTTTTTTGAAATTCCAGATGACTCCTCTATTCATAATCAAATCACATCTGTTCTGGATATACCTTTGCCTTTTCCATAATATTTAATAGCTACCTCTGATAAAGATCTTGGCATCATAACCGACACTTTATGGACTAAAAAAATGCCAGCATCAGAATTGGAACAGAATTGGAGGAGAACCAATTAAAATTTAGACAGATTGTACCACACCATTACCCTAACTTTCCCAATGTCCTTTGAGGCCAGACACAAAAGAAGAGCTCAAACCTAGCTTTAAAAACCTTATATTTAAAGATCTTCTCATAGTCTATAGTAGCCATTGTAACACTTTCATCCTGCCAAAAGAGAAACCAAATGGATGAAGATATAAATTGTTCAAGACTTCAAGACCATCAACAAAGTTGTTATCTTTTGTTTCCGTGTAGTACGCAATTCAAATATCATCTAATCTGCCTACTGCCTTTGGCTTCACTGTAATGGATCTTTGCTTTGCCTTTTTCAGCAGGCGTCTAGACCATGCCTTCCTCTGAGGAGGACCACAACATTCTTGGGCAGTCATGCCTCAGGGTGCTCTGAAGCCATCTACTACTTTTCCCCAGGCCTTTAATCAAGATTTATAAGATCCAAAATTTCCCTTGTGATTCAGTTCTGATATAATATAATATAATATAATATAATATAATAATCTCTTACTTTGTTCAGAGAACAAGGAAGCCTGTAAAAGGGATCATTTACTTACTCTCAGCCTTAGCAGAAAAAGAACATGATGCTTCAAAAGAAGAATTACAAATGTTCCACAATGCAGTCCATTATTTAGGAAATGACCTATCTAAGAAAGGGAAACACTCTCCTGATAGATTAAACACTATCCAAATTTATTCTAGACCTCTTTTAAGCTGACAACTGGGAGGATTTCTAGGTTAAACTGGAAATTGCAGGCAGTGGGTACCAAACTTTTCTGTGATTGCAACACTTCTTTATGAATTGTCTAAATCTTCAGTAAGAGACTCTGATCTGGGATCCCAAATACAAATAGGTCTTGTGTACCAAAAAAAGGCCCTTCAGTAGCCTCCTTCTTTAGGTACTCCTAACTAGAAAGCCATTTCATTGAATTGTGCATGAACAATTTGAACAAGCCCTTAGAGTTTCAATTCAGTTTCATGGGAATCATCAAAAACCAGTTGCTTACTATTGTCTCACCCTTGACCCTATTGTAAAGGCTTTTTCCCTCTTGACTTAAGATAATTGGTGTCATCACAAAACTTGTCAGTGCTTCTGCTGAACTAGTTCTAGGCTCTACTTATCCTTATGGTTCCTCATGCAACACAGACATTACTGTTGACTGAGAACACACAACACTGTTCAGCCAACTGATTAACCTCTTAAGATACCTGTTACTCTCTCCTTTTTACACATGACTCTTCACCCTTGAAACAACCTGAATCCTGCCACTCTCCCACTCCTAAAAGAATGGCAACAACATGATTATCTCACTTGAGTTAGGGAGCTGTCTGTACCTCACAGATGCACAATGTATTAAAGATCCCATTGAGAAATCTGACCTAATATTATTTGCTGAGGGATCATGCCTCAACTGAAACTGGAGACTATCAAACCTATTAAAATTCAGATAGATCATACCAAATTACCAGCAGTAATTTAAAAAGATGGTTCTTTAGAATATAGTCCTCTACCTGAAGTAAAATCAGCCCAGATGGCAAAACTTAATGTCCTTCCTAGAGCTTTTCAACTAGCTAACAATCAGAGGATATATATATATATATATATACTAACAGCAGATCTGCTTTGGGAGTAGTACAAGACTCTGGGATGCCTTCCTCATAACAAAGGGGGTTCTCAGCTCTGCTGGTATCCTCCAAAAAAATGGAAAACAAGTTATGGAGTTTTTAGATGCACTCCTGCTTCCTAGAGGGATGGCCATTAAAAAGATTGAGGCCCATGTAAAAAGAGATAATACAGAAGCTAAAGAAAATGCTGTGGCAGATCATTATGCTAAAAATTCTGCCTTAACCAAAGTTGTGAGCCTACCTAAATCCTCAAAGGATATATCTCTGTAAGGATTCAAAGAGGCCATTAAAAATATCAATATACAGCATCCAATTTTGAAAAGGAAGGATCTGGTTGGATCTTTCACTCAGATAATCTCTGGAATGCTCAACATGGCTGAGTGGTTAAACCAGATAAATTCAAATGGATATTAACTAAATGTCTTCGTGAAACTACTCATCACAGAACAGACAAGTTGATTATTATCTTAACACTGGTGAGGAAATTTTGAAACGACAGCTGAGGTTATTTTCAGGTCATGTGTCACCTGTCAACAATTTAATCCTGGACAATCTATAAAGGGGAGACACAGCCAGGACCTCAGTGGGACTTTGAACACCTTCAGATGGATTTTAATTGGCTTCAACTTCTATGAGATTTGGATATGTTTTAGTTATTGTACATCTATATTCAGGATGGGCTGTAGCATTTCTTTGCTGAAAAGCTACAGGTCTTATGGTCACTAAAAAGCTATTTGATTTTGTGTTTTCAACCTGAGGCATCTCGACTTTTATATCAAGTGATCAAGATGCACACTTAACAGACAATCTTGTGAGAAAATTCTGTAAGATGTTTCCCTTAATTATAAACTGTACTGTTCTTATCACCCACAATCATCTGAAGGGGTTAAAAAGAACTGATGGAAATCCTTTAATTTAAATTAACAAAACTTTCAGAAATCCTTGCGTTCTCTTGGCCAAAGGCACTCTCACTAGTTCTTATGGCTATCCAGTTCACTCCCTCAAGAACACATCAATCATCCCCCTATGAATTGGTAACTGCAAGATCCTTGTACTTGGGAATTTAATCTCTGATATTAGTCTCCACCCTAACATGGTGACATGGTAAAAAATTTACAAGGGGCTCTTGTATTACACCCAGTTCTATCACCAGTGGTCCCAAGCATTTTTCTGAATCACCTCTTCACGATCTTCAACTAGGATATTTGGTCTATTGGAAGAAACATCAGAGGAAGTCTGCTGCCTTTGATCTCAATGGAAGCAACTTTATCAGGTACTATTAGCAACAAATACAACAGTGAAATGCCAGGGAGCCAATGCTTGGTTTCATGTTTAACAATTAAGGAAGCAATTCAGAATTCCACACAATTACAAGGCTACTCTAATTGGGGAATTTAAATTGAGGCTACTCAGAGATCTTGTAGACACAAATGATCTTTGGAAGGAAACAACTCACCTAATACCTTTGGAACAAGCAGATGGTTTCACACAATGAATAGTTTCTGCCCAGGGTGTTGGACCAAGACCTCTGTCTGATTCCTGTTTTGTCTATTAGTAATTTGCTAATAGTAATTATACTTATTTTCTATAGACCTTTGGTTGTTACTCACATATAAAGGCTTTTTCTCTCCTTTTCCTTCCTTATATAATTGTTAGGCCAGAACATATTCATTCTAATGCCATCATTAGACTATCTCAAACAGTAGCTACTGCCTTCAGTCTTATTGACAGCTGGATATGCCATCTATTACCATATCCCATTATAAAACCTCTGAGCAATTCCAGCTCAATTCCAAATGAGACTATAAGGAATGGTCTAATGAGACTATAAGGAATGATGTTATTATTTGCACTTACATGGATAAATGACCTTAAATAAATAAACCTGTGACTTTATCAGTGTCCATATATGCAAAAGAATCAATTATTACAGTCTATCGATCAGATCGTGTATAATTTTAAACTTTATTTCCCACAGCCTTCTCAGGGCAATGGTCCAAATGTTTGCCATCTGGAAGAAATTAACAGGAATCCAAATATGTACCCCAACTGATATAAGGCCTTAGTTTTGACCTCATGCTATGTATAGCTCATTATTTCCTAGATCTCATGTGTTCCTACCAAATACCACTTTCTTTGTAACCAGGGTTCCTGATTCTGTTTGTTTCAGATTAACACCTTTAAGAACAGTAGTCCAATGCTTGTCTGTAGACAGAAACCCTAATTCTATAAATCACTGTGGCTAGAAATTCCAATTCAGACATAAGTTCCAAAATGAAGCCACTCTTGATTATTCAGGACGCTATCTGTAGGATTACGGATTCATTGTTCATGATAATATTCCCTTCAGTGGGAATCAAACAAGTAGAAAAAGGTGTAAGAAACTTCACTAGTTTGCATAACTTACTAATGATACCATCGCTTGCTTAGATGGAATACAGATTGTTGTCAACTCATTGGCATGAGTGGCGTGTCCACTCGTTGGTGGACAATTGCATTGCTGTAAAGTTCTTTTAGGCTAGTCTTGGTGGCACTTGTGCTATCGCTAATAGTTCTTACTGGACTTGGATTAACAACATAGTCAGGGTGGAACAGGCTATACATTGCTTTAAGGAGAAAGCTATTTGGTTTTCTAAAGTTAGTCCTCATGGCCTATGATATTGTTCTCTTGACTTGGGTTGGGCAACTGGGATTTTATAGGGACTATTTGAAAGAATAGGGACTATTAATTGTCTTTGTTTTTTGCCATGTGGCCATTATGGTGAACTGTTGCATTCTATCCAGAGTCTTAAATGATCACACAACTGCTCTCTCATCAGATCATCCCAATGATGACAAAACAACTGAAAGGTTAGGAAGATCTTGCATACAATTGACTATGGAGACGACTAACAATCTCTGAGCAGTGAAGATCTGGAACACTAGCTTTCTCTGAATTGGTCAACTACTTGCAAGTGAGTTAATGATTGAAATGAGGAACTGGGAGACTGACTATAACAGGCAATGACCAGACTACCAGACTATAAAAATTAGGTTCTGATCCACAACCTCAGTAGCAATCAGACTGGCAGGTCAAATCACCATTTCTGTAGCAATTGCCCCAAACGGTCAGGTCTTGGTTAATAACTGCCTGCTTCCCTAAATTTGTCCCTCACTTCCAATTTCAGACCAACTATAAAAGCCAAAAATGTTCCCCTAATTAGATTGGGGAACTAATCACATGCCCTAACTCTAGTTAGTCTCATTCTAATTCCATCATGCCAACAGCGTCCTATCAGGGCATACCTAGTCTTTCTTCCCTTTTATTTCACTATACAGCTGGCCCACTAAGCTCCTTGCTTTGAGTCTCTGCCAAATGTAAGTGATGGTGGCTGACTTCCGTTTGGTAGCCAGCTCTGAATAAATAGTCTTTGCTTGTTCTCATTTGGGTAGCCTTCTATTATTTCCACAGCAGTGCCGCTTAATCAAGATTTTCTTCCACCAACCTCTTGGAATCCACTAAACCTGTGACTCACAAGGTTGACTCCTAGTTCTTAGCTTTAATTCCATCTTTAAAAAAAATTATTTATTTATTTTGAGAGAGAGTGTGTGTGTGCCAAAGGGGCAAAGAGAGAAGGAGAGAGAGAGAATCACTAGCAGTTTCCACACATCAGTGTGGAGCCTGATGTGGCGCTTGAACTCATGAACTGTGAGATCGTGACCTGAACCAAAATCGAGAGTCAGACACTTAACCGACTGAGCCACCCAGGTGATGCAATTCCAACTTTTATATTAATATTTTTTATTTTTCATTTCAGGTATCCCTGTTTAAGATGTCTGGACTTCAAGATTCTAGAACAACTGACCTTTGCTATAACCTCTCAACAGGTGGTTCAGCTTATTTTACAGGAACAACATCAACAAAAGTCCTAGAGAGATCCTGCTCTGTCTCACTCAAGAGGTTTATGCTGGCCTTTTAGTTGTTTAGTTTGGTTTATTATATTCATTCTTATTGAACAAAAAGAGGGATTGACAGTGTTGGACATTATCTGAGCTCTGTATTCCTGGAAAACATTGATGGTTAATAAATCCCCCACCTTTTGTGTTCAGTTTCTTACTGAAAAGAGCCTCCACCCTTCTTTATAGAAGACTCCCCATCCATTCTCTCTCATGATTCCAACAAGAGTTGTGTGTCTAGGTGTCTATGGATAATTGATTTTTGACAAAGATGCCAGCACCATTCAAAGGGAAAAGAATAGTGCTTTCAACAAATGATTCTGGGACAACACATGCAGGAGAATGAAGTTGTATCTTTACCTCACACTATATAAAAAATAACTCAAAATGGGTCAAAAATCTAAGTGTAAGAGGTAAAACTATGGAATTCTTAGAAGAGACCATAGAGGGAAATGTTCATGACATCAGACCTGGCAATGGATTTTTAGACATGACTCCAAACACCAGCAACAAGACAAAAAACAGATAAATTGAGATTCATTAAAATTAAAAATTTTGTGGGGCGCCTGGGTGGCTCAGTCAGTTAAGCATGAGATTTTGGCTCAGGTCATGACCTCACATTTCGTGGGTTCGAGCACCATGTCAGGCTCTGTGCTGACAGCATAAAGCCTGGAGCCTGCTTCAGATTTTTCTCCACCTCTCTCTGCCCCTCCCCCACTCACATTCTGTCTCTCAAAAATGAATAAAAATGTTAAATGATTTAAAAAACATTAAAAGTGTGCTTCAAAAGATACTATCAAGAAAGTGAAAAGGTAACCTGAAGACTATAGATATATTTGAAAATTGTATATCTGATAAAGAACTTGTATCTAGCATATATAAAGAATTCTTGCAATTCAGTAATAAAAATGACAAATAACCCAATTTAAAAAGGCAAAGGATTTGAATAGACATTTCTTCAAGGAAGACATACAAATGGCTGATAAGCATATGAAAATATGCCATGGATCATTAGTCAGCAAGTAAATGCAAATCAAAACCACAATGAAATACTACTTCAACCCACTAGGCTAAATCACAATGTTGAGTTAATAACAAGTGTTGGCAAGGATGTGGAGAAACTGAAACCCCTCTAGATTGCTAGTGGGAAGGCAAAGTCACTACCACTTCAGAAAACCATCGGAGTTTCTTCAAATGATTAAATGTAGATTTACCATATGATCCAGACATTCCACGCCTAGAGATATAGCCAACAGAAATGAAAACATATGTCTACACAAAAACTTGTACACAAATGTTTACAGCCACCATATTCCTAATACCCTAAAGGTGGAATCAACCCAATGTCCATCAACTGGATATTTAGATAAACAAAATATAATATATCCATACAATGAAATATTATTTGGTCATGAAAAGGAAAGAAGTACTGACATATGCTATAACATGGGCAAATCTTGAGCACATTATGCTAAGTAAAAGATCCCAGTGACAAAAGACCACATATAGTATTATCTGTTTCTATACAATGTCCAGAATAATAAAATGTAAAAAGATAGAAAATAGGTTAATGGTTGCTTAGGGCTGGAAAGGATGGTGGTGGGGAAGGGATGGGAGGTGATAGCTAAATCTTATGTTTTTTTTTTTAATTGAGATGACAAAAATATTTTAAAATTGATTATAGTTGATGGTTTCAAGTCTGTAAATAAAAATAATTGTACTTTTTAAATGAATGAATTTTATGGTATGAAATTATGAATTATGTCTCAAGAGAGCTCTTAAAGGAAGACAAATGGCCCATGTTTGCAGATGTTTAGTAGCCTGTTTCCTGAATATAGGAATTTGGGAGCCCATTTCGAACTACCTTTGTCCCCTTTGATTCACGGTGCCAGCATTTTCACTAATATGATTCTCTTAAAAATTCTGTGGGTTTTTACGAAGTCGAGGGGAAGTTCACTCTATGCCTTGAAACTGCATCCGTAATTATTTTTGAGTCAGATCTTCTTCTAATTCTGACTGCCTGAGAGAATTCCGAGGGTCAGCACTTTGGTCTTCCTGAGAGCATCTACTAGGCACCACCTTCAGTATTTAAAGATCTTAACAAAGGTGTTACAATCACTCATTGCTATACAACAACCCATCCCAAAACCTAGTGAATTAACACGATCATGATTTTTAATATGTCTGATCATTTTGTGGGTCAGCCTGGAGATTCCCAAGCTGATTCTGCCTTCATTCACATATGTGTTGTTTCAGCTAGAGATTCGGCTGGACTGGCAGGTGCAAAATAACCTCACTCATGCGTTTGAACATTGGTTCTGGCTTTTGGCTGAGATTCTTCAGTTTTTTCTCTAGGTGGCCTCTCATCTGCCAGTAGTCTAGTTCAGCTGCCTTTCTTAGCTAAGGGAAGTTTTCTGAAAGAACAGGAGCAGAAGATGCAAGGCCTTTTAAAGCTCAACCCCAGAAGTTGCGTTATGTCATTTCCGCCATATTCCATTGGTCAGAGCAAGTTATGGGCTGGTTTAGATTCAAGAGGTTGGAGAAACAGATTCCACAACCAGACTGGGGGCAAAGGGAAAATCACACTGCAACATATCTGTGTCTTACTGAGCTAGGAGGGGTTAAGGGACATTAAACAACTTCTGCAGTCCTTACAAGGACTTTGGACTTGATCCTATAGTGCTTAGAGCATCTCTAAAATGTACTAATAACAGAGAATTATATGATCAGTTTGTGTTTTAGAAAGATGGCTCTGAGAACAGTGTGGAAGATGAACTGAAAAGAGGAAAGACAAAAGTTAGGCACAGTGTATTTAGAAAAATAATGAAATTGTCCACTTGGAGATGATAAAGGCTTGAAGAGAGATTGAATGAGGAGATGGCTTATGGATTTTTGAATCTGACTCAGTGTTAGGCAAGTGTCAAGGTTTTATATAGCATGACAACTCACTATACTATGACTATATGTATATGTGATAAATTATATATAACATCTCTAATAATACATATATGTGTTATAAAACTATATCAAGTGAAAGGAAGGGCATAATGAGCACAGAGTTTGGGATGATGACTATCTCAGATGAGGGATGTAAACTATTAGAAAAATTTGGATTTGTGATTGGGGAGTAGGCTCATATGTGCTTATCATATTGCTACAAAAAGAGAAAGCAAAGGGGAAATAGATAGTTGTAGACTAAAGGTGTAAGCGTAGTGTGAGACAAGGATTGTTCTTTATATATCTGATCCATGAATGAAAATGATAATGATTATCTGCTTTGTGGGTCTCCAGTAAAATGGATTAGAATGTACCATGCAGCATTTCCCCAACTTGCTTGCTCTGGAATCATTTGTCCACAGATTAAGTGTGGAAGGTGCCAAGGCACTTATTTCACAGATGAGAAAATTGAGTTTATGAGATGTAAAACAAACTGCTCTTCTTTCTTATTTTGTTTTCTTTCTCTCTCCATTTCTTCTTCTTTCCTCTCTCCTCCCTCCCTCCCTTCCTTCCTTCCTTTCTTCCTTCCTTCCCCTCCTTTCTCCTTTCCTTCCTTCCTTCTTCCATCCTCCCTCCCTCCCTCTTTCCGTCCCTCTCTCCCTCCATCTCTTCTTTCTTTCTTTCTTTCTTTTCTTTCTTTCTTTCTTTTTTGAAATTTTTAACATTTATTTATTTTTGAAAGAGAGAGACACAGAATGTGAGTGGGAGAGGGTCAGAGAGAAGGAGACACAGAATCAGATACAGGCTCCAGGCTTTGAGCTGTCAGCACAGAGCCTGACGTGGGGCTCGAACCCACCAACTGTGAGATCATGACTTGAGCCAAAGTTGGCCGCTTAACCAACTGAGCCACCGAGGCGCCTTTCTTTCTTTCTTTCTTTTTCTTTCTTTCTTTCTTTCTTTCTTTCTTTCTTTCTTTCTCTTTCCTTCTTTCTTTTTCTTTCTTTCTTTCTTTAGTGATTTGTCTTATTTTTATTAACTAATAGCTAGTCAATGCCATTCAATAAGTTTGAGTACCTTAAAAGGTCCTGAGAATACCATAAAAGAGTACAAACCATATTCTAGTCTCCAGAGGTGTGCTCTCTAGTACAATGGCTATAAGTTACCTGTGGCTTTAAGTACTTGAAATGTGGATAGTATAACCAAGGAACTAAATTTCCATTTTATGTAATTTTAACCATTTTGTTTAACAGTTAAAATATTTTTCCAAAATATAACCATTGTTTCAGTATGACTACATTTCACTAAAGTCTTGAAAATTTAACATCCAAATTGATATGTGTTATAAGCATAAAATACACATTGAACCTGGAATATGGTTGGACAGATTTTATTTTTTTTCTTTTATACTTTATTGGCAAGTTGGTTTCCATATAACACCCAGTGTTTGTCCCGACAAGTGCCCTCCTCCATTCTCCTCTCCCCCTCCCCCATCAGCCCTCAGTTTGTTCTCAGTATTCAAGAGTCTCTCATGGTTTACCTCCCTCCCTCTCCCCAACTATTTTTCCCCTTCCCCTCCCCATGGTCCTCTGTTAAGTTTCTCCTGTTACACTTATGAGTGAAAACATAGGGTATCTGTTGTTGGACAGATTTTAGAAGCAAAAAAGATTCATGTCCATTCTGTTTTGGACATGTGGAAAAGAGGATTTATTAAGAAGAAAGAGTGTAAAATATTGCCTTAATAATCTTAATATTTATTATGTGAGAAAATGATAATTTTTAACTTATTAGGACAAATAAAATTTTTGATTAAAACTAATCTCACCTTTGTTACTATTTTTAATATGGCTGCCAGAATAATTAAAATTCCATATATTGCTCTTATATACTTGTATTTGGCGGCACTCCCCTGAATCTTTTTATTTCTCAGGCAAAAATACGAAGCACAAACTTTGGGGATTTAAGGGTTTTTTTGAAAATTTTTTAAGGTTAATTTATTTTTGAGAGACAGAGCATGAGTGGGGGAGGGGCAGAGAACAAGAGGGAGACACAGAACGGGAAGCAGGCTCCAGGCTCTAAGCTGTCAGCACAGAGCCCTCACGGGGCTCGAACCCATGAGCCACAAGATCATGATCTGAGCTGAAGTCGGAAGCTTAACCAACTGAGCCACCCAGGCGCCCCACAAAGCACAAACTGAAAAACAGTACATGCCTTGTGACCTCATGAACATCAAAAGAGAAAAATGTCCTTCTCTGGCGTTCTAAGTTGTTAGCTGTCACTGACTCTCCCTAATGTGGGTGGTCACAACCCAGGGTTGGCGAGGTCTATTCCCAGCACTGAAGAGAGGCTGTGGAGTAGGAAGCCAGAGGAGTCTGTTTCTCTGTATCATCGAGACAGACAGCACTCATGACTGATGAGAGGCCGCTGCTTGGCTTCTCTGTTTAATCAATCTTGGCAGCCCTTTACTGCTTGCTTGACTAAAACATGGCGGAGATTATTGCTTTAAAGAACCTTTATCTGTCAGTTCTTTGCAGAGCAGGGAATTCTCAGGGCCACACAAATTACCTGTGGATATGCCGATGATGAAAAAGGCAGGAGTGATGGGTAGGTAGAATAAAACAGAAATGTAAGAGCTCACCAACGACCCAAACCCTCTCATCACTCAGAGTACCGGGTCTCTCTTTAGAGTCTGAATTTGATCCTCTCAGAGAGAAGACACATGGGGATAGCAAAAGAAGCAGTCCAGAAAGGGTGTGTGTACACACACATAAACATATATAACTTAAAAAATTTTGCCCTTCCAAATGAAGACCCAAACCATAAATGTCTGATTTCTTCATTTAACAAACATTTACCCAATGCCTGACACAAGTTGATGGTTTGGATGTAGATGGAAGGGTGAGAGAGGAATCAAGGGTAATACTAGGTTTCTGGCCTGAGCACATTGGTTGTGCCATTTACTGAGATGCCAAAGGTTTGGATCCAAGGTCGAGGAGATAGAAATGAGAGCCACTCTGTACCTGTAAATTATATAAAAATCTCTTGTGTGGTAGTCTGGTTTTGCTCTTGTTCTCTTTTGTTTTAAATCTGCTCCAGATGACTCAACAGTGCAGCCAGGGTTGAGAACACTGGGATCTCATGGGATCTGGAATATGGTGGGACAAAAAGGTTTCAGAAGCAAAAATGATCCATTCCATTTCAGATATATGAAAAAGAAGAAATGAGTCAGATTCTGGGATCAGAATCATGGCCTCAGCCCTGTAATCTTGCAGAGGTGCTGCACCATTTAACTTCAGTTTGCTCAGCTGTGAAATGAAGTGGTTGGACTGGAGGAGCAATCTCTTAGCTGCTCCCTACATGACTAGAGATCCCCATCTTTGCCAATATACTCTGAGTAGTACAAGATACAGAGCAGTGGTTAAAAACATGGATCTGAACCTCAGCACTACCATTCCCCAATTCTGTGATTCCAGAAACATCAACCTCTCTAACAATGGTTTTCCTTGGATAAAAAAAAAAAAAAAAAAAAGGATCGCAATACCCAGCACCTAAGTCATTACAAAGGCTAAACAAATTGATACCCATGAAGTACTTAGCACAATGACTCTCACCTCAAAGCTGATCAGTGAATGTAGCTTATTATTGTTATGCCCTTTTATGTTCTTGTTATTTATCTTGCCTGATTTAGTTGATTTTACATATTTGGCTAATTTCTCTACAGATTCACAAGGACATATTTTCCCCCGTGCTTGAACTAAGACGTGAGATTACAAAACCCTCCACAATGAGCAGAGTTAATTATCATTCATTCTCCGCCCTCAGAATCTGTAAGACTGTACTTGAATAGTGGAATTATCCCTGGGAGCCTTCCAAAGCATTTTCAGTACAAAATCTTTACTTATAAAAAGAGAAAATAAGTCTCCCGTAAGAATACATTACTTCATTTGGAAAGTACAACAGTAATAATTGCTTTATTCACTTATAACAATTTCACCGTCCCAAACTTCCCTGCAAACACGTATCTTTTGGTCTGGAAGTCTCACTGCCAGAGAGCTTATTTACACATTTTGCAAGGAGGGGGAGAGAAGGAGTAGACGTTCATTGTGTTAAGCCTTGTGCTGTGCTTTTTAATTTCATTTGTAACAGCCAGGCAATGCTTTGAATGCATAGACTCTTTTGACTCTTAAAAAAGCTCTATTTTTGGTGTATGTAATTATTTACTTCTTTTTTTAAATTTTTATTTATTTTTGAGAGAGAGAGATAGAGTGCGAGCAGGGGAAGGGCAGAGAGAGAGAGAGTGAGACACAAATCTGAAGTGGGCTTCAGGCTCTGAGCTGTCAACACAGAGCCCAATGCAGGGCTCGAACTCACGAACCGTGAGATCATGACCTGAGCTGAAGTCGGACGCTTAACCGACTGAGATACCCAGGCGCCCCATTATTTACTTCTTAAAGTGGGTGCTGGGTGCACAGATTTCTGTTCCATTTTTCTACACTTTTCCCTACATCTGAAATAGTTCATTAGGTTTTTGTTTTGGCAACAGCGTCTGTTGCGTGACCTGTGTCTCACAAAGAACCATGTTGCTTCTTGGTGCTACATTCAGACCTCTTGTGCCTTGTTGTGTTTTTTTCCACACATATTTATGTTTGGGGGTTAAACGCTAAATGCAGGTTTAGTGTCTACCCAGGAGGCATTTCTGGCCTGCTGGGAAGTTTCTGAGGCAACATCAGTAATCACTTCTTCCGTTAAAAACACACTGGGAAGTTGCATGACCCGGACTGCCATTCTCCATGCTGGATCCTGGTTGGACTAAATAATTTTGGATTCAGGAGGACCGTTTCCCATCAGGAAGACTGGAATTAACTAGCCACAGTCAGCATGTCCCCACAGAAGACAAATGCGTCTCCAGAAACAGCCCTTTCAGCCGGTAAATAGACCTGACATTTGGGCATCTATTGCTCCTTTTGCACTAATAAGTCTGACTGGAGGCCCAGAAATCATTACAGGAGTGAGAGCTTTTAATGAGCTCTAGGAAAAGAATATGGTTGAAAAAACACATTACCTGCAGTTAAGCAGCACCAAGGATGCTAATGTTAAAATTTATGAGAAAAGTGCTTGAGGAAGGCCTGAGCCATTATAAAAGCTAGGCATAATTTCTGTTTTAGAAAAAAAAAATCAGATCATTCTTTTAAAAAAGGTCTACCCTAGAGTTTACTAAAACCTCATATTAGGATTTATTCTAGATTTTTTTTCACCCTTTCCTTCCCACAATGGTTAAAGCTTAGGCTGAAGAACGGGCAGTGGGACCATGTTGTGAGCTGATAAACGTATTCACTGGCTTATTTTTCTGCAAAAAAAAAAAAAAAAAAGTGGACGATGGCCTCCGCAACCATTTTACCAACTAACTAAGGGCCATGGATTCTCGTCCATTCTCTAACCCATTCATTTTTTAAATGATTCACTTAACAAACATTTTTTAATTCAATAGTTACAGAGTGCCTGGTAATCTGATGTGTGAAAACATCTCATTTTCCCCAGGGAACTTCAACGCACACACCGTTTACTCTCTTACATACTGAACTTACGGACGGTTCAAAGCACAGATAGACCTGGGTTTGAGTTCTGGTTGTCCCGGTTGTTTATACTTCCTAAACGCAGGTTAACCATGCGATATATTGTCCACAGCAGAACACTTCTAAGAGACAAAAGAAGTACCATTAATAATTGCTTTTCCTTATCTGTTACTGCAAATACTACCTTAAAACTTAGTGGCTTACAGCAGGTACTATTATCATCTCTCATGATTCTCGTGTTGACCAAGCTTGGCAAGGTGGTTCTCCCTTAGTCTTTCATATGTTTTTTGGCTGAGGATGATGTCATCTGAATGTTCGACTGGGCTGGACGTCCATGATGACCTTCCCCCCACCCCCATATGACTGGCAGTTGCTGCTGGCTATTGACTAGGAACTCCACTAAGTTATCAACCGGAGCACCTCAGGCCTCTTCATGTGGCATGGCTTTCTCACAGTATGGTGGCTGGGTTCTGAGAAGGGGCATCTGCACAAACTATGGTTCTAAGAGACACAGGTGGCAACTGTAAGTCTACACAAAAGTGGTGCCTGTCATGGCAGGATGCTACATCCACAACATTCTGTGACCAAAGGAGTCATAGCACAGCCTGGAGTTAAGTGGCTGGATGAATAGATGCTACCTCTTGATGGGGAAATGACACGTACAGTCAGGAGGAAATGAATGACAGTGGGTGGCCCTCTCGGAGAGAAGCTATCTCAATGACTATACTAAGAAAAGAGATAGAGCCCAGGACAGTTCCAACGAGTGGCATCCAACCTCAATCTTCTTATCTGTAAAATAGGGTAAAATAATCTAACTCTTTTGGCTTGTAATGAGGATTAAACAAAATAATCCAGGTAAAACTGGAAGACTGTGTCTGGCACAGAGCGAGCAGGTAAGGAGTTCCAGCTGTTATGTAGTCTCAGGTTCATCACAATATTCTCCATCTCCATGGCCACAGCCCTGGCTTAGGCCCTTTGTCACCTCTCATGTGGTAACACGGTTTTTTTTTTTTCTTTTCTTTGTCAAGTTGGTTTCCATATAACACCCAGTGCTCATCCCAACAAGTGTCCTCCTCCATGCCCATCACCCCTCTTCCCCTCTCCCGCACCTCCATCAGCCCTCAGTTTGGGTAACACGGTTTTTGGACCAGTCTTGCTGTTTCCATGTTCAGTTCTCATCTCTCTGTCTGTCCTTCAGATACCCAGTAGTTCTTTTCCGCAAGTAACATTCTATCACCCCTCCTCTGCTCTGACACCTTCAGCAGGTCTTCACACTGTCAGAAAAATCTAAATTTCTGACCTGTGCCCAAACACACTGACCACACATCACTATAGTTGCTGTGAATGTGTGCTTCCCAGCTCCCTGTCTGGCTCCAGACTGCACTTTCCGCCAGGAGAGCCCTTTCCTAAGTCCTGCATAGCCAACTCCCCATCCTTCAAGGTTTTTTTGGAAGCTCACAGTGTTCTCTCCTTCATCTGCATCCGCATTTCATCTGTGCCTGCCATAAGCCTCTGGAGACTTCCTACTTTCCATTATGATCATGGGAATATGTGGATGTTTCAAGAACTGGAGGGAGGGAAGGAGGAAAGAGAGATTGAAGTGGAATGCTTTTGAAATAGCTTATTTTGTTTCCAGCACTTTCATCATTTGGTTCTCTTTAAGCTAGGCTGTTCATTGAGTGCCTTGAATAAAGGATGTGGCAGCAGAAAGATGGTTTTGAGGTTCAAAATCTTAAAATGTGATCAATAGAAATAACTCAAGGTGTACGCAGTAACTCTGGAATATATGAAGAGAGGAGAGAGGCTTCCATCCATGACATGAGAAAATAATTTCTCCAGCCTTTGTCAAAGGGAAGGGCGCACAGACACTGTGCAAAGGGGGAGGGAACTGCGTGGCCTCAGATGAAGGCATCAGAACTGGAAGGGCTGTATAGGAGGAGGAGACTCAGCATTTTGGGAAGGCTCAGTTTCTCTTGAGTGAGCACTGTTCTGTCCAGCTGAGGGCTACACTCATGATGCTGTCATGAGTGTCCAAAGCACAAGGATGGCCGGTGGACAGACACTCAGGTCTGCCTTACTTTTGTTTGGTTCTTGACAACAATTACCCTCACTGTCCTTGAGTTCTCCTTCATGCGCGAGAAAGAGTGAGCCCCGGTCATTGATAGATGGTGGATGTATGGAAAGAAATATGTCTGCAACTGTGCTGGTGGGTGCAAGCAGATTCAGCATAGGAATTGGGCTGACAGAGGGACCAATCAATCCTAGCATTGCACAATTATTGTCATGAATAATAATACATAAATACTTATGGAATGAAAGCCTACCACTGAAGGTACAATGATATTATTTAGATTCTGCACAAGAGATTTGTCTCTCCTTTCCCATTCATTTATATAACCAATCTTTTATTTAAGTTCATATACATTTATTGACATTTATTTTATGCCTAGGGTTATAATCCAATATTACCTTGTGTATTTTTTTTTTTTTTTTGCCCAAATTGTTTTAACTTTGGCCGTTGGGAGCTTCTTCAGTTCACTTTTGTGTCCCTTTGATACATCCCCATTGTTTTGAGTACTTCCTTACTTTTTGGCATAAGATTCTTTCAGCTCATCTTGTATTCTTTCTGTTCCAATCCTAGAATGAGCCATTTCTTCTGGGAGCTACAGTCTCCTTTATTGAGGAATGGCATTAGAAACCAAGATCTGGGCACTAAGTGGGCTTTGTCTTTTCATTTAGGAAGGGATGTTCTTTTTAGAAGACTCTCATTTTCAATTTCAACACCTGGCTCAGAAAATAAAGTATTAGTCCCCTTACCTTCTATAGTGGAGGAATGTATAGTTGAGAATGCATGTTAAGTAAACCAACCTACAAGATTTGCTACCATGAGAGAGCCAACCTCTGCGCATCCAGATTTTCAAACCAGACTACAATAAACACCTCCCTGGCTTACTTGGAAATTTGGGACACATCATTCTTGCAAAATTTTATGTTCCTATTTCAGCCCTAAGTGCATACTAGTAATCAACATACTATAAATGTATTTGGATTTCAGCCACCTATACTAATGATAATGATAGTAACCAATGTCTGTGAAGTGCTTAGATAAAACAGGGACTACAGAAGTATTTTGCACACTTTATCAGCTCTGATCCTCAAAAAAATCCCTAGGCACCATTATCATCCTCAGAGGAGGCAACTGAAGCTTGGGAACATTAGTGATTTGGCTTGGGAACATTCATAATTTGTCAAAGCTAACAGCTAACATAGTGGAGCTGAAATTAGAAGCTGAGCATCCTATAATAAGGACCTCGGCTTCAATTATTCTGTGACTGCCATGGCCATTTGTAAGGAAAGACATCGCATATGCAGGTACGGCATCTGCAGAGTCTGTTGCAAGACACATTGCCAGATAGTCGCATAGAGCACATAAAAGTTGTTATGTGCTCTACAGGGCATGTGATTTCCATATGCTTAGACTTATCATGCCACAAGTGACTTCACCCCATCAGAACTCAGCCAGACTCTGCTCATGTGTGAGTCCCACACGTAGAGTGGTTTGTTTATGAAAGGTATGAGAACTCAGACTCCAGTTCGAGATGATATAGCAATTACAACAATATAAACTGGTTGAAAAAGCAAGGACCCAGTTTTTTAGTGACTACTAAGATGAGGTTCTACCTACCATAAAACTATCTGCAAGTGACAAAGAATATGGCAAGAGCAGGGTATTTGGATTAGGCTATGCAGAAAATGAGCAAGTAGAGGGAGAGGAAAACAAGTTATTTCATGTGTGGCTTTCACTTAGGACTTTTCTCACTCTGGGAGAGCCATCCCTGATTTTATATCCTGGGGTTCAGTCCTAACTAAACCCCAAATCTGTGGGGCACCCACATCATGCACGTCTTGGTGATCCATCATTAATTAAATGGTAATGGACTGGTATAAATTAGCATGATCATGATTTAACAGCCCGAGTTTGAATCCTGGCCTGACCGATTGTGTCTCTTTGGGCAAGATATGTAACCTTTCCATACCTCAGATTTTCCATCTGTAAAATGGAGATGATAATGGTTCTTACCTTGGAAGATTACTGTACCATGAGAGATAATATTTTGTTAAATGTGTTTAGAACATTCATCAATTCATTTTGATAGAAATTTTATTAATAAAATAGATGAATTACTTCTGTATAGTTTATTTATCATAAAGATTTATCAAAATTACTTCTTGTGTAAGTAACACTGTACTTTTTAAGTGAATCTCTTCCATCAGAATATGCCAAACATAACTTCATTTAGCCTTTGCTTGAAGATGTCACCATCATGGATGTCATGAATCTTCAGTTTTTAGATGTGCAGTTCCGCCACTCCGGACCCTGCAGGACCCCTGATTGCCATTATAATCTCATCTATTTCTTCTATTCACACTTGGTGTTTCAGAAAATATGGCTTCTCCTCTATTTACTCAACCCTGTTTCATCTCCATGAGATTTTATGGAAACGTTCCTTTGTGCCTCAAACACTCTACCTTCTGTCCTTTATTCTTCTGATCAAACTCTGTATGTATCACTCAAGACCCATCTCAGATGTCACCTTTCCTAATCTTCTTTCCCCTGGCTTTCAGGGTTAGATATATCTCCCCCATGATTCTATGGAAGTCTGGAAATATCCATATAATGACATTTATGACAAATATCATAGTTCTTTGCTTTTTTTTCTATACATATCCCCACAGGAGTATTTTTTAAATTTATTTTTGAGAAAGGGACAGAGACGGAGACAGAGAGAGACAGAGCACAAGCAGGGGAGGGGCAGAGAAAGAGGGAGACACAGAATCTGAAGCAGGACCCAGGCTCTGAGCTGTCAGCCTAGAGTCCAATGCAGGGCTCGAACTCGTGAACTGCGAGATCATGACCTGAGCCAAAGTCAGACACTTAACTGACTGAACCACCCAGGTGCCCCTCCCATTGGATTCTGACCTCCATAAACTATTTTACACTCATCTTTGGATATCCAGTGCCCATCAAAAAAATGCAATTTAATAGTCTCTTTATATATGCTTGAATGAATAAACATGTAAAAGCACATTGAGATTTCCCTTTTATTTAAGCAAAACTGAGACAACACTGGGTCCAATAAATTGATAGCAGTAACATAGTTTATGTGCATCATTTGAAGTGATTTTTGTATTTCCATAGGCACTTATTGAGTGCCCAACTGCATGCAAGGCACTGGTCCAATTTGGAGAGCAGAGGGGAGAAAAACATTGTTGTATTCTTTTCCATGGTATGAAGATTCTACCTCTTACCACTTAGTTCCTAGTTCCTCTCCAAGAAAGAAAGAATTACTTCCTCAATTGGAGTCTATAATTTGTCTGCCTTTCTATCCCATGACTCAAAGTAAGGAGGGACTCAGAAGGTCCCACCTAAACCTCAAACTTGATATATACACTTTAGTCTAATTTTTACTAGAGCTTTGCTCTAGGAATTGCATGGTGCTATGCCACTAAATACAGTAGTATTTTGTTTTCCATGTGACAATGGCTCTTTATATATAGCTCTCCAAGAAATTGGCTTTGATAGGGGTGGAGGTTTGGGGGCCTGGAGAGAAGATGGAGAAAATAGAGATAAATTATGCAGCAGGATCCAGGTTTTTCTGTGTTTCTAGCTGTACCATCAAAAAACTGCTGAAATTCATTTCTCCGTAATAGAAAAGACACATGAACCAACATAATCTCATCTTTGTCCTCTAAAGATTGCAATTTAATGACCTTATGGAATCTATGTGAATAAGAAGAACTGGTATATTAGTTTCCTAGGGCTGCTGCAATAAGGACCACAGCCTGGATAGCTTAAAATAACAGAAATATGTTGTCTCACAGAATAGGAGACCAGAAATCTAAAATCAAGGTGTTAAAAGGATTGGTTCCTTCAGAGGATGGTTATGGAGAATCTGCTCCATACCTCTCTCCTAATTTCTGGTTGTCGTCCATTCTTGGCATTCCTTGGTTGTAGATGCACCATCCTGGTCTTCACTTGGGTGTCACATGGCGTTCTCCTTTGTGTGTGTCTGTGTCTCTCTGTGTTCTGTCTTCTAAGAACACCAGTCATTAGGGGCACCTGGGTGGCTCATTCGGTTAAGCATCCAACTTCGGCTCAGGTCATGATCTCACAGTTCGTGGGTTCGAGCCCCGCGTCAGGCTCTGTGCTGACAGCTCAGAGCCTGGAGCCTGTTTTGGATTCTGTGTCTCCCTCTCTCTCTGCCCCTCCCCCACTCGTGCTCTGTCTCTGTCTCAAAAATAAATAAACTATATAAAAATTTTGAAAAAAAAAAAAAAGAACACCAGTCATTAGATTGAGGACCCACTCCAAACTCAGGATGATTTAATTTTAAGATTAATTACATCTGCAAAGACACTATTTCTTTTTCTTTTTTAGTTTTAAGTTTTTATTTAAATTTCAGTTTGATAACATACAGTGTAATATTAGTTTCAGGAGTGGAATTTAGTGATTCATCACTTATGTATGACACCCAATGCTCATCACAACAAATGCCCTCCTTAGTACTCACTCATCACCCATCTAACCCCCCACCCCCACTCTGCACCTTCTCTCCATCAACCCTCAGTTTGTTCTCCATAGTTAAGAATCTGTTTTATGGTTTGCCTCTCTCTTTCCCCTGCACGTTCATTTGTTTTGTTTCTTAAATTCCATGTATGAGTGAAATCATATGGTATTTGTCTTTCTCTGACTGATTTATTTTGCTTAGCATAACATACTCTAGCTCCATTCACATCATCGCAAATAGCAAGATTCCATTCTTTTTTATGGCTGAATAATATTCCAGTGTGTGTGTGTGTGTGTGTGTGTGTAGTGTGTATATATATATATATATATATATATATATATATACCAACTTCTTTATCCATTCATCAGTGGATGGACATCATTTGAGCTCTTTCTATAGTTTGGCTATTGTTGATAATGCTGCTATAAACATTGGGGTACATGTATCTATTCAGATCAGTATTTTTGTATCCTTTGGGTAAATACTTAGTAGTGAAATTGCTGGATTTGTAGTGTAATTCTATTTTTAACCTTTTGAGGAACTTTCATACTGTCTTCCAGAGTGGCTGCACCAGTTTGTATTCCCACCAACAATATAAGAGGGTTCCCCTTTCTCTGCATCTTCATCAGCATCTGTTGTTTCTTATGCTGTTAATTTTAGCCATTCTGACAGGTATGAGGCCATATCTCATCATGGCTTTGATGTGTACTTCTCTGATGATGAATGATATTGAGAATCTTTTCATATGTCTATTAGCTATGTGTATGTAAAGACCCTATTTCAAATAAGGTCACACTGTGAGGTTCTGGGTGAGCATGAACTTCTAGGGGACACTCATCAACCCACCACAGCTTCTTAAGACACCTGATAAAAAATGGTGTTACAAGCATGTAGTATGTGAAAGAGACATTGATCTGGGAATCAACAGATGTGCCAAAAACAAGGTGTGCAACTGAATAATTGAATTAAACTCTCATTCTCTGAGTTTTGGTTACCCAATCAGTGAAATAGGATATATTCATTCACTATTTATTTTTAAGGTTTATTTTATTTTTGAGAGACATAGAGAGTGTGAGCAGGGGAGGGACAGAGAAAGAGGGACTCACAGAGTCTGAAGCAGGCTCTAGGCTCTGTGCTGACTGACGGAGCCACCCAGACACCCCAGTGAAATCAGATATTTAAACCAGGATCTCAAGTTCGAGAGGCTCTAAAGACTCATGCAGGCTATCTTTTACCACAATAATCCTCATATCTCTCCATATTTGACTGTCCCTAAGGTCCCTTATTAAATCTCATTTTCTGTAACCTCTTATGTAGATTCCTAGCAAGAGCCTCAGTCTAATGCCTTCTCATTCAGTTTCTTGCATTCTATTACTAGGGTAGCCATACAATATAGCCTCTTTATTGGATACCTTTGAGAGTAAATGATATTAAAAATTACTGTTAAAAATTACATGGAGACTATAGGTCAAGACTGGAACTGTCTCAGGCAAACAGGGTCATGTTATTTATCAAAACTCTTCTCAGATTCGTCACTCCAACTTAATTGTAAATTACTGTGCTTAATGATAGCTTAGATCATGAATGGTAAGATCCATGCCCATGACCAAAATTACCAATTAACCATAGAGGTTTTTTGCTTGTTGTTAAATCTATAACTAACTTAAGAATCCTTCTCAACACAATGTTCCAGGTAGGCACTATCACAGAATAGAACTTAACAAACAACATGGAAAGTATTTTTTACATCTGACTATGAGAATTACCAATTTTTCTCTATGTAAGCGTGTTACTTACTAAACATTAAAACCTTAATTTTTAAGAGTGAAATTCTAAAAATTAAGATTCAACACATTTAGTGGCATCATATGTTAGGAGGGAGTAGCCAACTAGAGGCTTTGCAAAATATTTTTAAAAAAGATAAACTAAAGAAAAATATGTTCTATGTAGATAATGATTCTCATAACTGCTCTATTTCTGTACTTTTTATTTGAATTTTCAAGAGGATTTTAGGAAAGAATTAAAAAAAAAACAATAACAATTCAGTTTCTTTCTACACCTGCTGAATTAGAATTGAATGCGATAGTGGCCCACATGAGATAAAATTGATTTCACGTTGACTGTTTGCTGGGAAAGGAAGAGATGAGCAGCAAGTCCCCAAACCATTTACTCCTTTTATGGAGGTAGTGGTGGAGGGGCAACTGGGAAGAGACCCTCCTGAGAAAGAAACCTTGTGTCCCAGTCTAATTGCCTTTTAACCTACTAATACTAGACCTTCTGTCAATCAAACAATGGCTTCTGCTAGCACGAGAATACTTATCTAAGGAATGCTTTTAGTAGAATGTGCCTGGTTGTCTAGGTTTGTTTATAGCAAACAAACCTGGAATACATGGATTCATGAGAGGTGCCTCCCCGAAAGAAGTTGGATAAACTAGGTAACTCTCTGAGTATAAAATGAAGAAGCTTTGAGAGTTAGTGACATTTACTTAGAAACCACATCGGTTAACCTGGGCCATAACTCATCTCATGTTGGCAGAAAGGGCCTGGGGAGCAGCACTGAGGGCCTGGCCTTTCCCTGCTTTGCCTGTGTTTTTGTGACGACTTGTATTCTTGAAGACATTAGTAAGGCCTGGTAGTGGATAAAATCTCTGATTCTTGGGTCTCATTACACAGTTTGATCTTTTGGGTTGTCTCAGCTTCCTACAATGGAGAGTACCTACTCTCCTTTAAATTTAATTTTTTTACTGAATATTTCTAAGGGAGAACTCCTATGAAAATGAGAGACTACGGCCAGCTTCATTTTTGTTTCTGTTCTGGTAACAGATTGAGGATCAACCTGGAATAGACCTAAAGACAGACATGGTTTCAACTACCTAATTTGTTGAGGGCAAAGGCAAATAGTGGAATAATTGTCAATGTTTGTTGGTGATGTTTTGAGCATGTAAAGAGCATATTCAATTTATTTGTTTAAGGTAGCAGTTGGATATATATCATAGCTTCTTGCTCTTGCTCCAAGTGAAAAATGACAAAAACTGTATATAAATAAATAAATCCATAAACATAATGCTCACAAAAGAGTCATTGATGTACAGGGAACCATGAGAAAGCCCCAAAAGACATAAAATAGCCAACATAGAATTGAAAATGGAAACCACATTGAAAAACAACATAGGAGGTCTGATAACAGAATTGAGGTTGGCAGCAAAAAGTTCGAACACCTGGGTGTGACCTAGACTCAGAGTAAGAAGCAACTCAATGGCAACCAGCAAAGCGATGCACTGGTTTTGCCCATAGGAACAGCTTGGCACTTGACCATACAGCCATATAACCTCACCTGATGTCTGCCTGCAGGTGCAAGCAAAGGGTGTGGGAGTTTGTGTCACGTATAAGAGACAATACCCTGGGTGACTAGTCACTCCAGGAAAGAATGGTTGACGGTCACTCTTAGACATCTAGCATTCTCAGTGAAGGCAGTCTCAGACTTAACATTCTGTGGTTACCTCCAGCCGACACTGCAGAGAGATGCATCAGACAGTCTGACAGGAAACTTCACATACAAAAATTAACATACAACCTGCAATCACTAAACATCTGGGGAAAGACAACACTCGAGGAAAAGAGAGAATGAGCCTGAGCTTAGGAGATCCAACGGCTTTGTGTGTTAGTCAGATGTGCTCCCTCAGAGCTACAATTATGAGAAAAGATCCCAAGTTAGGAGACTCCTAGAGGAGGAACAGTCACCTTAGAATAATGTGGGGCACATTCTGATCCTTTGGTTTGTCATTCATGCCCTTGGTTCACAGAAGCATGACTATCTCAGTCTATACTAGAGCGCAAGGAGAAAAGAAGACAAAACAAAAACAAAACAAACTCCATAAGAATTAGGCCACTACCCAGCCTGGCTAACATCATGAGTGAGAACATTTTGACAAGACTTTGATGTCATTAAGACCTTTCTTGGTTCTGGGGGGAAAATTGGGGCAATTGTTACAGAGGTCACAGAAAACCATGCTTTCTCAATGGATGTAGTGGTCCCCAAATGGGTCAAAACTGATTACATGTCTGAAGAACTCTTGAGATTAAAAAAAAAAAAAAAGTATGCAAACAGATTTTCTTTTCCTTGACATTGGAAGGCAAGAAAATTTGTGAAGAGGGTTACCAACCTCAAAATGTCATGTATAAATAATGCTTCTGAACCTCCCAAGGAGAAAAACTCCAGGCCAGAAAATAATTACAAAGATTCAGGAACTACACTGCTCATCTGTATCATTCAATGTTTTTTTCTGGCTAAGGCAGGAAATTCCTTTATTGGGGCACAGAGGAGGGAAAAAACGTGTTCTTCAGTGTTTGGTTAAATGTTACCTTAATAAAAATATTTTTGAAAACATAAATTTCTTTATGGAAATTAATTAGAGAAGACTGATAAAAAACATTTTCTTTAACCAAAAGGTGAAGGAGAAACCAAAACAAAAATTACACATTTGAAAATTTTGTAATTCAAATTCTGCTTGGCTTTTCCTTATCCTGTTTTGAGAAATTTACTTAATTCCCTGAGCCTTTCTGTGTTCATTAATAAAAGAGGGATCATATGGACCCGGTATGGTTTTAAAAATAATTATAAACTAATACATATTTATTTTGCAAAATAAACTGTAATAATGAAAGTCTAAATCTATAAAATTATATGTCCGCTATCTTTTCCCATCAGAATCAAGTTTAATCACCTAACATTTAATGTAGTACCTTCTCACGCTAGATGTCCTATCACTATTTGTTGTATGAATAATAAATAGTCTTATGTCTCTGAATTGGAGCAGTAGATAGATACCAGGCTGTGGATGGTTTTGAATCCCAGACTGAAAAGCTCTTATTTTGATCTGAGAAGTTTTTTTTATCAGATTCGATATGATCATGTGGAATTTGGAGCTGAGTGTTGGAATTAGTGGTAGTGATCTGAATGGAAGCTAAGTGAACCGAGCTGGTGAAGCAAGTTAGGTGGATTCCATAATAGTTCAAAAGATATTATGTTCTTAACTGCATTTCTGTGTACTTTATTGCCACTAATGATGTGTTGTAATGAAGATGAAAAGGATAAGGTAAGGGAAGCAGAAAGAGAGCGAAGAATGGAATCTCAATTATTTGTTGAAATCCTAAGATTTGCATGATTCATGTTGACTGATTCCAAGTATCTGGACAGTTTCTCATCTTGCTGACAAAAAAAGCCTATAATCTGGACACTGATGTCCAGTGTCCTTCCTAGTGAGGGAATTGAGGCTAACAATGATTAAATACCTTTTGAAACCACAACCCAGCTACTGAGTCTTACAGTGATTTTCAAACCGAAGTTTATATGACTCCAAAGTCTCTTTTCCATTTGTTAAACCATACCTCCTTTCCAGGTAGGAGGGGAAAAAAAAGTCAAACTTCTTAGTATTACACTCAGGGTTCCCCACGCTGTGCAGTACTGGGATGACAATGAAAAACCAATCATGACCTTCGAAGGACTTTTTTTTTTTTAAATAAAGCTGCCTCTGCTCCTTATCCTTTCCCCTTGCTGATGCTGGAATTGTTGTCTACTTTCTTTTGTTTCTAACATTTTTTATGCATACAAATTTATTTTTATATTTGAGTATTGTATATTATATATATATTTAATTGTTACATAATTGACACATAGCATTATATTAGTTTCAGGTGAACAACACAATGATTCAATATTTGTAAATATTGCAATATGGTCACTGCATTACATCTAGTTCACATCCATCACCACAGATGGTTACGCCTTTTTTGTGTACTTTTTATATTATCATCGTAAAATCTTTGGTGCTTGGAAAAGAACCTCATGATTTTCAGCAGAATTATGTTGATTGACTTTCCTCCACTAAGGATGATAGCATCCTTTCAATCCTCCTTGTCTGAGAGCCTGCAATTATTGGGGAATCATAGGTATGGAATCCCAGTCAGCACCAGAGCAGGAATGAACAGATTATTCTTTTTTAAAAAATGTTTATTTAATTAAAAAATTTTTAATATTTTTATTTATTTTGAAAAAGAGAGAGAGAGAGAGAGAGAGAGCTGGGAAGGGGCAGAGAGAGAGGGAGACACGGATCTGAAGCAGGTTCCAGGCTCTGAGCTGTCAGCACAGAGCCTGATGCAGGGCTTGAACTCACGAACCGCAAGATCATGACCTGAGTCAAAGTCAGACGCCTAACCAACTGAGCCACTCATGTGCCCCTGAACAGATTATTCTTGAGAGTACAATCCTGTTTCTTCTAACCTCAGGCTCCAAACTCAACCATGGAATCAGTCTTCTTATTCCCTCCTCCACCTGCCTCCTCTTTCTCCAAAGAGGCTAGAGATCTCTTTAAGAGAATACAGAAGCTAATTCTTTCTGCAGATCAAATTATCTGGATAAGTTCATGGGGCAATATATGAATGGAAGTAAAAGATAATAACCAAGAACACTGAGTTATAATAAAAATGGAAGACATTAAACAAAAAGAGCACCTAATAACTAGAAATGTGGAATAACCTTCTATATGAGGTTGACAGCATCTTTTCTTCTGGAGTCAAAATAGAACAGAACAAATCACCAAAGAGCTTTCACGTAAGGCAGTCCTGAGTGTCACACTGGCAAATGTGTTGACCTCTTTAGTCCCCTAATTTCTATGGCTCCAAGAGCGAACAGTCCCCGCTGCCTCACTGAAAAAAAAGAGAGATGTCTCTTAATGATATTACTGAATGCTGACGTTTTCAAGAAAAAGAACCCCAGACAGTTATTAATTTAAAAAAAGAAGAGTAACTGCAGTGTCAGCTCAAATTTGAACCTGGAGATCAAGCACCCAGTTTCAAGGCTGTGACAAAAGTTCCCTCAGACATGTGCAAGTTCAGTGTTTGCTTAATAGAAAAACAACTTCCTTCTGGTATCAGTGCTCAGATTTGTTACACTGGCAGGAATTGTCATGAAGACTTCAATTCCATAATTTGTGTTTGCTGTCATCTTCACTGCCACCTGGTATACTAAAAATATTATTAGGCGCTGTGTTTTGAATTTAGAAAGAAAACCGCATGTAGAATTTCCGTATGGTGTATTACACTTTGAAAATGGCCTATGTACTACAAATGGAGTAAGGTATTCTTTTTATTTTTTTAAATTTTAAAAGTTTATTTATTTATTTTGAGAGAAAGAAAGAGAGCGAGCGAGCACAGGAGGGACAGGGAGAGAGAGGGAAAGAGAGAGAATCCCAAGCAGGCTCCATGCTGCCAGCACAGACCCTGACGTGGACCTTGAATTCACAAACTGTCAGATCATGACCTGAACCGAAACCGAAAGTTGGAAGCTTAACCGACTGAGCCACCCTGGTGCCCCTAAGGTATTCTTTTTAATGGAGGGAGGACTAAAGTATATAATGTGTGCTGTGTCTGCTCTGTGAAGACTATCCAGGTCTGAGAGATGGGTGTTTTTAATTCTGATCCATGCCCAGCCAAGATCAGAGTTAGCTGTGTGATTTGAGGCAGATCAGTTCACTTTTATTGATCTCAGATTCCTGATTTGTAAAATTAGGGCCCTCTCATCTAAGAGCCTGTGGGAGGCTGAATAATGGTCCTCCAAAGATGTCTGTGTCCTAATTTCCAGAATCTTCATATGTTAGTCTCCATGGAAAGGGGAATTAAGGCTGTTGGTGAAACTAAGGTCGCTAATCAGCAGACCTCGAGATGCAGGAAGTAGCCTGGATTATTGGGGTGGGCCCGGAGTAATCACAAGAGCTCTTCTATGTGGAGAAAGGAAGCCGAAGAGAGACAACCAGAGAAAAGGCAGCATGAGGAGGATGCCCAACCTTGTTGGCTTCAAAGTTGGAGGAAAGGGCCACAAATCAGGATGGTGAGCGGCTTGCAGTAGCTGGAAAAGGCAAGGACAAGGATTCTTCCCTAGACCTTCCAGAAGGAATGCAGCCCTACAGGCACCTGATCTTAGTCCCGCCTTCTCCTTTCATGCTTCTGCCCTCCAGAACTATAATGCATGTGTGTTGTTTTAAGCTATTAAGTTTATAGTATTGTTGCAGCAGCAATTTAGAGCCCTTTCAGAGCCAATTGTTAGGCAGCTGATATTAAGTTTTGTGGGTGAGCATCTGGGAACCCTAGCTTTCACCATTCATTTCCTTACACTGACTGGTAGAGATCTACACTCACAAGGGCTAACTGGCAAACTGCAATCAGGAGGATGTGTGGTAGCCTTCAATTTAGGGGAAGCAAATTAACTTTGGACGGGCAGTTAGGGCTTAAAGACAAAGTGGCATCCTGGCACTTTTCCACTGTCACTGCCAAGCCAAGGAGAAGTGGTTTCCTCTAATGATCCAGGCCTCGTGTGGGTGTGCTGATGGCAGAGAGTGCAAAAGAGAAAAGGAGAACTTTTCTGATTTTTAACTGTATCATTAGTAAATAATGATTGACTTACATCTTATTTTCCAAACCCTATGCCACTAAGTGTTTCCTTTTATCTTATTATATTGGCTAATAATGCCTTCAATGTTCTGTTAAATAATAGGGATGATGGTGGGCAATCTTGTAGTGTTCTTAACTTTAGTGGGAAAGATGATACAGTGCATAGTGTTTCCCATTAAATAAGATGTCAGTTTGGGGGCCAAGGTACTTATTTTTATGTTAAAGGTGTATCTATCAATTTGTATTTTATTTAATGTTTTAACATGAATGGGTGTTGAATTTTGTCAAATACATTTGTCATCCATGGGGATGTTGCAAAATTTTTCTACATAGTTCTATTAATGTGATAGACTCTATTCATCAATTTCTAATGGAGTTTATCATTTAGAAGTGTGCTAAAAGACAGAAACAAATAAAATATACTCTATGTCACATGGTGATTGATTCTGGAAATGGAGGTGGATCATGGCTTGCAGACAGGGAAAAGTAGGGATGCAAATACTTCATGTGCAATAAATGCTAAACTCCTTTATTCCTTTATTTATTCAATAAATGTTTGAAGATCCACATTTTTTGAACACCCACATTCATTAAGTCTGTGTTCAACAGATGTTTTGAGTACTCTGGAATACCTCGTCTGTGCCAGGGATGTAATTTACAAACAGAAATAAGATAAAATGTCTGCCTTCAAGGGCTCACTGGGTTGTGTGGAAGGACCCATTTGAAGGAGCAATGATCTGGGGTAGGTTTCAAAACCAATAAGAGAGAGATGCACACCACCTTTCCATGCAGGAATATTCTCAGACTGTCAAAATTCACTACCTTTTGTCATTCTGCTTGGAGATGCGTTCAGGATAGCCAGGGGGGAGATTAACTGATCCAGAAGTTACATGCCTTTAAAGATAGGGAAGGATATGTTTGTGTGTTTGTTCACCAAAACATGTTAGTCACATATTAGTCTTGTCTTCTTCATGTCCTCCAATGTCTGTTCTGGAGCTGTGTAGACATTTGGTTTGACTGCCCTACTCTTTAGCTGTATACATTTCTTAGGGGAAGATGGAAAGAATTGTAATCCATCTTCTAAATCTATGGAATGTGTTTCCACAAATTCAGCCTCGAGGGAAGATTCATAGGCATCTACGTTCAGTAATTTGTGACCCAGTGGCAGTGGCCTGCAGTAACTAGGTGCTCTCTATGTTAAAGGAAAACAACACTAATGGTCTTCCTGGTCAGTTGGCAGTATTCATTGTTTTCCCTTTCTAAACAGGTGGTGAAAATCTCTACATTCATTTAACACCATTCCAAAAGACAGGCGAGTCATTTATCTCCCACTTTTCCAGGATAGCACCAAAATAATCTATTTTCTGTGTTGGATTCAGAGAAGGCTGCCTCTCATGGACAGCGGAGCCGTGGCATTCACACACTGACATCTGGCCGGTCACTTTTAGCGGTGCCTTTGCCTTGTTATTGGCTCTCACTGCCTTTCTGACTCTTTCTTCAGCAGAATTGACTCCAAGTATGACCTTGACCCTTCCCCAGCTTTACTATTCCTCTCGTAGCTTAGACCTACTATGAGCAATATGTCCTTTCAGTTAAGGTTTCTCTTTTTCAATTTCTATTTTAAAATGACAAATAGCTAGCAGCCCCGCATGAAGCAGGTCCCAAGTATCCATTAGACAGAATCAAGAAATAAGAGGAAAAAGATGAGAAAACCAAGATCAGGTGAGCTAGGTGGAAGAACATTAGCCATTGTAGGTCACTCTGTCTCATGGACCTTCTGCTGATCTCCTCTTATAAAGGAGCGCCTGCTTAAAAATGTAGGGGTTAACTCATTTCACCATACGTACCAACCAGGATTGTGCATAGCTACTCCTGTAACACATTTATTAATTCCTCATTATTTATGAAGCATCAACTATGTGCCATGTAATCTAGGTGGTGCAGATCAAGCAGGTAATCAGACGAAAGAAATAAACCATGCCAAACCTTGCATTCTAATTCTGGGATAACACAACAAATAAAAAATAAAAGATAGTGTCAGTGCTGTGGGGAAAAATAAAGATGGTAAAGGGGAAAGGAAATGTTGAGAGTTAGTCTTTTTATTTAAGGCCATCAGGGGATTTCTGAGGGTGTGAGTATGGGGATGTTTCTGGAAGATAGTGCAGCAAATCATAGATCCTTGAGGTGGGGGCTTGGTTGAGATGTTTGAGAAATAGCAACAAAGAAAGAGCAAGGTTGGTAGGATTGAGATCAGAGAGGCACAGACAGCTGGACTGTAGAGAGTGAGAGTTCATTGTATGGACTTGATGTTTACTTTAAGTGAGATTGGAAGCCACTGGAGAGTGTGGAGAAGAATGTTATAATCCCGCTTACCTTTTCCAGTGGTGACCCCAGCTGCTGTGTGATAAAAGAACAGCCGAGAAATGGGCAAGAACAGAAGCAAGAGGCCAGCCAGGGGGCTGTTCCTACATGGAGAATTATGGCAGCTGGGGTAGCAGGCATGGTAGTGAGAGGGCTGCAGACTTTAGAAACATCTTTAAGGGTTAAGCCAGCAGAACTTGCTGATAAATTGCATATAGGATATCAAAGAAACAAACAAAAAAGAAGTCAAGGATATTCTAAGGTATTTTGATCAAACACTTAGATGAATGAAAATGTGATTGTTATGAACTGAATTGTGTCCTCCCAAAAGTCATGTGTTGAAGCCCTAACCTAACCCCCCACTGTGTGAATGTATTGGAGATAGGGCCTTTAAGAGACCCAGCAATAGCACTGCTAGGAATTTACCCAAGGGATACACGAGTGCTGATGCATAGGGGCACACGTACCCCAATGTTCATAGCAGCACTTTCAACGATAGCCAAATCATGGAAAGAGCCTAAATGTCCATCAACTGATGATTGGATTAGGAAGATGTGGTTTATCTATACAATGGAATACTACATGGCAATGAGAAAGAATGAAATCTGGCCATTCGTAGCAATGTGGATGGATCTCGAGGGTGTTATGCTAAGTGAAATAAGTCAGGCAGAGAAGGACAGATACCATATGTTTTCACTCATAAGTGGAACAGGAGAAATTTAACAGAGGACCATGGGGGAGGGGAAGGGGAAAAATAGCTGGGGAGAGGGAAGGAGGCAAACCATGAGAGACTCTTTAATACTGAGAACAAACTGAGGGCTGATGGAGTGGGGAAGGGGGGAAGGAGGGTGATGGTCATGGAAGAGGGCACTTGTTGGGATGAGCACTGGATGATATATGGAAACCAACTTGACAATAAACTATAAAAGAAAAAAAAAGAAGGTGATTAAGGCTAGCTAATGAGGTCCTAAGAGTGGAACCATCATCCCAAAGGGATAGTGTCCTTTGAAAAGAGGAAAAAGCTTTGTTTCTGCCATGTGTGGATACAGCAAGAAAGCAGCTGTCTGTAAGCCAGAAAGAAAGCCCTCACCAGAATTCAAATCGGTTGACACTTTGATCTTGGACTTCCCAGTCTCCGGAACGGTGAGAGATAAATTTCTGTCATTTAAGCTACCTAGTCTATGATATTTTGTTACGGTAACCTGAGCAGACGAATTTAGTCATTAACCAAGAAGTAGAAGGGTATTTTGTGGGTCAGATATGAGGGTAAAATAGTTGAGATGCATACAGTTTGATATTAAAATAAAGATATTGTACAGGCAGTTGGGTAAATGACTCTGCCAGTCAAGGGAGGACTCAGGGTAGATATAAAAATTTATATGTGTATAAATTGTATTTAAATTCATGAGACTAGTGATACTAAGGTGTGATTGTCTCTGGAGAAGAGAAAAATTCTGTGCACTGAGCATTGGACCACTTCAACACTAAGAAGTCAGTGACACAAGGACAAATTCAAAGGGACTGCGAGGGTTGCTACCTGAGAAGAGAAATGAGAAGGCAGAGCTTTCTAAAAGACAATTAAAGAAATGTTTCCACAGGGAGACTCTATCAACTGTGTCAAATTCTAATATGTCAGGCAAAATGAGGATTAACAGTTGATCACTGAATTTGTCACTGTGGAGGAAGGTCACTGGCAGAATGTCATGGATGGTTTTTGTGCGGTGGTGGGATGCCAGTCTGAAGGGAGGGGATAAATGGCATGGAACAGGAGATTAAAGACAAAGAGCACAGACTGCTATGTTGAGGTATGACATAGAGGTGTCAAAGTCCATGGGACATGGCGCGTAGCCATTCTGAAACTAAAGGTCTAGTGAGACAGGGCATGCTGGGGGTGACAGATTTTCATAAATTCCATTCATTTAAAGTACAAAGAAAAAAGAATAATAATAAGAAGAAACAAGTAATAGACCCAAAAGGATACCACTTTGCCCTCTTCCTGTCTCAATGTAGACACATTCCATTGGATGAATACCTGCTCTACTGGGGAAACACTGGAAGCTAAAACTACTAACCCATCCAGTTAGTATGGATGTGAGAAGAGTGTACAGCCAGAATCCTGAAAAGTCACATACCCTGCCTGTTGACAAACAGCGACACTTGATGCCTCCCAAAACCTTATCTCATTTGAGTACAGAGGAGGGCCTATGTACATGACAAAATAATAGAGCATAAGAATAAGGAGAAAATCCTGAAGCCTACGAGAAAGATAGATCTGAGAATTATCTACTGCTGGGCTCAGAATGAAATGTGTGGACTCTGCTTGAAATCTTTACAGAATGCAGAGAGAAGGCTCTATGAGACAGGCACAGAATGCCATTAGGATATGGCTGTAAGAAGCTGACTAGGAACTCTAAGAAAAGAAATTGCCAAGGGGAGGTAGAGGATATAAAGAAGGACCATGAGAAATGCAAATGATACGAGGTCAAACACTATCATGGAGAGTGTGAAAGCCAAATTGAAAACATAAAATGTTAGATCGGATATGTGGAAGGTAAGCCTTCCAAAAATATTGACAAGCTTCCCAGAAATATTGAAGAAAAGGACAAATAGATGGAAATTTCCACAAAGGCTGTCGACATTGAGGACAAGATTGGAAATCCAGCTTGGTAAATGTTCTGAAACGTTAATTATCGAAGTCTTAAGAAAATCATCCTGAGCTGAATTTCCCCCCTTATATTCAGATTGAAAAGAGTCTGATCAAAATTGATGTGAGAGGATGCTTCTAAATTTTTGAATTGTCATGTTAGATAATACAAGCTTTTTTATCAGACTCAAGGTGTATTATGACATATAATAATGAAACAAGTCTAAAGCTGTCCCAGAATTTGATACATAGACCTAGATCAATAGACTAGGACAAAGAACCCAGGAAAAGACCCACAAATATGCAGAAATATGACATATGACAGAAGAGGCATTAAAGGTAGACGAATTCAATAGTGTTGCTTTAATAACTTGTTAGGAACATATAAAAATGATATAATTCTACTTTACATGATACACAAAAATACATTCTAGGTGAATTAATGGCTCAATGTGTAAAGTAAATTTTAAAACTGTTTAAATCAGTATTGTGACCTTGAGGAGGAAAGAAAGAAGATGCCACAAAACCCAAGTCACTAAATAAAAGAGGATACAGTGACTATTTTCAGATTTTATACCTTTTTTTTCAGAAAACGACATTATAAAAAATGACAAACAGTAGACTTGGAGAAGGCTTTAGTAACATATAACTAATAAGTATTTTGTATCCTGAATAAAAAGTAGAATATCTCCTACAAATTCATAAGAAAAAAGCAACCAAAAAGAAAAAAAAATGAATAGGTAATGCACAAGTAAAACAAAACCTTAATGGACGAGAAACAAACTGGAAAAGATGTCCCACCTGGCTAATAACCAGGGAAGTAAAACTAAAACCTTAAAACCCATAATGAGATACATTTTACACACAGCAGACGGGCAAAAACGAAACATCTGACAAAACCAAGTGTTAGCAGGGACTAAATGAAGTTGGAAAGTCCACCCTCGGGGCGGGGGGGGGGGCAGTGTAAATTGCTGCTGTTATTTTGCAAAGAAGTCGGTACTGTCTAAAAACAAAACAAAATCAAAGTCTATGTAAAGTCAAATCTGCAGCTCAGTAATTCCATTCTGAGTTTTGGACTCTAGCTCCCTTGCACTAGTAAACATGTATAAGAATCTTTACAGCCACATTGTCTGTAATAGTAAGAAGGGAACTGAATAACCATTTACAGGAGAATGATTGTATCAGTTGTACTCTGTTCAATAGTACTTTTAAGTTATTCAAATGAAGATATGTATATCAATATAAATAATCTCAAAAAGCATAATGTTGAATGAAACAAGCAAGTTGCAAAAGAGTCTGTAGAATATATCATTTTCGTTAGGCTTAAAAACATGCAAAGTACAAATATATTTAGTTCATGGATATGTACTGTGTGTGTGTATATATATATATGTACATACACACAGATATATACATATGTATAGTAAAGTGTATGTGTAGTAAGTTTTAAAGGTGGGGAAAGATACATGCTCAATTCTGGATGGTAATTTACGCTGGCGGTCGTAGAAAAATCTTCATTTGTCTTCATAAACCTTTATTTCATAAGCAAGCGGAGGCACATTGGTGTTTTTAGGATTGTTTATACCATTTGCAAGCACGAGATATTTAATACAAGATATATGACTATAACAATAATAACAATTAACATTTCCGGATTACTTTTGTAAACACTGTGATGTACTGTAGGGATGGGATAAAGGTGAAAGTGGATAAAATGTACTGACTTTCTATATCTTATACTTTAGAAAGTATAGCATTTCACTTACCACCGATAGAGAAATAGAGCTTAAGAGGTGTTTTTTTTAATTTGACAATTTTATATGTAGAATTATAAAAACAAGACATATGGATGCTCCAAAACACTGGGAAAATAAAAGCAAATGAAACTTTGTTCTTCTAGAAAAAGACATAAAAGAGCAAAAGGAAGCACAAAAGAGAATAATGGAAAAAATATCAGCCACAGCAGTTGAATAGAAAATTATTTAACTGGTATATCCAGGACTTAGCCTGTTTGGATTAAGAAGTTTTTCTTGGGTTTAGAAATCTGAACTTCAAAATATTCTTTATGTGTTTTAGTGATTCTGGTTTAGTATAAATTTAGGATTTAAAAATGAAAATAAACTGATAAAAGATATTTGGCTTAGAAAAACTTATATTTTACCTAAATATGTCTTGCCAATCAATTGAAGAATGAAAATATCTGTTACAGCTTTGCTCTGGGTTGATCTATATGTATGTAAAAGAAACTTTTTGAAAAAAAGAACATAAATGGAGTTTCTTATCAATATTTATGACAAAGGAAAAGAACCTCAAATGTGCACTAACTCTCTTAAAAAGGTAATTTAGCATCATGCAATAATATCAAAATGACACATTAAATAAAAAGCAGTGGAAAAATAACTTATCAGAATGATAGCCTGACAGGCAGTAAAGCATAGCAGCTAAGATCATAAATACCAAAGCTGGTCTGTCTGTGTTTGAATCTCAGCTCTGACACTGACCAGTTTATAACCTTGGCAAGCTACCTAACTCTTCTGCGCCTAGTTTGCTCATCTGCAAATTAAGAGCCCAGATGCCGTATTCAAAATACTCACTTGCTACCAAAGTAACCTAAATTGCTATTCACATAAACACATAGATTCAGATATAGTCTCTTTTATTTTCTAAATATGCACACAAAGTATACAGTAAAGTGCTACTAAGTAAAACGTTACAGGGTAAATTCTTTATCAGATCATTTTATTAATTCACAGAACTTTTGTTAGTGTTTAAAAATTATTATCGTGACCTTTTGTTTCACTGAGGTGTCACTAGCTAAATGAAACTCCTGTCAAGCCATAATTAGACATAGGAACTGCACCAAAATTTCCCAACAGCCCGATTACATTGATTGTCATTAGGTCCTTGGAATCCAGCAGCCAGAAGGTGGCTGGACGCATTGCCTGTAAGGCATAACCAGGAATTCACTTAGTTGCAAAAGCAACCTACAGTGCTTGAACCTTGGTCCATGCTGACAATACTGCTATTAATGACACCTGTTTTTCCACCTGGTCAGATGTCCCTGCCAGTGGTGTGCTTCCCAGGGACAGCCAGCACGTCCTGCAGATGCCCCTGCCATCAAACCCATCCCTGTAGCCCTCGTTCGGCCCAACAGCCATCTTGTCTCCTGCCTCCCAGCGTTACTTCCAGACCCCATTACCCATCTCTCCTCCTCCTGCTGAGTGACATCATTTGGTGACCTGGGGTCTCAATAATTAAAGAGTTGCTCTTTATCACTCAATATGAATAGATTGCGGTGTTTCTCTGATGCTAACGGGAGTATTATGTGTACCACCTGATAATATAGAAGCTTCTAGGACCTTATGGGATCTTTGTGAGAATGATTACCTGAAGTTAGTTCAGGTAAAGCTCTTAGAACAGTACCTTACACAGAAAAACCACTCAATTAATGCTGTTATTAGCTCAATTTATTCTAACATTTTTAGAAGTTGCAAGAAGGTGCAACAAATTCTTAACAGAAAAAAAAAAACAACAACCCGCTAGTGTTAAATCCTTGCCCTCGCTGTAAATTTGTTGATCAAGTTTCTCTTCCAGTGTGTACTGCCTGAGGCTCTCTAGTTCAGTGACACACCATATTTATTTTGTGAAACTTAGGATACTTTCAATACCGTATGACAAACAGAATGGTTGTATTGGAACACAGTGGTTTTCAATGTATCAGTTGTTTACCCTCATAGTTGCTGGCTGACTGGGAGCTGTGGCCACTGCCGTCACCCAGCATCACGGAAGAGGACGACTACACATCCCCCGCCCTAGTAGAGATCAAAACACAAAATCTGAAGTATGGTTTCTACTGAATATGTTTCGCTTTCACATCACCATAAAGTTGAAACATTGTAAGTCAAGCTGACATTGAGTCAGGAATTGTCTATACTCAGATTATATTCATAACAACAATAACAAGTATGTCGCAAACTCCTATTTCATCACTGATTTCTGTAAGAGACATTCTTTTTTTTTTTAAATGTTTTATTTTTATTTTTGAGAGAGAGAGAGTCAGCGTGAACAGGGGAGGGTCAGAGAAAGAGGGAGACACAGAATCCGAAGACAGGCTCCAGGCTCTGAGCTGTCAGCACAGAGCCTGATGCGGGGCTCGAACCCACAAACCGCGAGATCATGACCTGAGCCGAAGCCGGACACTCAACTGACTGAGCCACCCAGGTGCCCCTGTAAGAGACATTCTTAATGGACATTCAAGAGTGAAAGACAAAGTTGATTTTAACAAAGTTAAGAATGTGAGGGGAATGAAAATCAGAAGAAATATAGAGTAGCAATTTTAGTAGAGCACAGGATAGATTTTAATGGCAAGAGTATAATCAGTGACCAAGAGAGACACTGTTACTATGGAAAACAGTAATAGATCCAGAAGATAGATCAGCAAATATATGCATGCAACTATATATATAAATCCAAAATATATTAAAGTGACAAGTGAGAGATTAATGTATTGGAGATTTTAACAGATCACTCTCAGAAACTGATAGAATAGACAAAAAGATTTTAACAGATCGCTCTCAGAAATTGATAGAACAGACAAATATAAGAGGATCATAGATTTGGGTGAGTCAATTAATGAGAATAATTCAGAGATACACAGAGAACTTTCTGTAACAATTGGAACAGTCACAAAAATCTCTCATATCAGACCACAAATATATCTTTATTGTTTTTAGGCATAGTATATATTTTGAACTTTATTTAAATTCCAGTTAGTTAACATACAGTGTAGTATTATTTTCAGGTGTACATATAACACTCAGTGCTCATCACAAGTGCCCTCCTTAATCCCCATCACTTATTTCACCCACCTCTCTACCCACCTCCCCTCTGGTAACCATCAGTTTGTTCTCTGTAGTTAAGAGTCTGTTTCTTAGTTTGCTTCTCTCTCTCTCTCTCTCTCTCTCTCTCTCTCTCTCTCTCGTCCCTTTACTCATTTGTTTTGTTTCTTAAATTCCAATGAGTGAAATCATATGGTATTTGTCTTTCTCTGACTGACTTGTTTCATTAGCATAATACTCTCTAGCTCCATCCATGTCATTACAAATGGCAAGGTTTCATTCTTTTTGACTGCTGAGTAATTTTCATTACATATGTACACCATACCTTTTTTATCCGTTCATCAGTCCATGGACCTTGGGCTATTCCATAATTTGGCTATTGAAGAAAATGCTGCTATAAACATTGGGGTGGCACATGTATCCCTTTGAGTTAGTATTTTTGTATTCTTTGGGTAAATACCTTGTAGTGCAGTTGCTGGATTGTAGGGTAGTTCTATATTTAACTTTTTGAGGAACCTCTGTACTGTTTTCCAGAGCAGTTGCACGAGTTTGCTTTCCCACCAACTGTGCAAGAGGGTTTCCCTTTCTACATCACTGAAGAATTAATATTGCACCATACAGTTTTTCTTAGCACAGAAAACATACAAAGTTATAAGTTAATGTCCAAAAAAGGTAAAATTTTAAATTACTTATGTCTTTAAACCAATAAAGTACTTACAGAAAACCCCTGTGTTAAAAAAGATACATTAAGTAAATTATAAAATACTCAGAGCTAAATGACAACGAAACAATGCAAAACAAAATGTCTGGAATGCGACTGAAAATACATGAGCAAAGCATTCAACATAAAATCTAGAAATACAAGTAGAAAGTCTTAACTTCCAGCAATATGGCAGTCCAGCTGTTCTAAAAGTAGCTCAGCTGCCTTAAAATACAACATTCTGGATAATTTACAATGAGTTTATTTTAAATACATTTCTGAGTGCACAGGAAAATATGAGAACTCTCCAGAGTCAAAGATAATAAAGGGAAAGTGGTCTGAAATGAGAGATGGCTGCTCTATGAGAGCTTGCAAACCAATGTGTCACTGGGATCTAAGCCCCTAACGGGAATTCCTAATGGGAATTATTCCAGTGTGAGAGAGTAGGGACCAGTCTTCAGGGCCATGCCAAGTCAGTGAGCTCCTTAGATGCTGACCCCAAAATAAGGATTCTTGTGCAGGAAGGTAAGGAAGTACTGCCCGAAGAAGCCAGTTAAAGAGTGGAGGAAACAGGAGAGAAGGAAGCCAAATAAAAGTATACATCTCAGGCGAAGTCCTGCTAAGTTAGCTTCTACCTGATCTCAGAGGGCTTCTGATGTTATTATTCAGTTATTCTAGATTATTATTTTATAACCATATCATACTATAATAAGTTAACATAATTTATTGTGATTTTATGTTGACATATTGACTAGTTATTATTATAATAAATTAATATATTATAATAATTTATCATGACCCAAGGAAAATGAACTGGGTGTCCAAAGTTCTGCACCTATCAGTGATTATCAGTGGGTATGCAGAGGCGGCTGTGGGGATGAACTCCTAGGAACTTCCAGCTTTCTGTGCAGACCCAGGTCAGTGGCTCTAGCAGTTCACGGAAGTCCTTGAAAGGAAAGGAGAAGATCGTAGGTTAGACTGAGTCAGGGAATCTGAGCACATCACTAATGTCTAGTGGGGTGAGGGAGCTGAAGTGGAGAGGCCTAGCCAACCTTGACATGCAAAGAAGTGCGACTTCTGTGAAAATGTGGGCCGGGTTGGGGGGACATCTATTTCCCTATAAATGCAAGCAGTGAGAGAGTCTCTTTGTTCCTGCCCCCAGACCATGTAAGTACTTGCAACAAAAACCAATAGTATTTCTTTACAACTTGTGGCTATAGGCATGTCCTCACACACAACTCATGTATGCTCTTCTCAGGAGCAGCTGCAGTGGGGCCCAGTGCGAAATCAAACTATGGGATTCTTTGCTTAAAAATTAAGAATTGTACTGATAATTGACAAAGGGAAGGGCTTAGGGGGATGAACAAAATAGGTGAGGGGGAGAGGGAGATACAGGTTTCCAGTTATAGAATGAGAGAGTCATGCAGATGAACTGTACAGACCAGGGAATACAGCTAATGGTAGTGTAATAGGGTTGTATGGTGACAGATGGTAGCTACACTTGTGGTGAGTACAGCATAACACACAGAATTGTCAAACCAAGAAACAAACCCTTAACTACAGAGAACCAGCTGATGGTTACCAGAAAGCAGATTGTGGGAAGATGGCGGAAATAGGTGATGGGGATTAAGGAATGCACTTGTCTTGATGAGCACCGGGTGAGGTAGGTATGGAACAGTTGAATCACTACATTGCACACCTGAAATACTAATATAACACTGTATGTTAATGATATAGGAATTAAAATAAAATAACAAAATAACATATAGAGTTGCTGAATCACTATGTTGTACACCTGAAACTAATGTGACGTTGTCAGCCCTACTCAAAGAAAAATAAAATGAAATAAAATAAAATGGCATTTTCTTTTTCTTTGTCTTCTCCAGCACTTGATATTAATAAACTTTATTTTTTGTCAATATAGTGAATATAAAATATTTAAGTATTCTTTTCACTTACACTTCTCTGATTACTAATGAGATTGGGCTTCTTTTGATTGTCAGTTTCTAATAGTTTGCCCATTTCATCCATCCCTCAACCCCTCTCCCTTATGGCAACCATCAGTTAGTGCTCTGTATTTATAGCTATAATTCTGCTTTTTGTTTGAATGGCTAGAATTAAAAAGACAAGAAACAACAAGTGTCAGCAAGGATGTGGAGAAAAACGAACCCTCTTGCACTGCTGGGAATGTAAATTGGAGCAGTCACAGGGGAAAACAGTATAGAGGGTCCTCAAAAAATTAGAAATAGAAATACCATATTATCCAATAATCCTACTACTGGGTATTTACCCAAAGACGATGAGAACACTAACTTGAAAAGATACCTGCACCTGCTATGTTTATTGCAGTATTGTTTACATTATAATAGCTAAGATGCAGAAACAACCTGAGGGTGTATCCAAAATGAATGGATAAAGAGAATGTGGTGTACAAACAATGAAATATTACTCAGTCATAAAAAGGATGACATCCTGGCATTTGAGACAACACGGATGGACCTGAAGGGTATTATCCGAAGTGAAATAAGTCCGACAGAGGAAGACAAATACTGTATGATTTCACTTACATGTGGAATCTAACAAATAAAAAAAATGAATTTACTCACACTCTTAAGAGTATAAACTTGGGGTGCCTGGGTGGCTCAGTTGGTTGAGCATCTGACTTAAGCTCAGGTCAGGATCTCCCAGTTTGTGGTTTCGAGCCCCGCATCAGGCTCTGTACTAAATGTTTGCTCAGAGCCTGGAGCCTGCTTCGGATTCTGTGTCTCCTTCTCTCTATGCCCCTCCTCTACTCACACTCTGTCTCACTCTGTCTCTCAAAAATAAATAAATGTAAAAAGCAAGTTAAAAAAAAGTATAAACTGAAGTGGCTGTTAGGAGAACCATCTGACAATAAAAGTTCATATTCAAATGAGGAACAACTATGTACCCCATGCAGGATCTTACTCCTAAATATATATGTATCTTGGAGAAATTATAACAGAGAAACAGAAGGGCACATGCACAAGGGTATAATTCGAGTGTTGTTGTTTGCAAAGAGCTGAGATATCTTAGGTATGATGCTTAGAGGAAAATGTGCATATATTGTAGACCCTGGCTTGGTGGCATACTCTGTATTGGCCGGATGAAAAGAGCTATACACACATGGGTAAAGTAATAAAGTAACGCTACTTAAAGGGAGAAGAAAATGTGATTTAAAGCCCAATAATATTTACTTAAAATTCAAACAAGAACTTGCCTACTTTATGGATACTTTTAAAAACATATATAAAATAAATATATAACATTATATCTAAAATATAAATATACACTTTTTAAAAATATATATATTTCCTATACATATGTATACATAGAAAAGATACATATTAGATATTGCATGTAGCATACTTAGACTAAATGTGTATCTTGAACAAACAATTGTTGTTTATCTTAAATTTGAATGTAAGTGGCCATCCTGCATTTTGTCTGGCAGCCCTAACATGGAGAGACACAGTAACGTAATAAGAAAATAAGAAAGGGATTACCTGGGTGGCTTCGTCGGTTTAGTGTCTGACTTCAGCTCCATTTGACTTTGGCTCAGGTCATGATCTCTCGCTTCATGAGTTCAAGCCCCGCATCAGGCTCTCTGCTGTCAACATGGAGCCTGCTTCGGATCCTCTGTCTCCCTCTCTCTCTGCCCTTCCCCTGCTCTCTCTCTCTCTCTCCCCAAAATAAATAAAAACATTTTTAAAAAAAGAAAAGAAGAAAGACAGAAAGGTCTTACATCAGCAAACAATGATTGTGTGCTATGCCTGAGAACTATTGCCAAAAAAAAAAAAAAAATTACTGCCAACTCAATTCTGACATGGGAATAAAAAAACAAATCAGTAAATAAATAATCAAATTATACAATTTCAGGTATATTATTTTAGTGTGCAAATTATAGGTTGAAAGTATCTTACAAAGTCCTAGCAGAAAATGCTTCTGTTATGTCAAGTAGTTTAACATTTGTAGAAAATTTATCTGTCCTTGGTTTTATTTGCTTGGAAGAAACAAATTGCCTCATGAGATAGTCCTCTTCCACTTTAAGCTACTCACCGCAGTGTTCTTGAGCAACTTTATTAAATATTAAACACAAAGATTATTTTAGCCTACCAGAAATATAACCTTATTAAATAAGCACCATTTCTTATTCTACAGAATGTGTGTTTATTAGAATCTGATTATTTAAGGGGCACCTGGGTGGCTGGATTGGATGAGCGTCTGACTCTTGATTTCAACTCAAGTCATGATCTTGGCTCAAGTCGTGATCTCATGGGTGTGGGATCAAGCCCTGTGTCAGGCTCTGTTCTGATGGCATGGAGACTGCTTGGGATTCTTTCTGTCTCCTCTCTCTCTGCCCCTCCCCCCCTCAAAATAAATTTTAAAAAATTTATATTCAATTATTTATGGGGCGCCTGGGTGGCTCAGTTGGTTGAGTGTATGACTTTAGCTCAGGTCGTGATCTCGCTGCACATGAGTTCAAGCCCCAGGTCAAGCTCTGTGCTGACAGCTCAGAGCCTGGAGCCTGCTTCAGAATCTGTTTCTGTCTCTCTGCCTCACCCCTGTTCACACTCTATCTCTAGTTCTTTCTCAAATATAAAATAAAACATAAAAAAATAGAATTCAATTATTTAAACTTAAAAAATTTTTTGATGTTTAAAAAAAATTTTTTTTAGAGAGACAGAAACAGAGCATGAGCAGGGGAGGTGCAGAGAGAGAGGGAGACACAGAATCTGAAGCAGGCTCCAGGCTCTAAGCTGTCAGCACACAGCCTGACGCAGGGCTTGAACTCATGGACCACAAGATCATGACCTGAACCAAAGGTGGACGCTTAATCGACTGAATCATCCAGGCACCCCTCAATTATTTAAGCTTTAAACAACTGTCCTAGTCATGCTTATTGCTGTCAGTTACTTAAGCCTTCCATATTTTCAGGAAAAAGGAAATTTAGGTCACCTGATCTGCTTTATTTCTTTGCAAAAATTGTCAACAAAATGAAATTTTGTTGCTGTACCCAATTTCAATCTAACATGATGCAAAGTTTTGTTTCTTCAGTAAAATGATGTAGACCAATGGAGATCTTTTCCTCTACCCTTTACGTAGTATCTCTACATAATTGTTAAGGAACCTCGAGCATGTTAAGTGAAGTGTTATTGTGGTCACTCTGCATAATGAGAAAGGACCTCAACCCTAAATTTGGGTCAGATGTTGAGAGTGAGGAGACCGCATATGCCTTTAGTGGGTAGACAAAGGTTTATTTATTACTCATGTAATGAGGCTTTCTGGGTAGAGCAGGCCAGGCTGCCCAAGCTGGTCCAAAACTGTCTTGAGATAAGACGGTAAGAAGTCTGGCTTGGGATTTTTATGGTTTTGGGTGTGCATGTAGAAGTAAGGGCCCCCATGTACAGGCAAGAGCTTGTGTGGTTTGAATTTGCCACTCATGCCAAAGGAGAGAGAATGGGGGCTTTCTTATCTGTTTGACCAGATGTGGGGCAGAAGAAAAGAAGAAGTGTGGCTTAATACCAGTCAGCAACTGAACATCTAAATGGAGTCAGAATCTTTGCTCCAAGTGCTAATAAAAGGAACAAATCCTACTGACTAAGGGAATATGATTGACTAGAATTTTATGTTATCACTTTGTATTATAAGCAGTTGAAATGTACAAAGTAACTCAATCACGAGTTAAAAATATAAACGACAGAAGAGCAGGCTACACATGGCTATTCCATTCTAATGGAATTAGAATAATAGTATGATTATAAGAAATATGAGTATGCATGGCAATGCCAGTTAAATTACAAACCTTGTTAATTTTTAATAATGTCATTTTATGTAGTATGCAGCAGATGCAATGGCCATTTCTCAGTAGATTAGAGACACGTGTTATAATTCAAGCTCAAAAAGTTGCTTAGAAACTCTGACATGATCCACGACCTTTTTTTTGCTGTTGTGATTTCATATTAAACTGAGTGACGATTTCAGACAGAAATGAAACTGAATAGGAGCAAATCCAGCTTTGTTTTAACTTTTTGACATGCCTAGAATGAGTCATTCATTCTATAGAGTTCCAACTGTGAAGTAGCACTATCAGAATCTGGATAGTATTTTGAGATAGGCTAAATGTTGTGTTTTTGTTGTTGTTGTTGTTGTTGTTTTAATTAGCCATACAGCATAGTTCAATCCTTGCTGAAACGTATTCTTATATTGACAGCTTTCTTTTCTCCCCCTTTCAGAACTGCAGTGACCTTCCATTGTTTCTCAAAACATTGATTATAATGATATTCAACTGTAGCGTCACCCCAAATGTGATGAAACATCAAGAGACACCCCCACCCCAACAGCATACTGTTTGTCGCTTACTGAATGACACTGGATAAGACCCTCTTTCTCTCGTTTACCTCTGAGACTTTTCCTCTGTAACATGTTAGGATTGGGCTTCTGCATACATACATATTAACTAGGGTCTCTTCCACTTCTGAAATTCTAAGCTCCTTTACACCATGTCTCGGGTTTTCTAATTCAAGGAAAGGTAATTATGAGCCTGTGTGTCTTATTCTTTTTGCTCATTCTCCAAACTTCATCTCTTTGCAAATGAACCTCGGAGTAGGTAGACCAGAGCTCAATTATTTTGACTTCTTAAAGCTTATCTGTATTTTTTATACAAAAGAAAATCTGTATGTTACACACATATGAGGGGAAAAAAGGCAAACAACCTGAAAAAAAAAAAAAAAAGAAAAACCAGTAGTGATAGTGCAGTGAAGAAAAGTAAAGCAAGGTAAGGAGATAAAGATAACCAGGAGAGGAATTTCAAAGATGATGGTTAGAAAAGGATTTAGCAGGGGTGCCTGGGTGGCTCAGTCAGTTAAGCATCTGACTCTTGGTTTCGGCTCAGGTCATGATCTCATGGTTCGTGGGATTGAGCCCCATGTTGGGCTCTGCACTGACAACATGGGGCCTCCTTGGGATTCTGTCTCTCTCTCTTCTTCTCTCTCTCTCTGCCCCTCCCCCACTTGCTCACTCTCTTTCTCAAAATAAATAAACATTTAAAAAAATCAAAAAAAAAAGAAAGAAAAGGATTCTCCAAAGTGGTGACTTTTGAGAAACTCCTAAAAGGAGTAAGAGAATGAACTGGAGAATGAAGCTGGAGAGATAACATCATAGACAGAGGAATAGTGTGTGCAAAATCCCCAAATGAGAGGAGACTTGGCATGTTAAGATTCTGACCAGGAGACCAATGAGGCTGGAGGGCAGTGACCAGGTGGCAATAGTGAAAGATCTTTAGCTTACCTTGAGGACTTTAGATTTTAGTCCTAAGTCTGATGGGAAGTTATTTGGAAGATGCTGAGCAGGGTCATGTTTTGACCTAGATTATATATTTAAAAGAGTCATCTGTCCATTGCGTAAAAACTATTCTGGCAGTGAAGTGAAAAGTGTCAGTAGGGAGGCCAGTTAGGTTAAGGAGAGGTGACAGAGGGGGTAAGCAAGTACACAACGTTTTGTGGCTGGATTGGATGTGGAGTGAGAAAGAAAAATAAATGCCAAAGATGGTTTCACAGTTTTGGACCTTAGATATTGGGAGCCTGGCCCCTTTGCAGAGATGAGAAAAGATATGGGGGCTTCAGATGGGGTTGAGAGTCGGTTCAGTTTGAGATGCCTCGTAGAGATACTTCTGGAAATGTTGAGCAAGCGGGTGGAAATGAGAATTTAGATTTCTGGGCAAGGGAAAGGTGGACCTAAATTTAGGGGTGACTGAAGTCACAGGTCTGGATGACATAACATAGCAAAGTGAGTATACTAGAGAAAGAGCTCATGGAGTGGACCTGGGGACACACTGACATCTAGAGTTTGGGAAGGGAAGGCAATCTGACCAAAGAATTTCAAGATAGAAAAAAAAATGTTATTAGTAGAAAAAACCAACACCAATGTCTATTTTAAGGAAAGGGCTATTCCAAAAGGCAGTTTTACTAAAGGAAGAACAGAAAGCCTAGGAGTCCTAATAAAAAGCAAGTTTCAACAAACTAAAAGAACCAAACAAAGACTCCCAGCCCTCAAGCCCTCACTAAAAGTACTGGGGGTCATTGCCTCTGATGGTGGCTTCCTGCCTCCACAAATATGAGCTGCTCTTCATGGGCTGGTGACCAATGATAATGACACATATTTCCATTTTTCAAGGCCCTTCATATCTCATCTCACTTTATTTTCATGGCAACTTTTACTGAGGAGACATGATAAATTTTTACTAGTCATTTTATAGATGAAAACGTTGAGATTCAGCAGTGAAGTGGTTTCTCCCAAGTTATATCACTAATTAATGATGATTTCAGCTCTGCAAGTAAGGTCTCTTGATTTTGCATCCCACTTACTCAAGCATTTTATTTATTTATTTATTTATTTATTTATTTATTTATTTAATAGAGAGAGAGAGAGAGAGAGAGCACACGAGTGTGAGAGAGGGGCAGAAGGAGAGAGAGAGAATCCTAAGCAGGCTCCATGCTCAGTGCAGAGCCCTATGTGCGGCTTGATCCCACAAGCTGGGGTCATGGGATAATGGCCTGAGCCTAAATTAAGAGTCAGATGCTCAACTGACTGAGCCACCCAGTTTAAAGTTTATACTCACAATGTGTTTCCTCACAAACAACATTATAGACAGTAAATTAAACATAAAAAAGACCAAAAATGCCAAGGAACTTTCTTCATTATTTATTCATCCCATTTAGCATCCACAGATTTATCAACCCATCTATCAATTCAGTAATAATTTTTGAGCACCTACTATGTATGCCAGACCCCATTTTCCATGGATATACAAAGAGAAAGATGGTCTTAACTAAGGGCTATTTTCATAGTTTTACTGGATATGCAATAATGGTAATTCATACTACTCCTTTGTGATTTGTTAGTGTCTACATTGAGGAATAATTTCAGATTTCATTATGTGATTTAAATTCTCCAGAGTAACAAGTTCTAAGTTATGGGGATAGAGGTTTATATTTTATTTCCTCATTTGAAACTACAGGTTATAGATTGATAAGATGTTGGAAAAGAACTTGGATATAATAAATCCAACACTTTTCATCTTGTGACCGGGAAACTAAAGCCTGGAGAAGTGAAGAGTGGTTTGACCAAGCCACAAAGCTAACCCAATGGCATTGACGTTGAAAGTTATACTGTTTGGGAGAGCAGTTTCTCAGATCTTTGAGTTCTTGCCAAGGATACTTCCTGGTTGTCAAAAGTTTCCAAGAAGTTTATCTTGGAAATTCCATGAGTTTCCCACCCAAGAATTAATTTTACCAAGCCAGATGGCATTGTTGGCAAGAAGCAGGTGTCACAATCGCAATCCAATTTATTTTTTCCTTAGGCTTCATATCTACACAACGAGCATAATCCAAAATTTGTAATCAGAAAAGGGACTTGCATTTCATTGTAGAATTCAGATGATTTATGGTCACTATTTGAGATATTAGTCAGATATTTCCATGCCTGGGAAAGTAATGTATTTCTCCAGATAACACCCAGATATTTCCCCTTTATTTAGCTTGAACATGAGGTCCCTTATTAATAACATTATATTAATCTTATTAATCTTGTCTGAAGACTGATTACAAACGTGAGGCTACCAGCAATATATTTTTGAGGTTTCTTATGACAATTTCAGTGTCTCAATTAAAACAACAAAGGTTTATTTCTTACTTGTACAAAGTCTGTTATATAGGTTTGGGCCTCTCTCTAGGGTAGCTGCTTTTCATATTAGGGCTTAGCCCAGAATCTCCACATGAAGCTGCAATCACTTCAGCTGAGAGGCATGGATGGAAAATACAAGTATCAACAACTGAATGTTTCCACGTAGAAATGTCACATATCCCTTCTGTTGACACAGCCGTATCCAAAAGTTGAGGGCGATGCTAGTTACATCCACCACAGATACCTTTGTTTAGCTGAATGGAGAAATTTTTTTGAAAGGAATAATTAATTAAAATTGTTCACATTTTGGCCCTCTTAACAAAAACTTGGTGATTAAGACCATAAATGCAATATCAAGGCCCCATAGACAACCTAGATGCAGCTGAGTACTTTGCTCTGTGCTTATCACTGTGCAAAGAGCTTTTCAGAAGTTATTTTATTTAAAATGGTCTCTCAAGACAAAACATGAGAGACTCTTGAATACTGAGAACAAACTGAGGGCGGAAGGGGAAGGGGGAAAGGTAAAGGGTGGTGATGGTCATGGTGGAGGTCACTTGTGGGGAAGAGCACTGGGTGTTATATGGAAACCAACCTGACAGTAAACTATAAAGTTAAATAAAATAAAATAAAATAGTCTCTCAAGAATCTTAAAGAGTCGGTATTATTGTTGCCACTTTATAAATCAACAAACTGAGGTTCAACGATTTGTCTAGGGTTATACAACTAGCTTAATAATGGGGCAAGATTTTTTAAACGCAAAGAAAAAACTCAAAAAGTAACAATAATTTGTGTAATACCATTCTTATAAATCTAAACCTGGTAAATTAAAAGCACAACAGTCAAGTAGAAGAAAAGTAGAGTCTTGCCTTTTGCTTTCTAAGCAAAGTTTATCTTCTTTTCAAATAACCCTCTGAACAACCAGGAATGTTAGTGCTGCTCAAGTCTTAGACTTGTTTTTTTAACTCCTATGTTGCCCTGACAAATGTCTTCCATTGTCATCTTAAACTGTTTTTTACACCATTTTGAAGGTAAGAATCATATCTGCTTTTATCCTGTGTTTCCATCAACACCAAACAAAGTAACTGGCACACAGGAGGCGCTTTATGAATTTATTTTTTAAGTGGTTGCCATTGCAGCTTTGAAGGGAACAACAGTATAAAAAGAGCATCGCAGGAATGTTAAAATGACTGATAGGACACATTTGATGTTTCTCCCTTTGTTTTTACATTATGCACACCATTACCTAGAATTTTCAATGTTTCCTCTCAGCAGAATCCTTATTACTTAATCATGAAAAACATAGGAAGGGAGAATAAGAGTTGGGGAAGCCTTTGCCTTGGAAATACTCATCTTGAGCACATGTAGTACTTAATTTTCATCTCGGTGGATGTGAGAGCATCCAGGTTGGAATAATATTTGAATTACTTGTCAGGCCTGTTAGACAAGCTGGCATAAATCTCATTTCACTGTGACATTTTTCAACTAAGATTTAACAGTCTAAAAATTCAGGTAGATGCTGCCAAAAACACCACAAAACCTGAAGGCTTGGAATGTCTTCAAGGAAGGACAAGCAGGAGTGACAATTAATTTCCTTGAAGGTCACAGTATAAGAATGATGCAGTGTCTTTAGAATTTTGACAACTTGGAGGCCCTATAGAGGCCTCCAAAGTATTCCTAGCAAATACTTAATCATGCTTCTCAAAATAGGCCTTCCTTTAGAAAATTTAATAGAATAGAGTTTGGGCTTAAAATAGTTTGCTTTCCACCCCCCACCCACCCCCTTTCTGGTTGATCTAGGTAATGGAAAGTCAGTTAGGGAATGCACGCTAGGGAAAGCAAATCCTAGAGTAAGAGGTCATGAATAGAAGTCATTATGTATGGCAGGAATTTATTCTAACTTTCCTCATCTCTACTTTCTATTCTTCTACTTGGTTCCTAGGCATGCTTCATTTTTTTTTTCACATTTTCTCCTCTCCAGCCCCCAGTGTCCACCTCTTCCTCTATATAAAATAAATTGTCCTTTCCTTCTTTGCCAAACTAACCCCCATTCATCAGTGAGATTTCAACCAATGCTAAGTGAGTGATTTCTCCTCATCTTTGATCCCAATGGTACCCTTGACAATGAAGGAAGCACTCATTGACATGAGTGTTGTGTTTACTTATTCTGAGGCATAAATGATTGACAAGGCATCATACAGAGTCCACACAGATGGGTTTTCTTATAAGAAAGTACAAGAAAGTAGGAGAGATAATCCACACTGGGTACCAAATATGTGTAAGTGATTTTCTATATGGTCACCTAGAATCGATCTCAAAAATGACATGGGGAAGTTAACTCTATCACCTTTTTACAACTTACAGTTGATAAAATTGAAACTCATATAAGTGGCTTATGTCAAAAGAAGTCTAAAGCCCAGGCATGAGGAGAAGATTTTTTTTTTTGGTCAAAAGAAGGTAAATTGCTTCTAGTGTCAGGGAGAGGGTATTAAACTTAGTTTCCATTGCAGGAGAGAGCTTTTGAACGAAAAACTCATTCAAGCAATGAGTCCAAATGTGTTTTTTCCTCTTTTGCCACTGCTTACCTTTGTTCATGCTGCTGAAGCCCCTGGTTTCAAATAAAGCAACAATCTTGTAAGAGAGAGGAGGTAGAGCAATATAGTCCAGATGGAGACAGTTACTATATGTTTGCTCCGTGCTCAAGTCTATTGGGGCATTTCAGATTCAAATTCATACAAATGCAGAAACCTCTGATCTGTGGTTATGAGCCCTGCTGAGGCAGAGGGGCGGTGAGCCACACAAAGTGCCAGAATCAGAGTGAAGTTATAGTGAAGGTGTCACCTCCTGACTTTTCCATAATCCCTGGTCTTCCTAGTTATAGCCCTCTTTCACATAGAAACCCTTTAAGGTACATGTTCAAATTTCACCTCCACCAAAAAGTGCCATGGCTTAAGCAAAACAGGAATGGCAGTCCCCATTTGACTAATGAGAAAAGTGGCATCTAGGAATTTTAAATGCGTAATGAATGCAACAAAATGTGAACCACACTGTGACCCAAATCCAGAAATCCTGGCCAAAAACATATTATGCTTTTCACATTACCTAAAAGGGGATCATAATTAAAAGACGAAAGATTTATACGATCTGAAGAGAAACCAGAGTATAAAAGGGATCGTAATTAAAGAGGATTTTAAATCAAATTAAAGTTAAAATCATATCATCGGGGCATCTGGGTGGCTCAGTCGGTTAAGTGTCCGACTTCAGCTCAGGTCATGATCTCCCCATGTCAGGATCTGTGCTGACAGCTCAGAGCCTGGACCCTGCTTCTGATCCTGTGTCTCCCTCTCTCTCTCTCTGCCCCTCCCAGCTCGCACTGTGTCTCTCTCTCAAAAAACATTAAAAAAAATAAATAAAATCATATCCTCGATACATATAAAAAAGCAAAACATCAGATGTGAAGCCAGCTGTATGAATAATAGCATTAATATGAATGGGTTAAATACTTTCATCAAAAGGCAAATATGTAAGACTGAAAATATGATTCAACTATATGCTGCCTATAGGTGATAAGTTTTAGATTCAAATATACAATAGGTTGAAAGTAGAAGGATGAAAAATGCAATGGAAACCATAGCATGCAAATGGAAACCCTAAAAAAGCTGGAATGGCTACCTTAAGTCAGACAAAATAGATTCAAGAGGAAAAAAATGTGACAGGAGATAAGACAAACATTTCAAATGATAGAAGAGTATGTCCATTAGGAAGAGATAACAATTATAAAGATATCACAACTAAAAATAGAGCCCTTAAAACATAAAGTGAAAACTACAGAATTGACAGGAGAAATAAATAGTTCAACAGTAATAGTTAGAAATTTCACTACTCAACTTCAGTAATGAATAGAAGTAGATATTACCATGTATACAGAATATTTAAACAACACTGTAAACGAACTAGACCTATCAGACATTTCTAGGCCACTCTACTTAATAACAGTGGAATATCCATTCTCCCCAAACACACACAGAACATTCTCCAAGATATTCTACCTGGTAGACCATAAAATAGGCCTTGAGAAATGTAAAAGGATTGAAATAAAATAAAGTATGCTCTCTGGCTACAATAGAAAAAAATTAGAAATTAATGGCAGAATTATTTTGTACAAATATGTGGAAATAAAACAGTATTCTACTAAATTACGAATTTGTCAAGGAGGAATTCAAAAAAGAAACTAGAAAATGTTTTGAGATGGACGAGGATAAAAATATGCCAAAACTTAGAAAGTGTGGCAAAAGGCAGTGTTTAGGGGAAATTTTATATAGAAAACACTTGTATTAAAAAAAGTGGCAACATCTCAAATCAATTGACTAAACTTGTACCTTAAAAAACTAGAAAAAGAAGAACAAAATAAATCTGTAGCCAGGAAATGGAAGGAAAACTAAGGACTAGATGGCAATTAATGAAACAGAGAATGAAAAAACAACTTTGTCTAGTTGCAAAGATCAATAGATTTGAAAACCTTTAGCTAGCTTGACCAAGAAAAACAGAGAAAAAAGTCAAACTATTAAAATCAGGAATGAAAAAGAGAATATTACTACTAATCTTGCAGATATATATTTTAAAAAGATTACAAGGGGATATTATAAACAAGTATGCCAAGATTAGATAAATTAAATGAAATGGAGAAATTCCTAGAAAAACACAAATTACACAAAACTGACTCATAAAAATAAGACAATCTGAATACACCCATCCCAACGAGAAATATTGAATTAGTAATTTAAAAACTTTTACAAAGAAAAGCCCTGGGTCAAACATCTTCACTGGTGAATTCCACTAAACATTGAAAGTAGAATTAACATCAATCCTTCACAAATTCTTGCCAATAAATAGAAGAGGGACTACTTCCTAATAGATTTTGTGATACCAGTATTACCTAGGTATCAAAACTAGACATTATGAGAAAAGAAAACTATACACCCAAGTTCATTATTAACATAGATGTAAAAATTGTCAACAAAACTAGCAAATTGAATCCAGCAACATATAAAAATTATTATACACATGACCAAGTAGAAGTTATCCCAGAATGCCACATTAGTTTAACATATGAAAATCAGTGTAGTACACTGCACCAGTGGAATTAAGGAAAAAAACCATATGATTATCTCTGCTGATGGAAAAATCTTCACAAAATTCAACACCTTTTCATGATAGATACACTTAACAAAATAGAAACATAAGAAACTTCTTCATGCTAATAAAGGGTAATTATGAAAAACTTGCAGCTAAAATCATACTAAATAATGAAGGACTGGGTGCTTTCCCCCTAAGGTTCATAATAGAATAAGTATATCTACTTTGTACTAGCAATTCCAGCTAGAGTAATTAAGCATGGAAAAAAAAATAAACTCAATGGCCAAAAAACAAATAATCCAGTGAAGAAATGGGCAGAAGACATGAATAGACACTTTTCCAAAGAAGATATCGAGAGGGCTAACAGACTCATGAAAAGATGCTCAACATTATTCATCATCAGGGAAATACAAATCAAAACCACAATGAAATACCACCTCACACCTGTCAGAATAGCTAAAATTAACAACTCAGGCAACAACAGATGTTGACAAGGATGTGGAGAAAGGGGAACACTTCTGCACTGTTGGAAGGAATGCAAACTGGTGTGGTCCCTTTGGAGAACAATATGGAGCTTCCTTAAAAAATTAAAAATAGAACTACCCTATGACCCAGTAATTGCACTACTAGGTATTTATCTAAATGATACAAAAATGCTGATTCAAAGAGGCACATGCACCCAAATGTTCATAACAGCACTATCAACAATTGCCAAATTATGGAAATTGGAAAAGCCAATTTCCATCAGCTGATGAATGGATAAAGAAGATGTGGTATACATAGATACAATGGAATACTACTTGGTGATGAAAAAGAATGAAATCTTGCTATTTGCAGCAATGTGGATGGAACCAGAGTGTATTATGCTAAGTGAGCTAAGTCAGTCAGAGAAAAAAATATCATATGATTTCACTCATATGTGGAATTTGAGAAGTTCAACAGATGAACATAGGGGAAGGGAAGGAAATATAAGATTAAAAAAAAAAGAGGGTGGCAAACCATAAGAAACTCTTAAATACAGAGAATGAACTGAGGGTTGCTATAGTGGAGGTGGGTGGGGAGATGGGTTAAATGGGAGATGGGCACTTTTTGGGATGAGCACTGGGTGTCATATGTAAGAGATGAATTAGTGGGTTCTATTCCTGAAGCCAAGACTATAGTGTATGTTAACTAATTTGATTTTAAATTTAAAAAAAAGTAAAAAAAAATGCATCTATACTAGAAATTAATAAGTAAAACATCTCTAAAGATGACATGATCTTATCTAAAGAAAATCCTTTAAAATCCACTAAAAACCTAAAATTTATTAGGGCACTTGGGTGGCTCAGTTGATTAAGTGTCTGACTCTTGATTTTGGCTTAGGTCATGATCTCACAGTTTGTGGGATCAAGCCCTGCTTTGGGCTCTGTACTGATAGCGTGGAGCCTACTTGGGATTCTCTCTCTGCCCTCCCCTATTTGTTCCCATGCACATGTGTTTGCTCTTGCTCTCTCAAAATAAATGAACTTAAAAACATAACCTAATTTGTTAGTTCCAATAAATAAATTCATCAAGATTGCAGGTATAAGATCAATATTTGAAAATCAAATGTACTTCTAAACACTAGCAAAGAACACTAAAAAATTAAAATTGAAAATAATCCATTGCATTAAAAATAATAAAATACTAAAAATTAACAAAAAATATTTAGGATTAAATTTAACAAAAGTGCCACAAGATGTGAAAGTACAAGAAAACTACAAAACATCACTGAGAAAAGAATTAAAGGAAATTTAGATAAATGGAAATACATATAGCCATGAGCCTGAACTACTTAATACTGTGAAGATGACAATACTCTTCAAATGGATTTACAGAGTCAATGCAATCTTTACCATTATCAAAATTGACATGCCTCCTGCCCCCCAGAAATTGATAGTAGCCAAAAAGCTAGAATAGCCAAAACATTCTTGAAAAAGAACACAGTGGGTGGACTCACACTTCCCATTTCAAAACTTACTGCAAAACTACAGTGATCATGACAGTGTGCAACTGGCATTTGGGGCCGCATAATTCTTTGTAGTGGGGGTTGTCCTGTGCATTGTAGGATATTTAGCAATGTCAGTGGCCTTTACTCACTAGGTATTAGCAGCAATATTCCAGTCGCGATGATCAAAAATGTTTCCCAACATTATTAAATGTCCCCTGCGGGGGGGGGGGGGGCGG
>CM053569.1:13837313-14020859 GCA_028646485.1 Cryptoprocta ferox | reverse complement strand
TGTGAAATTTGTTAAAACAGCCCTAACAACCCACAGTAGAATCACAGCATCAGGAGTGATTGATTGTGCCCTGGGGAGGGGGGTAGGAGGGGCTGGGGTGGTGGGGGTGGGGAGGCTGGCATAGGAACAGTTTAGCAGGGGATGTGAAATTTGATTTGGACCAAGAAAGCTGAGTGAGTAAAGAAGGGAAAGACATTGTAGGCTGGAGGGGAAAAGATGAGCAAAGTTGTGGAGTGATCCGGTCGCAGGCAGAAGGGTGTACAGGGACTGGATAAGGGGAAGGATGGTAAGTAATGAAGCTGAGAAGGCCTATTATTTGCAGGCCTTATTTTAATTCTTCCTTATAGATAGCTTGAAATTTGTATCAGGTCTTGCTTATGCAATTTTCCCTGGCTTCCCAGTGGTTGAATAAAAGTAAAATCAAAACTAGAGGGGACTTTTAAGTCCATTTTATAAAACCAAGAAAAATCCAGAGAAGGAGATCAACATAAGAAGCAGTTTTCCCTCTTTGAATTTCTGCCTGAGAGCAGAAAGAATTTTTTTTTCTTCTACTTTCTTTCCCTCTTCCTGATCCCCTGAGAAATTTAAAATCCTCTTGAGCAGAATGCTTGCTAGGGCATAGGAGAAAGTAATCTTAATTGGCTCTTTCCAGTCTGTATTTATGGGAACGGGTGTGAATGTTCCTCACCCATTTACATCTGATGGTATTTTTAATTTGGGTAATTCTTTAAGTGAATGACAATAGATGCTTGTAAATTTCTTTGCCTCTTGGAAACAGTTATACCTGGAATTACTTCAACATAGAAAAATTAATGATGGTCTAAGAAAATAGTCATTCTGTACGTAGGCAAAGCCTCCTTTCAACTGGCTACGTAGATTTTGATCCTTTAAGTGAGAACAATGGTAGTTACTAGGTATTCAAGGTCTACAAGACAGTAATCATTTAAATACTTCACATGTATCCTATCAATTGATTCTAACAATAGTCCCATGAGACAGATAGTCTCAAAATCCCCACATTGTAAATGTGGGCACTGAGGCTTGGCAAGGCTAAGAACCAAGTCCAGGTCACATGCTAATAAGCAGGAAAGCTACAATTGAATATGGGGGCTTGTCTATTTCAAGGTCTGTTGTTTTAACTGTGACTCAACACTTCTCCTCTCTTGGTCCCTACATATAGCTGAATATACTGTTTTCTAATATACTGGCATTTGGGGCCATAGAAAATTGGTACTATTACATAATGTACAGCATTATTACCCAAAGATCAAATACCAGTTTTCTAAAGGTGAGGGCCATGTCTTGTTTGAGAAAATTGGCAGTGTAGGAAGTATGTGGCTTGGAACAGGCCACATTTAGACCGTAAGCACATTTAGTAAGGACTCTGAAACTTCAGGGTGTAGCTTTTTAGCTGAGAGGAGGGTCACCGAAGATATGTATTTTTTTTTTTAATGTAAAATGGAGTTAGCTAGCTAGCATAGTGTTTTGAAGATAGATGTTAGAACTGTATGCCAAAACAAAGATTTCTAGTCACTGGAAAATTGAAAATAATACAGTAGACAATGTAACAGTTTAAGGAATGACTTGGTATGATTCAGAATATGGTGATTGGCTGACAGCAAGCAGGAAGAAGCAGCCCAGCAAACCAGCGAGTCATAAGAGGTGATGTTCTAGAGCAGGAAGAACTCAGCATAAAAATTTAGCCATAGTCTAGGACAGAGAAATATCCTATTTTTTATTCCAAAAATAAAGCAATTGCATTGGGCATGCATATCAATATGGGAGGAGAGAGAAAAGTGGTATATATAATCATCAAAGGATGTGAAGCAAATGTACAAGTTAGTCAACTAGGAAGTTCTAGGATAAAGACAGGAAGTGCTGTTTCATTCACATTCACTCCAAGGTGGTGGCAGTGTAGCCTATCAGAAATATCCTCAAGTCAGGGTTAATCTAGAGCCAAATGGCATGACAATAGCAAGAGTTATTCAATATCAAGTGATAATTATGGGTCAGTCCTTGTGCTAAATGCTTTACATATTTTTTTTTCCTTTAATTTCCATAACCCCATGAGGTAGATTGTATTGTTTCTTATATCCTATGGGCTCAGACTGGTTAATTCCCTTGCCTAAGGTCATGCTGTTGGCACGTGCTGGGGCACAATTCAGTCAGGTCCTTATGATCCCAGAGCTCTGCTTTTTACATCTGTGCAATTTTTCCACAAAGGGAGGGAGGGAGGGAAGGAAGGAAGGAAGGAAGGAAGGAAGGAAGGAAGGAAGGAAGGAAGGAAGAGAAAAAGAAGGTCAACAATGGAAAATCTATTCACATACTATCTGTTGGCATAGAAAGGGGCTCTGTGACCTCTTTCACTTTGAGCAATGAAATGTAAGAAGTATGTTGGCTGTGGGGAGATTCTGGGAAGCATTCTTTAAATTAACAATAGAACTCCCCTATGACCCAGCAATAACTCTGCTAGGGAATTACCCAAGGGATACAGAAGTGCTGATGCATAGGGGCACTTGTACCCCAATGTTCGTAGCGGCACTTTCAACAATAGCCAAATCATGGAAAGAGCCTAAATGTCCATCAACTGATGAATGGATCAAGAGGATGTGGTTTATCTATACAATGGAATACTACATGGCAATGAGAAAGAATGAAATCTGGCCATTCATGACAACATGGATGGACCTCGAGGGTGTCATGCTAAGTGAAATAAGTCAGGCAGAGAAGGACAGATACCATATGTATTCACTCATAAGTCTAACAGGAGAAACTTAACAGAGGACCATGGGGAGGGGAAGTGGGGGGAAAGGGTTAGGGAGAGGGAGGGAGGCAAACCATGAGAGACTCTTGAATACTGAGAACAAACTGCGGGCTGAAGGGGGAGGGGGATAGGGGAAGGGGGTAATGGACATGGAGGAGGGTACTTGTGGGGAAGAGCACTGGGTGTTATATGGAGACCAACTTGACAATAAACTAAAAAAAGTGAAATTTAAAGAACCTTTCTTTGTAGAAATTTAAGAATGTAACTCAAGTGAAAGAAGAAATACAAACAGAAATTACACATTTTAAGAAAAATAATTATAATGAAAACCCTACATATCAAAATCTGTGAAAACATTTAGAGCAGTGGTAAGAGAAATTCATAGCTTAAATATTTAATTAATAAAACTTAAAAAATAAAAGCAAATTCTCTACTTAAAAAAAAAGACATATCAAATACATAATCTCTGCTCGATGTTTGAGAGTAAAGTTGTGGTACCTGGAATTTCTAAAGCCATTTTAGGATGACAAGGAGAGCTAGCCCTCAAGCTAAAAAGATAGAGAGAATCTGGTCCATTGACTTGCTTAATTAACTAATTCTGGGGGTTTCTTTACCTGAGATTTCTGTGAATCCTTTCATTGTTTAAGCAGTTTTGAATTGCTTAGCAGACACTTATCTCCATTTTGCCAGGGTAGGAAATGAAGATCAGACACTGAAAGTGACCTATTCTAGTTATAACCTGAGATGGCCCTCTACTCATTCCCTCCTTGAGCCCATTGGTCCTCACTTTTATGCAGAATATACCAATTCTCTCTCTCTCTCTCTCTCTCTCTCTCTGCTTCCCCCCTCCCTTAAAAATCCACCTAAACTATGGAAACTTTGCTTCTGTGACTCCATTGTTTTCTAGTCTTCTGTGAAGGCTTCACTCATTTGAATCCTATCTTAAAATGCAAATGTCTAAGGATGTATTAAATATTCTACACTGTGCCAGGTACTGGTGAATAGAATAAGTTCACTTTCACTAACAATATCACTCTCCAGTTTAACTTGACTCAGTTCAATTCTACTTATTTATAAATACATTTACATGATAAATTCATCCCTAAGATTATTCACTGATTTGTATAACACACGCTCAGTGAGCACCTAAAGTACTATGTGCCTGGTGGGTTATGGATCTACACAAATGAATAATAACATGTGCCTGGTGGGTTATGGATCTACACAAATGAACGATAACATTGAATTTAAGAAACACCCATGACTTGAACATATAGCAGATTAATTAAAGTTCTGGAATAAGAGTTTTAAGGGAGTGCTATGGGAGTAGAAGTCTGATATGTTAAGGGGGGGAGATGTGAAATTGAACATGACATGGTTTTTGCCCTAGGAAGGAAATAAACAACCTTAATATGTAGACAATCATAACATATCCCTTCCCAAAATTATACTCCATGGCCTACCTAAAATAAATTTACATAACTATAGGATCCCTACTATGCATAAATATTTAGTATTCCCAGATACCTCATGTCCAGATCTTATCCTCCGGGAACTCATTATCTAGCTTCTAATAGGGCTTTCAGTGCTGACATCCAAGGCTCTTTTTGCATTTTTCTTAAACTGCTCTTATTAGCCTCATTCAGAGCCTATTTAAGACCTGAAAGCTACAGTGACCTTGGGCAAGGTATTTAATCTCTCCAAGACTCTAGATCTGAGAATTAGAAATGATAACACTTGCCTTGGGCATTTGTTAGGATTAAGTTACCTAAATGTAAGGGGAATAATACAGTACCTGGTAAGTAGTAAGCACTCAACATATAACGGCTCTATTGCTGATCTGCCTGACCCTCAGTTTATTAGATGTTAGCTGTTTCCTTCATATTCCCAGAACTTTTGAATTTTCTAAGTATTTTTGCTCACTTTATTCTTTCTTCATAGGGAATTCCATTTCTTATGTTTTCCAAACTCCTATCTATTCTTCAGAGCCCACAGTGGACTCTAGGATGCAATAAATTAAGTTTAATGCATATCTGCCTGTCAAAAAAAAATCCCCACAACAATACTTATTGTTCAAGCAGTTCTGTGAGAATAGGAATTAGGGGGAAGTTGTCTTGCATATTTGTTCTTAAGACATGACATCATCCATGTGTACTCAGGAGGAAAGGGGTAGTTTTACCAAATGCCTGCGGTGTCTCAGTAATGGAAGAAATTTTAGGCAGAGGAAACTGACCAATTTGGTGTTCTAAGAGTTCTATATTCTATATACTCCCCTCTCCCTCTCTCTCCCAGTTAATTATGCACAGACTGTTATAAAATAGAAATTAAGGCTTAGGTGAAACAATCCCTCTAGAATTCTCCCTCAAAGACCAAAGTTTTCATTTGTAAAAGAAGAGCCTTCTATAGAAGTAAGATAATCCTAAAAACAGGGGCTTTTGTTGAGTAATAGGATTACAGTAAACTGGAGAAATGGAAAGCTAAAGGAGGAAGAACTAATGTTTATTGAGTGGCTATGAGGTGCCATGCATAATTTCATTCAATCCTAACAATACCTTAAACATGGATATTACCATCTCGATTTTACAGATTAAGAAACTAAAGCTTACAGAATTTAGGAATTTTCCAAAAGTTTGCTGTGAAAGCTAATGAGTTTGAACCCAGGCAGGATTTGAACCCAGGTCTGCAAGACTCTAAAACTCATACTTTTTATGCTGTTCTGTGTTTCTTTCTCTTGTTTTCAACAACTCAGAAATGGAAAACCAAGTTGCTATCCTCTATCTTCATAATATATTGTTTTTGTACCTTCGTAGTAAGCTGGGGTGGTCAGAGGAGTGTAAGTGGAAGAGAAAGGCACTTTCCATGCAGGAGGCACTGCATGGGTCAGAGACACTCTCTGATGTCTTTATCCTTGGTCATGTCCCCATTCTTTTCACTGGAATGTGATTTGGAGAGAATTGGAGATTGATGCTTCATACTAATTTTCATTGCTGTTGGTAGTGATAGAGGGATGTTTCCTCTGCACTGCATTCCTCTCTGCCCACTTTCTTCACCTCCTTCTTCCAAAAGAAGTCATGAATCCCATAGGTCAGCTTGCCAGACACTGATCAGGTCATATTTGTTAGAGAGCAAGATCTTTGTGGGGTAGAATGTCCACACCTGGCCTTCTACGCTACTTCCTTTCGTCTTAATATGTTGAGAAGGCCTCTGCTATAGGTGTCCAGACCAAGTATGATAAGGCTATAGCATTTGGATTTGACTTGGAGGGTGGGGTAGGTAGAAGGCCTATTTATTATTTGAGCTTAAGCCATAAGAATAATTGAGTTCTGATTTTGGACCACTTGGCTAGGGTCCAGCTGTTACCAAAGGGCAGTGTAGATTCTCATTTGTTAAAATTCCTTATATGTACCCACTAAGTAACTTTGGGAGCTGGAGATGGAAAAGGTTGGTCAATACCCTAGTATTTCTGGGTACTTGGCCATAATGTCATTTTAATATCACTAAAAAGTCAGCAAAACTCTGAACTTTTTCCAATATTTTATACACTAAATCTTATTTCCAGAAATAGATGTCTTTAAGGTCAGAGATTGACCTTTACGTTTTTTTATAGTTTATTGTCAAATTGGTTTCCATATAACACCCAGTGCTCTTCCCCACAAGTGCCCCCCTCCATGACCATCACCCCCCTTCCCCTTTACATTTTCAAATCGCCTGTACATGCACACCAATTGATCTCAGCAGAGAGAGATCTAAGGCAGCAGGTAAAGCATTGACTCTGTCTCTGCACTAAATCCCTATGCTAGTCCCTAGAGATATTTGAAATAACTTACTATCAACAGTATCCCCATTTTACAGATTAGCCTAATTTTTGACCATATTGGCATTAATAATGATAATGATAATGATAATGATAATGATAATAAATAGTTTCTACTGATAACTGAAAAAATTCAGAACTAGAGAAAGCATGGTTAAGTCAGGGTATTGTCCTCTTCTGTGTTGGTTTTGACTTCAGGTTTATTTTCTTTATGACATCAAAATGACCCCAATAATCACCTTATTCAAATATAATGCACAACAGAATTGCTACTAGAATGAGGAAGATGGAAACTTAGTAGGATTCAAGGAGCCTGGCTGGCTCAGTCGATAGAGCATGCAACTCTTGATCTTGGGTTCATGAGTTTAAGTCCCATGATGGGTGTACAGCTTACTTTAAAAAAAATTTTTTTTTTAATTGGAGCATCTGGTTGGCTCATTTGGGAGAGTGTATGATTCCTGATCTTGGGGTCATGAGCTCAATCCCCACATTGAGTGTAGAGATTACCTAAAAGTAAATGAACTTAAAAAAATAAGGTTCAACAAAAACTTGGGTTGATTTATCATGATGGCGGGGGCCAAGGTGTCTTGCTTTCCAAATTCTTAGTTCTGTTTCTTGAATGGATAGTTTCTTAAATTGTGTTATATCTTGCTTCTAATAGCAGCTATATATGGTTGAAGTGATGTCTCTATAGGAAGTCTAAGCACCACCTTTCATATTTGTATTCTCTGTCATAGTGACAAGTTACTGAAAGAAGCTGTACCTGGACAGTGTAAAGGAAGTGAGTATTTAGTAAACATCTGGCAAATGTTGTAGAGAGTAGAACTAGGCAATTCATATGAGCAAATCTCAGTAACTACAAAATCTCCAATTTTCTTTTCTTTGGGTAAATGGCTTCTGCACTGTAAATGAAAATTAATTATACAGCTTAGTAAAGCAACAGGTGTTAAGGGACAAAGGAGAGATGTGAAATGGAACTAACATTTGTTGAGCACTGATAACGTGCTGGACAGTGTACTAGACGCTTTGCACACATTATACATTCTTTTGAGTAGACATTATGAAAAACTTATTGGGTGACAGGCAATGTACTCTCTAATGCGACCGTCAATAGAAATAAGACATGGTGCTTTCCTTAAAGAAGTTACAGCCTAGAAGCAGAGATGAACAGCTAGGTCAGCATTCATGTTGTGATGTGATAAATAGTTCTTTTGTTCAGAGAAGGACATCAAAATCAGGCAGAAAGTCCACAAATTGTTCCCAAATTAAGGAGTACTTGAACTAGGTTCTGGAAGGGGACAAAAAGGTCAATTAGTTGAAAAGGGAAAGCTGGATTTTGCTGATATCAAGTATAGCATGTGTGAAGATGCAGGGATATGGAAAAGTGTGATATAGCTGGAGTTTGGAAAACTTATATAAATTATATGGATTAGTAGCTGGAGATGAGGCTAAACAGGTGCATATGGTCTAAGTCATGGAACATGGAAGCCTTAGAAGCTATGAGTGCATTCTTCATTTTGAGAGTTGTGGGAAACTACTGATGAAAATTAATCCCGGAAATATCATGACCATTTCTTGTATTGAAAATAATCACTTCAGAAGCAGTATGGATGATGAAGGAGGAAGTTGGAAGGACCAGTTATTTAATAATCCCTTCAAGCTTTAATGACAAAGGCATTGGCACTAGAAGGGAAGGATGTGGATGGTGCATGAGTAAGACAAGTTTTTAAGGTTCCCTACATTTGAGGCTGGGGCTGCAGATATAGACATTTTCCAAGATGAAGAGTATCATAAAAGAAGCAGGTTTTGGGGGAAAGACTATGAGTTCAATTGGGCATAGTTGATGTAATGGGCACCTACTGAAGTAGAGCATGGATTTGGTTTATTTATTTGGTGAGACACTCTGTCAATATGCTCATATGGGTAGAGAGAAAAAAGTAATCTTTCTTCTTTCTATTTCTCCTAATGGTCATTGGAGTATAGCTTCTTAGTTTATGCACATGCAAGGAGAGTAGTCTTCCATTATAATTGGAGGTCGGTGTATCTGTGCCCTTTGAGACTCTACGCAGAGCACCAACAAGCCAAGGGTCAGACATGCTCAACCTCTACTCTCTGAGATTGCAATTTCGAGAAACCCATTGTCTGGACTGATATGACCCTGACCAAAAACCATAGGGAGGAAAACACCCAGACTCCAAAGGGAAGGGGGATTGGTCCACTGACTGACTCTTTCCAGGGTTAACAAAATGGCCTGAGTGTATGGAAAAGGGCTGGTTCTGGCTTAACTAGCCTACCCGGAAACAATTTTCAAATGTGTGAATGGATCAAACAGCTGTAAACTTTTGGGTATTGGCAAGTATTTAAACTAGTAAAGGCATAATAGTGGGAGTGAACAAAAGTCCAGAAAAATGGGCAAGATCAGCTTCAAAAGTGATCCGTGTGGCCACAATGAAACAACAGTGCTACTAGTGGGGTAGGAGGGCTTTGTAACTCTTCTTTCCATCTGGAGTTTGGATGGACTGGATGTATTTGGGCTGAGTAAACTTTTGAGGTTTTTTTGCAATCATGTGTGTCTATCAATGCATACATGTGAGATTTTGAACAATTATTTGAAAGCATAAAAGAAATGTGGTTTCATCTGTATCTTAAGCTGTAGAATGGGTCAGATAGATTACACTGAATTTGTAGTTCATGAAAAGCAGTCAGGTAAAGACACTAAGGAGAAAGATGGAGACATGAATCTAGAGAGAGGTTAGAGTTGAAAATACAGATTTAAGAGTCATTAGTATATGGATGGTAATTGGGTATATGTTTTCAGATGATATCATTAAGGGAAAACATGGTCTCAAGGTCTGGAGACCACTAACATTTGGGTGGTTAGTGGAAAAGCAGGGGTCCATGAAGGAAAAGCCAATGAGGTATTAGAAAGAACAAGGACAATGAACTCACTTTCATAGAAGCCAAGCAAAGAGAGATCTCTCAAGAGAAGTAATGGTCACAATTCAAATGCTTTAGAAAATCTAAATGTGCCTAACAAAAAAGGATACTGGCTTCTCTTTTTTTCAAGTTTATTTTGTTTACTGAAAGAGAGAGAGAGAGAGAGAGAGAGAGAGAGAGAGAGAGAGAGAGAGAATACCATGAACCATGAGATCATGACCTGAGCCAAAATTAAAAGTCAGATGCTTAACCGACTGAGCCACCCAGGAGCCCCTGATACTGACTTTTCTAACATATACTTCATCCCTGCACCTTTCAGTTATATGATCCAATCAATGCTTTTTGTTGTTTATATCAGTTTGAGTTGAGGTTTTGGTGCACTTGAATCCAAAAGAGCCCTCATTGGTGTTCAAATTTTCACATAGATTTTGATGTCTCCCAAAGTTGATCACATACTTAGGTATCCTGGCTCTAGGAATCCCGATGCCTGTTGCAAGATTGAAGAGATAAGCTGCATATGCAGGTGTCATACATACCATTTACTAATATGCACCACTGGCTTTGGCACAGAACAAAGAGCTCCCAAAAGTCAAGATTCTTTAACTACAGCAGAGTTTTAAATAGAACCCTTGTTAATGGATGTCCTAGATGGTCTTTCTCCATGTGTAGATTGGTTCGCATAGACTATAAAACTCATACCAAGCTAGATGAAACTAAAGCTGTTCTCCCTTCAAAGTCCCTGTGGCTCCGCTACAGAGGAAGCTTTTGCAGCTGTACACTGGATTAAATAGTTGGGCAGAATCTTATTCACGTTTCAAATGGTTCTCAGTATTCTCTACCTTTTTGCAAAACTTTAAAATAATCTCAATCTTCAAAATGCTAATATAAACCTTTAGACTCCTTCTGGTCCCTTGGGACCTATGTGCAAATGTTATGCTAATATGCTCTGTTACAGCTGAGAAAACACATCAAATTTGCCAGTGAGCCATATTATTGACAGAGCTCTGGGAATTCAACCCCATGAGCCTCAGAAGTTAGAAAGCAGAGCAAAGCTTATGCTGGAAAAATAAAGTTCTTTGAGTATGGCCTTCACTTTTAATTATAACACCCTAAAACTTACAATTCTATTCTGCTTTCTCACCATGATTTAGAAAATGGGATTGCTGCAACTTGCTTTTAAAGCACATGCCTGCATCAAAACATAATATGTCTCTACCTCCTGTGGAACTACCTAGTAATTCAAAGGCGTATTTCATCTGAGTTGTCTGGACTGTCAGTGTCATTGGAAAATTAAAAATAAAAATGTTCAGTTCTCACTGTGCTGTGTAACAAAAGGATGGGGATCCTTAGAGAGATCATAATTTCAAAAGTGCAGGCCACCATTCCACTCTGAAAACAAAACAAAACCAAGAGTGCTTGCCATGACTTTACCAAAGAGCTTTTAAAGATTTAGAGTTAAAATAAACCCCTTCTTCCAGAAATGGAGGTAAGCAATCTATAACTAGAATGTGTACCATTTGTCTTGTCTTCTTGGGAGAATTGTTGGGTTTTCCTGGACCACATAAAATCCCATTGGAATAAACACATTGGTTTTTCAAACTATTTGGTTGTAGTGGGATTGGGGAATAATTTTTGCACCACTAGAAGTCACATTTTAAAACTCTTAGGGCCAGAGATGAAATAAAATTTATACCAGCTTTTCTGTAGTGAAATCAATGGGAGAAGAATCCTGAGCCTAATTTATTTTAGGAAATGATATGCCCAGCCAACTTGGGACTGACTCTAACTTTGGAATTAAAAGGACCTGGGTTCATATCTTAGCTCTGTCAATTCCTAACAGGCTATTCAAACTTTCTAGGCCTTAGTTTTTTCATCTGCAAAATGGAGGTGCCTATCTTAAAAGATAGGCTTAGAATGTAGTAATAAAGGATAATTGAAGTATACATTTAAAGATGATGTCTGGGTATCAGATACATTGTGGAATCACATAAATGGTTTTTAGGAAACATGTATGTGACAGCAAGTTTAGGGATTTCCAAATATTTATCTTTAATCTTTTAATTATTTAGGGGCAAAGATGTGATTTTGCTTAATCTTGAGTTTGGTATTTGGAGAAGATTTTGCTTAGAAGGTAAAGAGAGGGAAGGATGTTTGGAAGGTAATTGCTTTCAACTATTGGCCGTATTTTAAAACTAGGATACTAGTTTCACTCAACTGTATTCAGGAAATTATTTATTATCTGATTTCCTATTTTCCAGGCTATGTGCTAGTTCTGGGGGTATAGAACTACCATCTTTGGCCCTTTAGAACTTGATATTTATCACAAAACATGGACATTAACCAGGTAATTATAGAAATAATTATACACAACTGTAATAAAATGTCATCAAGGGAAAATGCAACATGCTTGGCCAATATATAACAGGAAATTTAACTGAAATCATGGCTTTCTACTCCCTGAAGGAAGATTCATCCCCAGTGGAAATGTGACGTTTGAAGAGTTTGTCTTCAATGTACTTTCCAAAATCTTGTTATTCTCTCCCTATTTGGAGAAACTAGCTACTGTTAGTCTTTTAGTGATTCTAAATTACTTATCTTTGTATTCCCAAAATTTAGTAAAAATGCATTTACATTGCATTTTTAAATTTATATCTAGTACAACTTTCCTATTGGGTACTATCCTCTACCCAAAAAATCTTATCTCTATCCTCTCACCCAAAGAAGAGAAGTTCAACTCAACTATCCCTTTGTCTACACCCTCAGACTCATTCTATTGAACTCCTACCGATTAGACAAGCCTAGAGTCCTTGTATCCAGGCAGTAAACATGCTTAAATAATTTCTAAATTTGCCAAATTTATGCTCCTATGGCTTATTCAGGGTATGTAGCTCCCTCTAAGAATGGTAGACCAAAATAAGCTGGAGGGACTATAGGATGAGAGGGAAAGAGAGAGAGAGGCTCAAGGTTATTCAGCTTTGATCTAGGTTTCCCCTGTTTAATATTGTATTTCCTCCCCACCAAGATCATTGCTGGTAAATTTCCTGAGTAAAGTGAAATGAACCATGGAACACTAGAGTTTTAAGGAACCTTAAAGTTTGTGTCAATTAGGACTCTGGCAAGTGACAAAAGCTCAACTGAAATTGGCTTAAGCCCAATAAAGTGATGTATGGACTGACTCAAATGATCAAAAACAAAAACAAAACAAAACGAAAAAGCTGGAGGTCCTCCATAGTTATATGTAACCTGATCAAAGTTTCAGAAGTTGACTTTCTCCATTTTTTTAAATTCATACGTGAAGCTGTGGAAGATGCAAGGACTGACTTGCTCAATGCTTATTCATGCTTTCTTCTAGAATGTCTTATATTTCAGAAACTGTGACACCCAAAACTCCAAAACTGTATTTTTAAGCCTCCTTTATGGCTATGGGTGGACAGGGGGTTTAAGTTATCCCAATGCATAGAATTTGCATGAGATATAGATTTAGAACTGGATAATAAGTGGAGGGGGTTACACATCCATTTTCCTGGCATGTATCACAGCTGAGGCAATGTAGTTCAGTCGTCACTCCCTGAGTCAGAGATTTTCCATAGTGGAGGTGGCAGCTTTCCTGAATATGGCGTATGCAGCTTTGTTCTGTGGTGAGCAGCTCCTCAACTTGGCAATTTCCCACATTGTTAATGGAATTTCTCACAACCACTGTAGTGGTATTGTGACTCTGAAGACTAGGAATATTTTTTGGAAGCTCAATGTAGAGCCTGCTCCTCCAGATTTCCATTGACTTCCTTCTGGACTACCTTACCCTTTGTAGATATAAATGAAGATCAAATTAAAACTCTAGAGGTGAAAAATAAAATATTTGATATGAAACACACACTGGATAGGGTTATTGGAAAATTAAACACTGCAGAAGATAACAGTGAACTTGAAGACACGTAATGTCTTCATTCAAAATGAACACAGAGAGAAAAAATATGAAGAAATGAGCAAAGCATCAGTGAGCTGTAGAATGACTTTAAGCAGGTTAATATACATGTAAATAGGGTCCCTAAAGTAGGAGTTGGGGCACAGAAAAAAATATTTGAAGAAATAATGGCAATAGTGACTGAAATTTTTCCAAATCTAAAATTCAATAACAAGAAAACAAACCAAATCATAAAAACAATTAAAAATGGGCAAAAGATGTGAACAGGTACCTTACCAAAGAACTAATAGGCATGTGGAATCATGTCATTAGAGAATTACAAATGAAGACAATGAGACATTTCACACATATTGGAAAGGCCAAAATCCAAAACATTGACAATGCCCAATGCTGATGAGAATGTGGAGCAACAGGGAATCTTTTTCATTGCTGGTGGGAATGCAAAAATGATACAGCCACTTTGGAAAAGAGTTTGGCACTTTCTTACAAAGTTAAACATACTTTCACCATATAGTCCAGAAATTATACTCCTTGATACTTATCCAAAGGAGCTAAAAACTTATATCCACACAAACCCTGCACATGAATGTTTATAGTAGTTTTATTTATAATTGCCAAAACTTGGAAGCAACGAAGATACCCTCCAGTGGGTAAATGGATAAACAAACTGTGGTGCATCCAGACGATGATATATTATTCAGCCTAAATAGGCATCCAGCCTAAAAAGAATTGAGATATCATGCCACTAAAAGACATACGGGAACTTGAAATACATTTTACTAGGTGAAAGAAACTAACCTGAAAAGGCTACATACTGTATGATTCCAACAATATGGCATTCTGGAAAAGGAAAAACTATGAGGGTGGTAAAAACATTAGTGGTTGCTAGGGGATTTGTGGGAGGAGGGATGAATAGGTGAAGCACAGAGGACTTTTTGGGTGATAAAACTTCTCTGTATGATATTATAATGGTGGATACATGCCATGGTACATTTGTAAATCTTATAGAATATAAAACACCATGAATAACCCTTAATGTAAGCCATGGACTTTAGGTAATATTGATGTGTCAATGTAGGCTCATTTATTATAACCAATGTCCCACTCTGGTGTGGGATGTCTATAGTATGACAGGCTCTACACAAATTTTGCTGTGAACCTAAAACTGCTCTAAAAAAAAGTTTATCAAAAATATACAATGAATATACAAAACATTACATGGCAATAAGTGTTATAACAAAAAATATTCAGAGTAAAAAAGAAGAGTGAAAAGTTCTATTTCATGTATTTCACACCTTCCTTTCCCATTCAACCTCATACATCTCCTTCCTCAATTTATGTTAATTTCTTTGCTTTTTATAAGCGCAGCCCAAATATATCATTGATTCTTTTCAAGGTTCATCCATGTTACAGCATGCATCATTACTTGATTCCTATTTTTATTGTGGCAAAATTTACATCATGTTAAAATTAACCATTTTTAAGGTGTATGATTTAGTGGCATTTAATGCATTAGGTCTGTGCCACCATCACCTTTGTCTAGTTCCAAAACATTTTTGTCATCTCACAGGATTTCCAGAACCCATTATGCAATCACTCCCCATTCCATCCTGTCCCAACCATTACTAGTATGCTTTCTATCTCTAAGAATGTAATTATTTCAGATACTTCATTTAAATGGAATCATAACATATATCATCTGTATCTGGCTTCTTTTAGTGAGCAGAATGTTGCTGAGATTTATTCACACTATAGTATGTAACAATACTTCACTTGTTTTTTCTTTTTTTTAATGTTTTTATTTATTTTTGAGAGAGACAGAGAGAGACAGAGAGAGAGAGAGAGAGAGCAAGAGAGAGCATGAGTGGGGGAGGGGCAGAGAGAGGGAAGGGGACACAGAACCCGAAGCAGGCTCCAGGCTCTGAGCTGTCAGCACAGAGCTCGACGTGGGGCTTGAACTCGTGAACTGCGAGATCATGACCTGAGCCGAAGTCAGACGCTCAATCGACTGACCCACCCAGGTGCCCCTTGTTTTTTCCAATCATACACTATTCCATTGTATGAAATGTGGTATGAGATACTACATTTTGTTTATCCATTCATCTCCTGATGGACATTTAAGCTATTTACACCTTTTGGCTTTTGTGACTTATGCTCTTATGAATATCTGTGTACTAGTATCTGCTTGAATACCTGTTTTCCACTACTTGCGGTATATACTTTGTTTTTTTTTAATGTTTTATTTATTTTTGAGACAGAGAGAGACAGAACATGAGAGGGGGAGGGGCAGAGAGAGAGGGAGTCACAGAATCCGAAGCAGGCTCCAGGCTCTGAGCTGTCAGCACAGAGCCAGATGTGGGGCTCAAACCCATGAACCTGAGATCATGACCTGAGCCGAAGTCGGAGGCTTACCCGACTGAGTCACCCAGGCGCCCCTATACTTTGGAGTAGAATTGTAGGGCTATATGATAATTCTATGTTTAAGTTGTTCAGGAAGGACTAAACTGTCACAGCAACTGAACCATTTTATAGTCTTATCAGCAAAGTATAAGGGTTCCAATTTCTCTACATCCTCGCTAGCTCTTTTTTTTTCCTGCCTCTCTGATGATAGCCATCCCAACGAGTATGAAGTAAATCTCATTTTGGTCACTTCAAGGGCAGTTTCTATTGTTTGATATTTGATATTATTTTTTTTCATATGTATATGTCACATTTCTTATATATTTTTTTTCATTTGCACATCTTGGTTGAAAACTCTACATTGTAGATATTATAACAACTCTGGACACCAACTGTCATCCCTTGGATTGTTGTTTTTATCTGGCCATTTGTTTATCTGCTTAATGACTTGGTTGAACTCATCTTGCCAAGGGTATTTCTCCTGCAGTTTGCTGCCTCTGATATCTATGTTCAGATTTGTTGCCCTTGATTTTATCTTTTAGCCTGGCTACTTGGACCAGAGGAGTTTTCCTCTGGTCACCATAAGCCACTTATTGGTCAAAGATTGTGCTTAAGGGCTTGGGTGGGTCTTGAGGGCTGCTCTCACAGCTCAGGGCATTTATATATTTTGCCACAGAGCAAGAACTTGGAGATTCCCTTTCTGACTGCTCCTGAGAGGGGGAAGCTACGGGTATGCACATCATCTTCAAGACTTCCAGGGAAGAATGTGATTTTAGTGTTAAGCCTCGCTTCTTAGGAGTCTCCCCTGGGTCAGAGTAGCCTATTGTTCAGTGTTTGGTCAGTGAGATTTTTTTTTTTTTTTTTTTTTTTTTTTGGTCAGGGTTTATGCCCATGAGATTTCTATGCTGTGTTCATGAATCTGTGTGTGGTTTGTGGAATGCTTTGAAATCTGCCCCACATCCTGCTCTGACTGTTTCCGTGTTGAGTGCAGCCAAGTGCACACGCACAGCCTTTTGGATCCCAAGAGTTGACTGTGATCTCAGCAAGGGTGTCCTTGTCTCTTTCCCCCATTCTCTCTGCTAAACTTCAAACTGCTCTGCCATTTTGCCTGTATCATGGAGCCACCAGATTCCTTCATTGCCCCCCACCAGATCTCCATTGTTCTTGACAATGTCTTTAAGCATGGGATTCCCCAAGCCCTGTTCCAAATTAAGTCATGCCAGCAGGAACTTCCTGTAGTGTATAGAGTTTGCTCGAGGTCTTTGGTCCAGGTTTGGGCTGCTCCAGGCTCACAGATGGGCACAGGGCCGGGTTCTCAGCAAGGCCATTGCCATGTGCAGGAGGGGTGTGTGAGGACCGTGAACTGCCCAAACCCTCTGAGGTCCCATTTCCAGCGATTGTTGATTTGTTCCAGTCGTTTTATTTGTATCCCAACCAAATATTCAGAGAAAATTTCCTCATTACCTTGTGGAGAATCTTAATGATGAAGACCACTGCTTAATTCTCAGGAGACTCAAAAGGCAGCATACTGATTTAGTGCTAACCTCATTAGAACAGGGACTGCAGAAGAGAGAATTAACAGCAGGATGAGCTGCACCATTAAATATCAAATTGTCATCCAATTAGGTGTTCTCCTATGAACAGTGTGTTGTTTCCAGATATCAGACACCAAATCTCAAGTAGCTGCAGTATCTTTCTAATTCTGATATGTATCATTAACCTCAATTGCACTCTTGTTCACAATTGCAATTCTGCACTATGGTTGAAAAATCCATCCTGGACTTGAAACTGTTTCTTAGTAACCTGGTAGATTTTGCAGGCTTGCCCTTAAAGGCAGACGTTTGGGTAACGGTTCATGGGTGTCACTACGTCCCTTCGGCCAGTCCCGTTGTTAGGTTGGGCAGCAAAATATAAGGCAGACAGAGCTGTTTGCCAGTGATCTCTGTGGGGGTCATCTGGTTAGGTAGCACTTACTCTCCTCCCATGATGCTCTTTGTCAGTCATTTGTTCACCCATTTATTCATTTGTTTGTTCACTCATCTGAGTTCACTCATTCTACAGATCAGAATGAATTAACTTGGGTAAATGGGGAGGGGGGAGTTCTGGAAGAAAGGTGTTGCAGGAAGCTGGGGGCAGTAATTCGGAGACTTACAGTGGAAGAGAACATAGTCAATTTAGGAACCTGGAGGTAACATTTATTTCAGAAAAAAAAATGGCAGGAGGTATGTACCCTACCAAAAGTGGCATAAAACTGTTAAAAATGTAAGCTGTGAGCAGATGTAGACAAGAGGAATATTTAGTAGTGTTTTCCGTACATATCATAGAACCTGTTACCCAGCAAAATGGGAGAGAGATTTTCATGCCTAACTCAACATATGCCCCAACACAAACAAAACAGAACAAAGAAAATAAATAAAACAACTCATCGTTTTCAACAAAAGTCAGAGTGGCTCTGATCAGAAAGTCCTCAGATGTCAGATACTATGCATCTGTAAAGAGAGGGAGAGGCACTGAACCAAGAGCCACAGTGCTCACGAAAGAGAAATGGCCCATTTTCCAGGCAAACTGCAACAGTGGCCAAAGATACACCTTGTTCCAAAACCAAACGAATGAACAAACAAAAATACATGATACACTAGAGTGAATTTTATGAAAGAGAGTGGAATTGGACGTGACAGGTAAGTGAAAATAATAGTAAAATAAAATAAGGTGAAAGTGAGTCCTGGCATGGACAGTGATACTAACATACCATGAACTTAAGAGTACAATGAACTTAATTCTGGGTACTCGGGTTCAAACATATAAAACATGGACTGCAATAATTGTTATAAAACAAAATGATCACTTGGAAAAGACAAGCAGAGGAAGGTTGCCCTATAGTCATTCTTTGCTAAAGAATTCATCTGTGATGAGCATGGTAGGATTGAAAAATAACGCTAGACCAACATCCCACAGTATTAATATTTTATCTTATATGTGTTTTAATTTGAAACGAGCTCATTCATAAAATACAGAATATTATACTCTCACTATGAAGGTTTAGTCATTCTTAGTTAATCCTTTCATTCTCTACGGGCTCAAATTAAAGCTTTCCAAGGAATTATGTTGTTTTAAAAATCTGATTTCAAGTTAAACTAAGTCAATCTGACTAAATTAAAATATTGGTGCCACTTATTACTTGAGACCTTGGCCAAGTTATATAACTCTTTGGTTCTTGGTTTCTTCGTTTGTAAAATGGGAATAATATAGTCCCGACGTCATCAAGTTATGAATAAGGTATATAAATGAGATATCATATGGAAACCATTTATAGTAATTCCTGGCACATTGAAAACATTTAAACACAGACATTAAATCTATCATTTCCTATATTTTTATTTATTGTCATGATCTCCTTGAAATAGTATCACTATTAGAATGGACTGATAAAATACAGAGCATCTATGACCACTGCCTCAAGGAGGATTATTCCCGAGTATATCATAGGGTTGCTTTTTAAGCCTGCGCTTCCTAAAGTAGATTGCGTGGAGTATGGATCTCCCAACGGTCTCTGGAAAATAAAAGACTACTGACACAGGCTCTGAGTTCAAATCCTGCCTCTGTCAGTTACTAGTTCTGTGAACTTTCTCTGCCTCAGGTTCCTCCTCTCTACTACGGAGATAAGAGCATCATTTCTGTAGCGTTGTTTTTGCAAGTATTAAATGAATTAATATAGCTAAAGGGCTTAAAACAATACTGAGCATACAGATGATGCTTAATGCATGTCTTCTATTGTTACTGTAATCTACGTTAATCTATATAAATCCTAAGGGCCTTAAGGTGAGAAGCGAGCCATTTTTGTGGTTGGGGAGGTTGCCTCTGCCATTTGATGAGAATGTTACCACATGAGCATCCACTTTCGGGCAGGGCAGCAAGGCCTGTCCACCTAACATGTAAAGCCCTGAACCTTTATCATTGTTCAGAACCTCAGTATGTCAAGTTTCAAGTATACCAATTCTTCATCTTTGTCCATTTTCCAGAACTGGATTTGATAAACTCTCAATCTCTCGCCCTTTCTAAAGCTTTCCTCAGATGAAAGATGGGCTTCTCTTCATCTGTGCCAAGGTCAAGTTCAGGGTGGGTGATACCAGATGGCAGCAAAGAGAGATGAGTTTCTAGGGACTAGGGCTGTCATTTGGAAAAAAAAATCAATTGACCGTTGTACTTGGCCACTGCTCTTACTAAAAATATTGTGCTCATTTAATGTGCCGGCTTCACTGGGGCTGAACTTTGTCCATTCGGGGCGTGTGTTATTGGGGCTCGTCGTTGCGATGGAATGAAAACAGGAAATTCTCTTTCTTCTCTTATTGCTCCTCTTCATTCTCATCCCCAGTATTGGCAAAGAATGAGTGAGAAAGGTGTCAGATGTCACTGTTTCAGGGCCTTCCCCAAACTCCTGCCGTCTGAAATACTCTCAGCACACAGCTTTGGGAGGGAGCCATTCCCTGTATCAAAAAGGACTTCAAGAGTTTACTTGGATTAGGAGAAAGTGGACAGAAAGCTATGTTTTCTGATTCATTTCTCTTCATATAATAAATAACTTATTTTTTTCCTAACAACTACCATATACTTCTTTCTAAGTTTATAAAACCCTGGTTTATAAGCCATGTTCCCAGCCCTATGAGATAAATCATTGTTGCTGAACAAATCATAGTTGTCTCACTTCCGTTTGTCAAGTATTTACTTTTCTAAATGTTTTCACAATGAGAGTTGAACTGGTAACATAATGACTTAGGAGAGAATTTATAAGAATAATTTTCTTTTATGAAATACAAAATAGTGACACTCACAAAGAGATGCTCCTCTTTTTTTTTTTTCTCCATTTCATCTCTTCTCTTGACCTTGGAAGTTGTAATGCCATCTTGTAATCAGGACGAGACACTTTACCAACAGGTTCAGAATGCTAACTCAGACAGATGGAAAGATTCTGGATTCCTAATCAGATTGTCAGATTGTTAAACCAGCCTTGAATCTGCTGACCTCCAGTCTCCTTATGTTGTCATACTTGCCAATATTATTTAAGTCACCATTAGTCGGATTGTACACTACTTGCCTTCTCAATAAAATATTATACAAGAGTCTTATAATTTAAAAAGTTTGACTGATTCTCTATCAGCAACGGATTGTAGGAAGAAGGCTGATTGACGTATGGGAATCAATCTCAGCTTTGTAGCCAAAGTACCACACTCAGCCTAATCCTGCAGGCTTCTCTGTATGGTAAATTACACATCAAAATTTCCCCAGCCCCAAGGCAAGGGAGCTAAGGTTTTATATCCCACACAAGTCAGTCATTGGCTATGGGTTGTGCAGTGGGTGGGGTGGGTGATGAAGAAACTTTACAGCATTTCCAGCTTTCTGTGCATCCAACTCAAGTGGCTCCTAAGGGTTCATAGGCAATGTTCAGAAGATCATAGATATTGGTCAGGAGAAGCAAAGCACCCAGAAACTGGTGTGTGCATATGTAGAACTTTTCAAGTGAGATCAGATGGAATGAGTGGGCAAGAATGGACATCGTTTGCTACACCTGTTCCCCTTCCTCTCTGAGACAGCACACCTACTTCGCCATGGAATAAACAAGACCCTCAACTCTACATATCTGAGTTGTCCAAGGTTGTCTAACTCAGCACCTGCGGGCTGTATGATGCTGGATAAGAATGTAATGTCTCTGACAGATTCCTGTATTACTCAGTCCTGTCCCATGAATCATTTTCACTTAAATAGTAGAATTTTGTAAAAGAACAACACTTTAAGGAAGAAGGGACGGACCCTGTTAGAATACTACCATCCACACAATATAAGTTTGTTTAGGAACTTCATTCTGGCTGCAAAAGGGATTTAAGGTAACTTGCCTCATACAGGGAAAGATGGAATAGGTTAAAATTAGGAGTAAAAGAATAAAGAGAAATAGGCAAGAAAACTAAGCATAGCTAGGATGAAACTAAATGTGCATATTATAAATACTTATGTGCCCAAAAATTATTTTGTGAGAGTTGGCAACCAAAGGAAGATTTTTAAAACTCTGCTTGTTACATAGTTCACAGTGCTTATAAGCTATACATAGATTAGCTCTATTCTCATTGCTGGGAACAGACAGGACTCTCTCCCCAAGATCCTCGAGAAGAACACAATATGCGATGTAATGATTGTGGTGCTGAACAATACCCCACATCCTCTCAGTAGATTCTGTGATGAGTACCGTGACATGTTTCTTACAGTAACCCTCAATCCAGTTTAATGGTCTCCCACTAAGACACAATTTAATAAAAGTGCAAGGCCATAAAAATGATCCTCTAAGGAACTGATTGGCTGTAGTCTGGTACAAGCTTACAAAGACTGACCTTAATCTGGGAGTCCATTTCAGCCTGTTTGGTGGAATGTAGGGATGGCATATCCATCAGGCCATTCTTGGTTGTATCCCTCGGTGGAGCTTTGGTAAGTATTAGTCAGCAAAGAGTTTCAGATTACATTGCCTGACAAGCACCTGGGGGACCGTTTTATTCCATGTAGCCAGTTAAAAACAGACCCATGTGACTGGTAGGCAATCGAGTTGGGGCTGGCTGACATGAGACTTACCAGTTAATTTCTAGGCCACGTCTGTCCTTTGTCAGTCACAGTGCTGCTCCCTGCTCGGGGGGTGGGGGGCATGGACATTTATAATATAGATGATATCATTAGAAGGTCTCGGTAGTAATGGGGCAGGGGGTACACCCCTTGTTCCCAAAAGGTCTTTGTGCTTTGTTGAACCATTTTATTAGCACAAGCCTCCTGATATTATCAGTTTCTTGGTATCCAAGGACTTTGATCTTTTTGGTCCCCTGGTGCCAAATAGTCTGTGACTTTAATTTCTTTCTTGTAGAGCTCAAATTTTCTTATCTTGTGAGGCTGAGGAAACTGATAGTTCTGGCCTTCCCAAGCTGACCTTATCTCATACGATTTTAGACACGCACCACAGTGATAACCCTTTGTCTGGGCAGAGTGGTGGGAGGCCTGGGGGAGGGGGGAAGGCTTAGGCACAGGATGCTCCTTCCATCACTCTGTGTCGATACATCTCTCTTCCCTGGGGAGCTTACACCGCAGTGTCGTCAGCACACTAAATCATAGGGTCTCAGGAATTATCTTATGTTGATTTCATCTAAGGATAGGTGAGAGAATGTTTTTAAGAGACTGACCTGTGACTTTGAAATCTCAAATCACTCTGCACAAATAGGCACCAATTCTGCCTAATATGTAAGATGGCATTGATATGCTGCTGAGGCCATTTCTCACTACTTGTGTGACTCAGGGAAGTAACTCTGTTACTCTATTTTCTCTACGCTAAGTGGGGACGGTGATACTTTTTCTCAGGGTTGTTTTAAATATTTAGGGCATTAACGATAAGTAAAGTGCCATCTCAATAAAGTACCTGCCACCCACTATCTCTATTTATATCAAGATATTTAATAGTTTCCCCTCATTTAATAAATTCTTTATTGATCTCAACATTATATAACATCATAATCCCTGTTTTCTCTTGGATAGCATATCGGTCAATCATCAAAACTTTATTTAATTTTAAGTGTATCCCTGGAAGAGAGCATTTGGCTGGATACAACTTTCTGATCCAATCTGTGAATCTTTTTCTTTAAGAGGGGGATTTAAAGTTTTTAGATTATATTATAAAATACATGTTTGGATTTGTGTCATCTCTATTTTATAGATTATCCTTTACTTTTTGGTACTGTTTCCTTTGTTTAACTTTGTTATGCCACTATCTGTTTCCTCTTTTCTTTTTTACTTTTTTTATTGTTTTTTACTTTTTTAAACTTTTTCCCCCTCTACTGATCATCAATTTGGAAGAAAATATATCAGCTTTGTTCTTAGATCAAACTAAGTAAACTTATCTGTAAATAAAATGTCATAACTTATAGTTCTAAATTTGCCAACTTTAGAAATGAAACAATATTTATGCCCCTGCCACCTACAAAAGATGAGATAGTCTGTTTACATTACCTGCCTCATCTTTAATTTTTTGTTTGAATTTTAGAAGAGCAAAAGGAGTCTCCCAATCTATTATTATAAAATTATCCTTTTAATTTGGGGGGTTTTCTACTGTAGCTTTTGTTGTTGTTGTTTATTTATTTATTTTGAGAGAAGGAGTGGGAGCAGCATGAGTGGAGGAGGGGCAGAGAGAGGGAAAGAGAATCCCAAGCAGGCTCCATGCTGTCAGCACAGAGTCCAATGTGGGGCTCAGTCTCACGAACCATGAGATCATGACCTGTGCCAAAATCAAGAGTCAGCGGCTTAACCGACTGAGCGACCCAGGTGCCCCATAGCTTTTTATTTTTAAGAACATAATTCTTGCTTTGTGATCACAATACTACAGTTATTTTAATTTTCTTTATTTTTTATAATGTAAATGTTAAATATTTAATATCTAAATATTAAACAATACACTACTGCACAAGCAATAAGCCCAACAAGAAATCAAATGGTAAATCAAAATATGTCTCAAAAGAAAAGAGAAAGAAAATACAGTATTCCCAAACCTATGGGATTCAGCAAAAGCATATGTTAGAGTGAAATTTATGCTATAAATGCTTGTATGAAGAAAAAAGTTCAAAGAAACAACTAACATTATACCACAAGGAACTAGAAAAAGAAGAAACTTAGCTGAAATTTAGTAGCAGAAGTAACTAATAAAGAGAAATCAGAAATAAATAAAATAGAGACCAGAATAAATAATAACGTAACATTGAAAGTAATGGCCAGTTTTTCCAAAATAAATGAACAAAAATGGCAATGCTTTAACTACATTAACTAAGAAAAAAAGAGGCAGAAAACTAAAAAAAAAAAAAAAAAACAAACCCAAAATGAGTAATGGAGGAAAAAAACAAAACAAATAACCACAGAAATATAGAGTGTTATAAGAGATTACTATAAACAATTACACAAGAACAAATTAGATAACTTAGAAAAAAACCCACAGATAATTCCTGAAAGTGCACAAGTTACCAAGATTGAATCATGAATCTTAAATCCAAGAAATAGGAAATCTTCTTAGACCAATAACAAGAATGAAGATTGAATTAGGAATCAAAAATCTCTCAACACAAAAAAGCCCAAGACTACATAGTTTCCCTGGTGAATTCTACCAAACATTTAAAAAAATAATTAATGACAATCTTTATCCAAATCTTACAAATAATGGAATAGAGGGGACACATTCATACCATTCCATGAGGCCAGTATTACCCTGATAGTGAAGCAGGATGAAAACAATACAAGAACAAAAGAGTCTAGTTTGTCTGATATAAGTATTGCTAGTCTGACTTTCTTTTGACATCCATTTCTGTGATAAATATTTCTCCACAGCCTCATTTTCAATCTGCTGGTGTCTTTAGGTCTAAAATGAGCCTCTTGTAGGCTCAAGATATACAATTAATTTTAACCTATCTCCTTGTCTCCTTTTATTTTGAATTTCTGAAATCTGAGTGAAACCTAAAATCTATATGTACTTTTGATAGACATATTTAATTGATAGTGCATCTTACATTCAACAACTTCTTTGGAATGAGGAATATTACAGAGACGGATAAAAAAAAAATAGGTGCATAGGGGCGCCTAGGTCGTTCAGTCGGTTAACCAACCAACTTCTGCTCGGTCATGATCTCACGGTTTGTGAGTTTGAGCCCCGCATTGGGCTCTGGGCTGACAGCTCAGAGCTGAGATCCTGTTTTGGATTCTGTGTCTCCTTCTCTCCCTGCCCTTCCCCCACTCGCATTCTCTCTCTCCCTCTCTCTCTCTCTCTCTCTCTCAAAAATAAATAAACATTAAAAAATTTTTTTTTAAAAATAGGTGCATAGATTAAATATATCACTTTTCTGGGATGCCTGGGTGGCTCAGTATGTTAAGCAACCAACTCTTAATTTCAGCTCAGGTTACAATCTCACAGTTCTTGGGGTTGAGTCCGAGTCCTGTGCTGACAGTGTGGAACCTGCTTGGGATTCTCACTCTCTCCCTCTCTCTGCCCCTCCCTCAACACACATGCTCTCTCTCTAAAAGCAAATAAATAAACTTAAAACATACCACTCTTCTTATTGTCTCAAACTACATCTATTCTGATATAATTAATAATTAAAACATAAGCCCATAATTAAGTCGACAAAGGAAGCAGTGTACTTTAGGGAAGAGCAAAAGCAGGCCTTGGAGTTAAGGTAGCTGTGAATATTGGCTCATTATCATTTGAATACATTCTTTACCATTTTTAACATCTTTGAGCCTCAATATTCTCACCTGTAAAATGGAGACAATAATACATATTTAATAGGGATTAAAATAACATCTAGTTAAGGCTTGGCGCCTAGTAGGTAGTCAAACTATAACTACACTTTCTGAGCTAGCAATGTGCTAAATTTTGCGAGGGTTACAAAGATAAGTGGAAGGAAAGAAAAGCATAATTTTTGATTATTTATTTTGTATTAGGCTTTGCGGTTATTATTTTATGTGGGTTCATCTTAATTTTCCTAAAAATCTGAGGAAGTCTTTTAATATCCCCCTTTAACACATTTAGAATTGTGGCTCAGAGAAGTTAAATGCTTTATCCGGAGTCAGGTTTTGTCCTGAAACAACTCGTGTTCTAATTGGAGACATAAGTAGTATTTCTCTGAAGATCAAAGAAGCTGTACAGTATAAAAAAAAGTATCATAAGTGATTTCAATTTTATGCGGAATCTAAAAAACAAAACCAACTAACCAACAAAGAAACAAGCAAAATACAGACTCTTAAATATAGAGAACAAATTGGTGGTTTCCAGAGGAGAGATGGATGGGGGGATGGGTAGAATAGATAAAGGAGATGAAGAGGTACAAACTTTCAGTTATAAAATAAATAAGTCACAGAGATGAAACGTACAGCATAGGGAATAGAGTCAGTAATATTGTAATAACATTGTGTAGTGATGGATGCTGATTCCATTGACTGTGGCAAACACTGAATAATGTATAGAATTGTTGCTCTGATATGTTGTACACCTGAAACTAATATAACATGGTATGTTAATTATTTTTTTTAATATTTTTTATGTTTTTTATTTATTTTTGAGAGAGAGAGAGAGAGAGACAGCATGAGCAGGGCAGGGTCAGAGAGAGAGGGAGACACAGAATCAGAAGACAGGCTCCAGGCTCTGAGCTGTCAGCACAGAGCCCAATGTGGGGCTTGAACCCACAAACTGTGAGATCATGACCTGAGCTGAAGTCAGACGCTCAACCGACTGAGCCACCCAGGCGCCCCATATTTTTAAAAATACCATAAGGGCAAGTATGGGATCTCTAATTGAGTCAATACAGATGATAAGAACCGGGAATTTAGGAAGAGCGATCTTCCTGGTTTAAAGTGTGTATCAATCTGGATAGGTTGCCTTCTGATGCAGCTCACATACTTTAGTGGTTAAAACACAGATTAAAAAAAACTTTTAATGTTTTTCATTTATTTTTGAGAGGCAGAGACAGACAGAGCATGAGCAGGGAAGGCGCAGAGAGAGAGCAAGATAGAATCCAAAGCAGTCTCCAGACTGAGCTGTCAGCACAGAACCTGAAGCAGTTCTCGAACCCACAAATCATGAGATCATGACCAGAGCCAACGTTGGACACTTAACTGACTGAGCTGCCCAGGCACCCCAAAACACAGATTTCTTTTTTAACTCATGGCCTTCACAGGTTGGACGCATCATAGCTTAGAAAACCACGTTGATGGAGAAGCCATCGTCTTCAATGTTGTTGGCTTCCATGCCAAGAGGTACAAGCTCTGGAGAGTCTTACAGTTAATTAAATTAATCAAATGCTCAGGGACTGAAATATTGTGGCCCAGAGTCACTTCCATTTTCAAGTCGTCAGACAGAACCTTTGCAAACACAACGTGGGCGGGAAGCACAATTCTACCATGTGCCTGGGAAGAGGGCAATTTGGAAATATTTGGTGAATGACAGTAGTGATTAACACCCTATGATTCTTACAAGAGTCTAACATAACTTCTTTTTAGTGATTTAATATTTTCAAAATACCGTATTTTCTAAATATTACTTCTGGTTGAAGATCCCACTACTGATAAAAACCTTTGTGAATTTTTGCAAGCAAATGTTTATTACTTAAGTCAGCTACCTATGCACATGAGATGCCTTGCTCACAACCACCCCTGCTGATTATCTTCCAAACCTTTATGACACACCTGTGGTTACTGGTAGCCACTAGATCTATCCAAGACGCTGCTTCTTATCATCCTCTGAACAGACGTCCCATTCCAGGTACTTGTTTATCCTAAAAAGATTTGTTGAGAAGTTGCTGTTTACATAGTATTTATAGACACCTTGGAAATGACAAAATAATACATAATCATACTAGAAAACTTTATTTTAGCATCTACCATCTAGGTTGTTGCCTCAGCCAAAGCTAGAGGAAGTCATCCTGAACTCACCATACATGTCATCCGTCATCAAACTCTTTTGATATCACATTTTTAAGACAATTGCCTGCACATTGGAATCATCTGGGATAGTTTAAAAAACACTGGTGTCTGGGTCCCACATCAAGAGAGTATTATGTAAATGGTCTTGAAAAAGGTCTGGCCAGTGGGATTTCTATAAGCTTCCAGATGATACTTATGGGCAGTCAAGTTTGAGATCCAGGAGGTCTCGGTTCTGTCTACCGATCTCTATTCCCACCTCTGGTGAAAACCCCTTTAATCTCTAATGTGGATTGTTTCAGTAATCCCCTCTCTGGTCTCCTTGGTTCAGCCTGGATCAGAGCCCCCAGGGCCGTGTTGTTGTGCCCTGAACATCTCCCGTCAAGGAACTTATATAGATTGCATCAATATTGGCTCTTAATCATCGTTTCCTCTTTTAGACTATGAGCATATTAAGGGCAACAATTAAGATTTGTCATATTCCTGACCCATAGTTCAGGATATGGCACATAAAGTATGTTCAGTAAACATTTATCGAATGAATACGAATGAGTGAATGTTCAGCAAACCCTGGGCATTAAACCAGCACACAAATGAATAAGACAGAGGCTCTCTATAGTAATAGTATAGTAATAGTCTGGTGGGGGAGATGGACATTGAAACACTCAATGCAATAGCAGAAAGGGCTATTATAAGAGATGGAAATGTTGTTTCTCAAGTTTGGGGATTAAATAAGGTAGCAGAAAATATTGCCAAAATTATCCTGCTATATGGATATTCCATAATTTGCTCCCAGTAATGAGATCATTGATATGCTATTTAAAATAGGAAAGGTGGAAAGGAATTGAGAATAGAATATGGGGGTGGTTTCACATTTCTAGTCTTTTAACATAGTCTTCATGACCCTCTGGCTCCCAGATCACTTTATCGACCATTTCTTTTGTACCTGTGTGCCCAGAGGCCCCAGGACACCTACATATTTCCACAGACATCCGAGAAACCATATAAGCCAATGGCAAAATGCACGAACAGATTTGTCTGTTCTCCGTACAACTTCTTGTATCTCAGCTGCAAACCAACCTTCCGAGCTCTGTTCTGTGATCTGAGCTGAAACTGTAAACGAAATGTCCCCTTTGCCAGCTGGCTTCCTATTAGGTTCTGTCAGCAGGGGGCACAGGAGGGAGAAGGTAAGGCAGAAGTTTAGGGACAAGGAACTTGCTCCTTCTTGTCAGCTTGCCCAGCCTCTCACTGTTACTATGGCAACAGCCCTTTGGTTGGCTTCAACATCCACCTTCTTTTTTTCACATCCTGAACTAGCCTCCTGAGTGGCTCTTCCCACTGTTTACGCATCAGTCCCAGGGAAGGATTCAGACTGATTACTTGGGTAATGTGCCCATCCTCTGGGCCAATCTGTTTGCAGAAAGAAGAAGTTCTATGATTGGTAGGGCTTCTGGGACACGCCTACCTCTGTGGTTAAGTGTGGGGTCTACCTGGGACTGGAAGAAGAGCCGTGAAAAAGGTATTGGAAGGCAAAAATATAAGCTACACAGTCAACTGTAAGGTTAAAGGGGGAAAATAATATTCAACTTCCAAGGAGTCTTAGATATTAGATAAGCTATCAGTTTCAAGTAGCCATAATTCCCCTTTCGCACAGGGCTTCGGGTTCCTCGTGCTACTCGCCATTAATTGCCATACCACGTCTCTAGGGGCTCCCTGACATACCCGGGTTGACATAGGTTCCAGAGGCTAAGGCCCTGTTGGGGCCGGATACACAGAGGCACGTTCAACATGCTAAGGAAGCCAAGAAGCATGAATAAGTAATGGCTTGCTGGAGTCCAGAAAGGCGTTGGCAATGTCATTTGAGTTGGATCCTGAAAAATAAGGAGGCATTTAGCAGTCAAGGAAAGGGAAAGTGCACTGTAGAGGATATTCTGGGTTATGAAAACAGCAAGTGCAGGAGAAATGGAGGCATGAAAAGGCATCATGGGTTTTGGAGAATCAATTTACGTGGCTGAGCATAACATGTATGGGGGTAGGGGTGGGGTAATACGTCTGCAAAGACAGATTGTGGCCAGACTGTGATGAGCCTAGGCTGCTACCAGTTCTTTCAGAAAACATCTGCTTCCCGTGTGCTGGCCAAAGCTACAACCATTTTCACACAGTCTTCATTACGGACTTCCTTTTTATGGATGCCTGGGATCAGTTTGCTTCAAAGGGTACACAGTCCAGAGAGATGATGCCGGGGAGGTGAAGTGGGTAGGCGTGAGAAAGGATGCTTTCAAATTTGTTACCTGAGCACATTTCAGATTTGGGTAAAATATCTTCAAGCTGTTACAAAGTACAGCGAGCTTTTCATCCTTTGCGTTTCTGCACCTGCATGTATCCTTGCCCGCCGCTGGGTCAGGCTCCGTGAAGCCCCGGAAATGGAAGCAGAAAATCGGACTGGGAAATCAGGGAAGAGAACAAATCTGCCTGAGGCCGACTCATCTCAAAATTGAAATATGTAAACAAAGTTCAGCTGCAGTGGATCGGGGAGTACAAATAGCTGTAGGCATTGGAACAATAACGAGGCTGAAAGGGATGCAGGGGGCATATACATTATTTTTAACTAAAATATAAAGGACAAGACAGAGGGGGGAAAACAGCCTTTTAGAAATGTGTCAGGGGAAACATTATCACCATCCCCACACTGCTGCATATCTTTCTGAACCGCTGACAACTGGTTTCCCCAGGCTGGGTTTAAAGCTGTTTATGATTATCTTCACCCTGCTTTTATGGTTAATTAATTATACCTTTGCCTGCTACTGCCACCAGTATGGAAAGTAGAGACAGGAGAAAGAGATGATGATTAAAGGCTGTGTGAAAATTCACAATTGCCTTAGCTACATGGTGCAGGAAACGGAAAGATGACTTGGAAATAGCCCTGGCCTCAGGACTAGGAGGGCGTGGCTTCTTGCAAAGTGCAGGATGGGTAAGGGAGGGGCCATCTCATCTTGGTTGGTCCAGACATGTCTGGTTTTAAAACTGAAAGCCCCACTTCCAGAGAGCTCCCTGCCCCCAGCAAACAGAGAGTTGGTCACTCTGGGGAGGGTTGGAGACCTAGCTGGCTATCATTCAATAAGCCGGTGAAGCAAGCCAGTGGTTTGTGGAGGAGGACCACCCCAGAAATGGTGCAAAGATGTGAAAGTCGGCCTAAAGGAGGGGCACAATGCCCTAGGAAGCACCTAAATAGGCAGTCAGAGAGATTATAAGAATGAACTAGTGAGCCTCAAGCCTCAAGAATCCAGGACAAATAATACTTATCAGTTCAAGCAGGTAACCCACGGTCTTGGATGGAGTGGGAGTGGGCTGTATATCGGGTTGAAGTTCTAGAGAAAGACTTTAATCCTTGAACAAGGGACTCATGATACCAAGAAGGGACACACTTGTAGGGTGAGGGTATTGAGTTTTTAGGCTGGTGTGCAGGGAAAGAGCAGAAGTTTGGATAACTTAGAAGTGTTTGTTGGCTTCCCATTGTCCTGAGGATAAAACCCAAGATCCTTATTTGGAAATGGAGAGTTCTCTGACATGTTCTCAGCTCTTTGCTTATCATTCTCCCAGTCTGGTCATATTAAATTAGTGGTGGTTCCTCAAATGCACCAGGTTCTCTTTCTCCCCTGGCTTTTGTGTATGGAGGTTGGTTTTCCTGGAGTGTGTTCCACTCATACTGATTTCTCCTCAAATATCCCCTCCCCTCCCATCCTACCCCAATCATTCCCTGAATTCTTATTCTAGGTTATAACCTCTCCTCTGAGTAGAATGCAGGCGGACCACTTTCCAGTTTTGCTGGAAAAGTTCCACACAGCCAAGACAATGCCCCAGAAGGTCGAACTCACCTGCTGAGTCCCCTTGGGACTCACTGGGGTCTGTAGGAATAGTTTCAAATGAGCGTGAATAACAGCTGATTGCACTATTGCAGCTCCAGATCCCTTAGATTTATCAAGCAAGAGTTAAGGCTCTAGTTGAAGGGTTTTTTTCTCAGCACTATTAACATTTTGGTAGAGGTGAAAGGATGGGGCAATTAAGAGAAGGTGAGCCTGTTCCGTGCATATTAGAAGGTATAGTGGCATCTCCAGTTTCTACCAGCTAGATGCCAGTAGGATCTCCCAAGTGTGACAACCAAAAATGTCTCCAGACATTGTAGAATATTCCCCAGAGGACATAATTTTTCCCAGGTTGAGAACTATTGCTCTGGTCTAAAGGACGACCCTATACAACACTGGCAAGACCCTTACTGAGCAGAATCCTAGTGTCCTATACCCATGAGCAGTTAATATATATGGTGTATGGGCTCAGTGAAGACTGGTAGAGAACTTCAGGTGATTATCACACTGCCTGCCCTATGTGACTTTACTTGCTGACCTGTGATCTACCTTGAATCAACCGCACAGCCCTATTTTGCTACTTAAAAAATGGATCCACGGGGCACCTGGGTGGCTCAATAGGTTAAATGCCCAACTTCGGCTCAGGTCATCTCATGGTTGGTAAGTTCTAGCCCCACATCGGGCTCTGAGCTGTGTCTTCCCCTCTCTCTCTCTCTCTCTCTCTCCCTCTCTCTCTCTCACTGCCCCTGCCCTACTTGTGCTCTCTCTCTCCCTCAAAAGTAAATAAACTTAAAAAAACTTACTATAAAATGGATCCTCCCTCTTTTCACTGTAATATAAATCTAATGGAGAAGCTAGGTACTGGAAATTCTATAATCAGTCTATGGCTAAGTGTATGTGTGGGTCTCTTCTAAACACCTTAGAGTAGCAGCCAGTATGTTTTTAATTGATGATTTTTGTATTTCTCCCATCCAGGGTCTAGAATGGAGCTTTGTGCAGGATAGACAATTCAATAATATTTATCAAGTCACAGTTAAAAGTCAAAAGAATATTTGGAAGCTTTGATGATCAGGAAACAAGATGGAACTAACTCACTTGATCCAAGGCAAGAGAAAAGCCACTTTTCTGTGAAGTATGGTGCTCAGTATCCAAATCTCCTTCTTGGGCAGAATTACAGGCTTAGCCTGGGAGTTGTGAGAAATGCAGAACCTCAGATCTTCCCCATCCGAATCTTCATTTTCAGAGATCTCCAGGTGATTCCTGTGCACATTAAGCTTTTTTAAAAAATATAGTTTATTGCCGAGTTGGTTTCCATATAACATCCAGTGCTCATCCCAACAAGTGCCCTCCTTCATGCCCATCACCCATTTTCCTCTCTCCCCCACCCTCCATCAACACTCAGTTTGTTCTCAGTATTTGAGTCTTTTGTGGTTTTTCTCCCTCCCTCTCCTTAACTGCACCAGAATTCTTCTCAAAGCTAGAAGAAACAATCCTAAAATTTGTATGGAACCACAAAAGACCCCAAATAGCCAAAGTAATATTGAAGAAGAAAACCAAAACAATCCCAGACTTTAGCCTCTACTACAAAGCTGTAATCATCAAGACAGTATGGTATTGGCACATTAAGCTTTAAGAAGCATAGTTGTATAGCACAGACTTTGTATCTGTGGAGTCGAGGTCCAAGTCTTTGACTTTTCAGCTATGCAGTCTTAGGCAAAACATTTACTCATTCAAGCCTCACTGTTTTTATCTGCAAAATGGGAATTTTGATAGATATTACGTGCTAGGATTGTGATGTTCAAATTAAAAAAAAAAAGAAGGAAAATGGACACAAATCACACTGCCTAACTTTATACAGTAAGAATTAAATTGTTATTCTATGTTGTGATTCTCTGAAATTTCTTTCTCCCCACTCAGGAAAAATCAGAGTCTGGACTCTGGACAATCCATCACCTGCTATCTAGCTCATAAGTTGAAGATTGACCAAATCATTTACTCTTCAGCTAGATGTTGAGAAATACCAAGCCAACCTTGGTTAAAAAAAGTTTTCACCCTTTTATAAATATGATGTATATTTTAGAAGTGTGCACCTTGGGAACAAAACTCTATAATAAGGTTAATGAGAAAAGAAGCAACACAAATCTGTTTTCATCACTGTTAAACAGAGCTTAAATCACAGCACAGGGGGAAACAGCTGCTCTGGAAGGCAGCCTAGAAGCAGATCAGTAGAAGCTGATTATTTATTAATGAGAGGGTTTTAGCAGTAAGCCCTGGTGGAAAACCCACCAGACTCAATTCTGCAAGCCATCCGCTGAAGAAAGGGTGTTTATGAATCACTTGATTGATGTAAAAAAGTTTAAAAACAGATTTTTTCTAGCACCCTGGAGGCTGTCATGTACTACTGCTCTCTTATCTGTTCATGTTAAGAAAATAGAATCCTTCAGTAAGTAAATGTGTGTACTACTTAATTAAACTCACTGCCGGGCTCTGTGTTGGGGCTAGTGGTCACCCAGGAATTATTGGACTGTTGTATCCTGCCTTCCCTCTCACCTACCTCCTCCTGGTGCTTCTACTCAGTAGGAGCATCGTGGTAAGTGCTTTGTATTTTCTTGTTGTACCCCCTTTTTAGATAAGGGAAATGAGGCTCAGAAAGCTTTAGTCACTTGTCCAAGGTCTTCTAGCTTGGAGGACTGTATTTAAATCTGCGTTCTGAGTGACTCCATAGCTTACCCACATGTCCACTGACACAACATAATGTAGGTGTAGTTCGTAAAGACTAACCATAGTGGCGGTTCTTACCATTTGTCCTCAGACCAGCGTCGTTAGCATAATCTGGGAACTTGTTAGAAATGCTCATTTTCATGCCCTGCCACAGACCAACGGAATCAGGAACTGTGGGAGTTGGACCCAAGAAGCCCTCTGATGGACGCTAAAATTTGTGAGCCACTAGCATGTAGGCTGTATGCTAAACACTCAAATTTAAAAATGGGGAAAAGATAGATTCCCTGACCTCAGGGAGTTCAGAGTCTGGCAGAAGAGACAAGCCTGCAAACACAATCCTAATCATATATTATTGGTGCATTATAAGTGCAGTGAGGAGATAAAACCTGAGAAATGAGGAAAGTAAAAAATGAAGGCAACTAGCTGGAAGGGACAGGAAAAGCTTATTGTGGAAAGGTGGTGCTTGGACTGAATCTTAAAACATGAGAAGTCCCTGGCCACAGCGACAACAGGAGAGAGTATTCCAGGCAAGGGGACCACATAAACAAAAGGTGAAATAAATCATGGGCATATGAGAAAGAGCAGTTACATGGGGAGTGGGGGGGTGCAGGAGTGATGAAGGAGGTGATGAGTTCACTGAGCAGGCAGCAGGCTTCCCTCTGTCATTCCACAGCTTGACCCCCCACCTCCTGAAGCTGGGGAGTCAGAAGCCTTGGCTTGGAGAGCTTTTATAGTCGTTTGTCACTCTATGGCATTTATGACTGGCCTATGGTCCCAGATGAGGGGCACCGTATATCACAAAGGCTTGTTCTTCATGAGCTATTGAACACCCAGTAATTCATGCATGTTATTTATACCACACACTTTTCTCCTCCTTCTTAAAGTCCCCATGCCACTGACACCTGCTAGTAGACGTCAAGCTGTCCAGTGGATAAAATGTTGTTTGACAAAGGCTCTACGGCTAGGGATGTCACTCATGGTTTATATCATGAATTCTAACTCAATTCTTTGTTTCCCACGTCATCTATCAGTGAATAATATACCCACATCGTAAGACTTTGTTCTATATTTTCCAGGTCAGTATTCTAACAAGGGGCATGGGTTATATTTCAGCACTTAAAATAAAATAATGGTGCTACACTCATCCTGGAATAGTGAAAAGAATGTGAGATTGAGGATAAGAGAGACAAGGGTTGTAGCCTCAACTCTGTCCTTTCCTGCCGCGTCCATTAAATCACATTTGAAGCTCCGCTTATTTTTAATCTTGCAGGGCCTCAATTTTTCTTATCTGTGATGTTGGGTTGCTACACAATTAAATGATACAGTATTGGTGCCTGGAACTCAGTAGCTGGTACTCCTTCCCTCTTCAGTATGTGTGTCCGACTTACAGCGTTGGAGAGATTGCTTCAAGCCGTTTCTCAAGGTTGATATGAGTTACCCACTGAACAATTCCATGCCACTGAAGACAGTTCTAATACTATAACCAATCACCAGGAAGAATGAACTGCTTTTTCACTATCTAAGCTGCTGTATAGCCATATACCCCTGAGCCTCATTCCATATTCTGGTTTGAGTGCTCCCAGTTTGCAAACTGTTTTTTTGGTATGTACGCAATAAACTCTTACTAATTACTGCTTTAGTGATTCATTGGTTTTACTTCTGTTATTTCTAAACTTTAAACCATCCAAATAAAATTTGTCCTCCCAAGAGACACAGGGTCACTTTGACTTCTTGATAAGGACTCTTAGGGATTCAGATGCTGTTTCAGGTCAGGCCAGGCAACATATCTAGGGGCTTCGGCGCAGCTTATATCCTATCTCTGCCTTCACCTTTTACAGATGAGGAAGCCAAGCTCAGAAGTTTTAAGATTTTATTTTAATTTATGTTTGAGAGACAGAGAGAGAGAGAGAGAGAGAGAGAGAGCATGAGCAGGGGAGAGGGGCAGAGGGAGAGAGGGAGAGAATCTGAAGCAGGCTCCATGCCCAAGGCAGAGCCTGACACAGGGCTTGATCCCACAATCGTGAGATCATGAGCCAAAATCAAATCAGACACTTAGCTGACTGAGCCACCCATGTGCCCCAGAGGTTTTAAATGAGTTAGCCAGATTCACTTAGCTGTTATTTGGCCAAGCCAGGATCAGACCCATTGCCCGATTCTATCTCTCTTTCTATTATAAACACATTTTGGCCAATTGTTTCATGTGTGTAAGCTTTCTCTCCCTACCAGACTGCCAGGTTCAGTACAGTGCTCAGAATATGTGTCCATGATTTGCTATCATCTATCAGATAACCTTTTGCGATATGCACCCATATTTCTGTGACAAGCCCACTGAGTTTTCCCTGGGCGTCGGGTTACAGAGGAATGGAAAAGGAGAGAATCCTATAGTACAATGGAATCACAAGAAGATGGTCCAACATGAATCCCACCCTTGCCTCTACCTGTAGCTCTCTGAGAGGGGAGGCCAATAATCAGATGACCACATATTCCTAGTTGTGGTACGAAATCTTATATACTGTAAACTGGGAGGGCTTCCAAAGGTATGACTGCAAGTTTCCCTCCCCACTCTGCTCTTGTGGACAAGGTCCCCTCACTAAACAACCTCCTTCTTCAAAGGACCAGGCACAGTTCCTGCTCATCTCTGGACAGCAGGTTTCGGTTTATGCCAGTCTTTGGAATGACTCAAACAAGCCAATCACATCCTCTTACAGGAACAGGGGGGACCCCTTCTTCCTGCTACTGTAAAGCCTGCCTCCCACAGACTTTACTGTTTATCGGGTTCCTGAGTGAAACCCACACATGACCTTGCATGGCATGCAATGTCCTTAAGTGGCTTGCAGTGTTCTTCTCTCCTGGGCTGTGATTATGTGAATAAAAAATTGTTTCATCTGGGCAGTGTTGGATGTCATGACCTCAACCATCCTCATAACCACGGGATAGGGATCCCTCCCTCACTAACTGGGTAAGTAAAAGACCATTAAAATACCAGCTCAAAGGCATGGCTGGGTGGGTCAGTCAGTTAAGCATCCTACTCTTGATTTCGGCTCCGGTCATGATCTCATGATTTCATGAGTTCAAGCCCTGCATTGGGCTCTCTGCTGACAGTGCAAAGCCTGCTTGGGATTCTCTTTCTCTCTCGCTCTCCACCCCTCCCCTGCTCACACTCTCTCCATCTGTCTCACAAATAAATAAACTTAAAAAATACCAGCTCAGATCCAAGTCTGTGTCCCATCCTCAAAGTCAGGTCACCAATTCTCTGTTGGTTCTGCTGTAGAAAGAACACTGTCCAGGATGGCACAACTGGCTCAGCTGTTGAATCTGTATATGCTCCAGGCTTCTCTCTCTGTAAAAGAGAGTGACTGAAATATGCAAGTGGGTTTCAAACGAGTTGTTAGCCAGGGAGCCCTCTGCTCAATTAAAATCTAAGCGAAGTTCTAAGAAGACAGAAGCAATGTTCTCAGTGGTACCTAACACTCTGCTCACACACTACCACCTGTTGGTACCTGAGGAACCCCAGGGCTCCCCTGGGCTGAGATTGACAATCACATAACTAGGCATTTTCTAAGATTCTTCTTTTTTTTTTTATTTTTTAAATGTTTATTTATTTTTGAGAGAGAGACAGAGAGAGAGAGAACATGTATGAGCAGAGAGAGAGGGTGACACACAATCCCAAGTAGGCTCCAGGCTCTGAGCTGTCAGCACAGAGCCCGACGCAGGACTCGAACTGGCAAACTGATCTCTGGGTGAGATCATGACCTGAGACTAAGTCGGACGCTTAACCGGCTGAGCCATCCAGGCGCCCCCTAAGACTCTTCTTTTATGTTCCATAGGTTCTAGAATGTGAAAAGACACTCCCAGCTCTGCTATCTACTAGCTATGTGACATTGGGAGATTTACCTTAAATCTGTTGGCCTCAGATTCCACATCTATAAGACAAGAGAGGCAGGATAACAGTAAGAGTGACAGCAGCAGCAATAAAAGTAATAATGAGTAGTAACTGCTTATTGTGTTCCGGGCACCATTATAATAATTATTTTACAAGATTGTTATGCACCGAATGTTTGTGTCCACCACAAAATTCTTATATTGACACCCTATCCCAATGCGATGGTATTAGGAGGTGGGGACTTTGGGAAGGAATTCGGATTTGATGAAAGAGACTTTATGACCCTTCTATGAGTCACCGGGGAGTTGTCTGTCGTGTGAGGATTGCAGAACTCAACTGTGCCGGCACCCTGACTTCGGGCCCTCCGGCCTGCTGAACTGCGGACAATAAATGTCTGTTGTTTATATCCAGCCAGTTTTTGGTGTATTGTTATAGCAGCCAGAACAGACTATGATGCATGCATGAAGTCATTAATATCTAAGGTTCATTTCGGCTCAGACGCTGTTTTGCTGACTTGTCTGGCACTGGTAGGTTGAAAGAGAGAGCTGATTTTCTAAGAGGGCCACTCAGTGGCTCTCAGCCAGAGGTGCCAACTGTCAAGTCCATGTTTGAAATGTTGTATAGGCCTCCTTCTGAGGCAGCAACGATTAGCCTGGCCGGTGAGTTAGCCTGAAAGAAGGTTGCCCTGCAAACAGAGAGCTAGCCCTTACATGGTATAGCTTGAGGGGAATCTAGAAGTTTCCAAACCTCACAGCTTCCTCTCCCAATCAGATGTCACATCATCTTAGATCCCATCATTAAAGACCCTTCCTTGTGGGTGTCATTTTGTTCTCCCCACACACCTGCTTAAATGTGCCCTTGCCAAGTGACAATTTCCGTGGGATTCAAATTCAGTACATTCTTTCTGACTTTCTCGGCCATCACCCTCCTTTCTGGATTATAACACACAGAAAGTTTCAGTAAAGAAACTCCTTTAGTCTTCTGTTAGCAGAAAGTGATATTCGGTCAAGACCAAGGATTTTTAAAATTGGAATGATCTGGGGTCCAACGCCGTCTATAAGCTGAGAGCTCCCATATTCCCTTTTCAGAGCACGTATTTTCCCCGTGCTTCAGGGCGCATTCCAACTGCCTTCTTCACATCATCATTTGGAAGTGTAAGAAATATCACAAAATTATCACGACCTGAATCGAACACCATATTATCTGCCCTCAAACTTGTTCCACTTCCTCCTCCATTTTACCCGATGACAAACCAAACTTCCTAATGCCCAGCTCAGAGAGCTTGATGTTATCTTTTTTAAAAAAATTTTTAAAGTTTATTTTTTTTGAGAGAGAGGGAAAGAGCCCACATGCATGTGCATGCACAAGGTGGGGGGGGGCGCAGAGAGAGAAAGGGAGAGAGAATCTTTCTGCTTCACTGTCATAACACTTGGCTTCTATTCAAGTTTGGCTCATGGTTCCAGCACTGATGCTGGTGTTCTAGCCACCACATCTGCAATCCAGGCAGTAGGAGGAAGGAAGGGGAAAAGGTATTCCTTCCTGCCAAATCAGCTCTCTTTAAAGGAAATTTCTGGAAGCTCCCAGCCAATGATTTTCACTTATGTCTCCTTGACCACTTCTAGCAGTGAGAGAGACCAGGAAACACCATATATGTTTTTAATGACTTCAGGAATAGAATTTAGTGATTTATCACTTACATATAACACCCAGTGCTCATCCCAACAAGTGTCCTCCTTAATGTCCCTTGTCCACTTAGCCCATCCCCCCACCCAACACTTTGCCAGCAAACTTCAGTTTGTTCTCTATATTTAAGACTCCCTTATGGTTTGTCTCCTTCTCTGTTTTTATCTTCATTTTGCTTCCCTTCCCTTATGTTCATCTGTTTTGTTTCTTAAATTCCACATATGAGTGAAATCATATGATATTTGTCTTTCTCTGACTGACTTATTTCACTTAGCATAATACACTCTAGTTCTATCCACATTGTTGCAAATGGCAAGATTTTATTCTTTTTGATGGCCAAGTAATATTCCATTGTGTATATATACCACATCTTCTTTATCCATTCACCACTCGATGGACATTTGGGCTCTTTCCATACTTTGACTATTGTTGATGGCAGTGTTATAAACATCGGGGTGCACGTACCCCTTTGAATCAGCACTCCTGTATCCTTTGGATAAATACCTAGTAGTGCAATTGCCGGATCGTAGGGTAGTTCTATTTTTAATTTTTTGAGGAACCTCCATACCATTTTCCAGGTGGCTACACCAGTTTGCATTCCCACCAACAGTGCAAAATAGTTCCTCTTTCTCGGCATCCTCGCCGACATCTGCTGTTGCCTGAGTTGTTCATGTTGGCCATTCTGACAGGTGTGAGGTGCTATCTCCTTGTGGTTTTATTGGTATTTCTCCAATGATGAGTGATTCAATTTGATTATTTGTAACTTTACCCCCTTTCCCAAATATCTTAAAATTTTCTTCATGAATCAGTACTGAGTTTAAATACACTCAGAATTCATTTAGTTCTTGTCTGTGTTTCCACAGCTCTTTAATACTCTTCCCATTATAACATTCATCGCAATCAGCCTATTAGTTGATATCTTTGCATATGTACCGACACTTCCGCTAGATTATAATAAGAACAGGAATCCTGTTTGGAATTTTATATCTTATATCTTTAATGGCAGATATGCTGAAGCCACTCAGGAAACATTCGTTGAATTGCACTGAATTCCTTCTGAAAGCAAAGTGCTGGGTAAACGCCACAAAATTACAAGATCGTGGGAACACCTCAACTAAACTGCTTATAGATTCATAACTCAAAATGCCAGCTTTCTCCCCTGATTCTTGGTGTTTTCCAACCATTATCCCTTCTTTCTATTTACCCCTTGCTGGACTGTGTTGTCTTGACCCTCTCATTATGCAAAGTGCATGCTGCCTCATGTTCTCAGTGAATTCTCATAAATAGGGCATATATCTCCAACATCTGGCTTGCTCAGCACTAACCCTTTTCTGCAAACCTGACTGGCTTTGTCACATTGACATATGTCTATGAACACATCATTCACCTGTCCCTTCAGATTTGAACTGGTACTAATTAGCAAATAAATCAAACTGTATTTCCCATTAAACATGCTTTCATTTGTGACAGTATTTACTTGTTTGCATTTAGTAGAGGAAAACAGGGATGATAAACATTAGACACTATCTTTCTCTCATTGAAGATGAAAATAAAATTCGTTCAAGACAGAGGGGGACATTTTAAAAATTTTTGTATCTTGATATTGTCTAAAGGAAAAGATCGTGTACTGGAAGTAAGAGGTAACACCAATTGTAGCTACCAACTCTTAGGTAAGATGGGTCAGACAATATGCTGTTATTTCTGAGCCACAAAATATTACATTTTCAAGATTAAGAAAATTATTTTAAAAGAATTAAATATCTTGACCAAGGTCATAGAGATAATTTGAGGATTAGTTAGGCCTTAATGCAAAGTTGGCTTCATTTGTAATCTAGAACTCCCTTGGAAAACAATCGGTTGTATGAATGGGACTTCCACTTAATTGTTCTAGATTCATTTTCTTCAACTGAAAACTGGAGTGAACTAACTAGATGCTCTCTGTTTTTCTTCTTATGTTTTAGGGGTCCACATTCCTGTACCAAAAGCTATTTGAGGCAAGTTTGACTTAAAGCAAGGATGCAATTTGATGAATTCAATAATGGTGAGGATGATAACAATGATGATATATATAAAGAAACTCAACACCACATAGATTGAACAGGGAAATCCTGTTTTGTTTTGTTTTGTTTTGTTTTGTTTTTGCCAAAAATCAGAGCTAACATTATTTCTGCAAGTGAGCATGAAATTTAGCTCTGAAAACATGCAGGTACAATGGGAGAGTAAATCTGGGTCACACAATGTTTCTTCTTATTACCTAACACAACCACCACTCCCAAAACAGTGTCAGCAAAAAATCCATCAGCAGCAAATAAGCAAGAAACTAGATATAATGTTAGGCTCACAAAGAGTAGAAGTGGCCAGTAAGGAAGACCCTTCACAGCTCCTGCTTCCCATCCTAGTGATAGAAAAATAGGGAAAGTAAATAAAATTCTGAAAAGGATTATCAATACCTTCTAATCTGAAATTATTAACGGACAGACTAAGGAATTTTTTTTTAAATCCCTAGGACTAAAAACTGTACCCTTGAAGGTTTCAAGATCTTAGCAGAGGTACTTGCTCTCTCTTTCTCTTGCTCTCTCTCTCTCTCTCTCTCTCTCTGTCTCTTTGTCTCTCCCTCTCTGTATGTACACACACACACACACACACACACACACACACACACACACTGCTGGTAGGAGTCACAATATTTTCCTCAAGATCCCTGGTGAACGGGGAGAATGATCAAAACTTAAGCATATCAACTCATGGAAATAAGATATACCCTTTCAACTACGGGATATACATGATGATGTAGGGAAATAAAAATATTTCAGAAAAGAAAACAATACTCTAACATAAGTGAAACTACAGAGCCTTGTGGAGATTGCCCTCTCCCTCCCACTGAAACAACCTCGCTTCAGAATAGATTGATGAGAGCGCAAACAGATTCCAGATACCTTAGGAGTTCAAGAGAAAGCCAGAGCTGAGCAAGACAGACTTGAGAAAAATATTCAACAAAGTAACATGACCTTCGATGCAAAATTAACTATAGCTAAATACTCAAATATGCACCCAGGAAATGAGTATGGTATGAAAAAGATTAATGCAGTCTGGAAAAAAAAAACATAACCCAAAGGAAAGAAAAACATTTCCTCTAAGTGTTCATATATATATATTTTTTTCAATAACCAAGAGTTCAAAGATGACTAAATAAGAGAATTGCATGAAAATAAAAGAATTATATGAAAAAGGTGATAGACAGTAAAACACCACCATAAAATTATAAACTAAAACCAAAAAGAAACAAATAAGTTATAATAGAGAATTGTAATTCGTGACAAAAAGAGAGCTTTGTGGTATCACCATGATGGTCAAAGGAAAGGGGACATTCTTATAGACTCAACCACAGATAAAGTGGAAAAAGACATGAAATCAGATGATAATTTGTGTATGTGAAATCGAGGACTTGGAATCAGGGGAGAACTGAATATTCGGAGTAAAATAATGCTGTATGTTCCCAGAACATAATAGCTTTTGTAAGACAGACTTACTGTGCATCTAGGCATAGGAGAAATTTGCTTATAAGGAGGAAAGTCAGATTTATTTAAAGGTTCTCTGTGGCACCAGTTAGTGCCAAAGACAATATACATAAGTCTACACAATTCTAAAGAAAATTAAACACCATCAAATAGTACCTCAAATACAGAGCAATAGGCAGATATCCTCAAACCTGAGCCCTTTTTAGCAAAAAGAGTTGTTGATGCTAAAGGGCATGGTAGGAGGACTAGTAAGGTAGTAAATAAATCCTTGTCTGAAGCTTAGAAATACCTTAGTGTCAGTGCAATTTCCTTCACTTTTGCTAAATTACAATAGAAAGTAATAGTTTATTTAATATACCACGTAAAATAATAAAAATAGAAACATTTAAAAGCAAGCAGTTTTATTCTTATATCTATATAGACAGGTATCTTGAGTATTACTTCATTTTAATAGTATTCTTAGGCAGTGGTTTTTTGATGATTTTATTAGTTTTTGTTGTTGTTGTTATCTCCTGATTTTGAAAACAAGTATGGGCAAAGGTATAGTGATGTCAATCCATTATTGTTATATTTAAAGAGCAGGAGAAAAAAAATAGATCTTAGCTTACTATAAAAGCCAAGGCAGGTGAAGATAGAGATATAGGAAGGCAGAGAGAGAGAGAGAGAGAGAAAGGAAACCTTCTGTCAGGGTTGCAAGGTAGGACAATCTGTTTTAGAACTCAAAATCTGATCTGGGAGGTTCCTCTCTGCAACCTCATAGACATTAGGCCAACCTTGGGTTGCTACATCAGAATGTGTCTTGTCATAATGACATGAAATAACGTATGTAATAAGATCAAAGCTACCATATGAGCATATCCACATCTGCATTCCTCCCACCCGAAATGTCCTGATTTGCCAAGCGAAACGTTGGACTTAATGATAGCTAAGTGGGAATAAGGTGAGGAGAAAGAAAAAATAACAGACGGTAGAGGCTGGCTGTCATGGAACAATTGGTTGTATCGCCTCTCATCTCTTCAGAAAGATACACCCAACGGATCTTTTACAAGTATACCATCCCCAGTTCCCATTTTATGTGTCCACGTGGGAGGTGGAGTGTATCTGCCTGCCTACAGGGGTTCAGATATACACACATGTATAAGTCAGATGGAATGAGAAATCCCGCGATCTTTGAAGGGCTTCAGGAGAACGATCTCTCTCTTTTAAACCCAAATCCCGGACTCAGAAGCCCGGATCCACTGCTCCATCCTACCACTCTAAGGTGAGAGGCCATCCAAGAATAGAACCGACACACAATAAAGGTCCAGGGAATATAATTCAACCCCCTGGGTCCATCACACCCCCAGCCCCCAAATATATTAGTTACATGAGCTAATTCTCTTGTGTCTTTTGAAGACTTCGCTTTACACCATTCTCTCAGCTGGGAAGGCGGTGCCTTCTTCCCTGCTGCACGAGCTCCTTTTGTTTGACCAACCCCTACTCTAATGCTCAGCTTTGTCATTTTACCACATTTTACCATCCATCAGTGCCAATCCCTCACCCTTATTCCACCTGGTGGGCTCCCCTGTGTGTCCATGACAACCACCTCTTATCTCTCTCATTACATATGCCATGTGGTAATATGATTCTCTCCTACTAGATTGTAAGCTCCTTGAGGATAAAAATGACCCACAAGTCTGTAGTTTTAACACATATCACAGACGGGGCACATGACAGATGTGCTGGAAATCTTTTGTTCACACCCACCCTCAATCTGCACTCCTTACTCTACATCATGGAAACTGTAAGAATGGCATCAGTGGGGTCCTTTGCCTTGTGATTCCCACTTGGGTTTGGCTAGTGGGAAGCACAGGTAGGACATAAAAGGGGAGATGGGGAGGTTGGAATATTTTTCCCTTGGCTTTTACCCACAGCTGACCCTCCATGGGTTGCCTCTGTCTCTCTAAAGGCCATAGATACTATCTCAGGATTCCAGCTACTGGTCCCTCCTCTTGAGTCTTCAGAACTATCAGTGGTTGAGGGGTTCTTTCTTGCTCTGGGGCACTGCACTATTCTTTGTTGGTTCCATTAACCCTGGCCCCACCTTTATTAAACTCTCCTTAAATTGCTATCTCTTCCCTATTAGACACTAACTGTAGGTAATCAATATATGTTTTAAAGAATCAGCTATTGGATGAATGATAAAAATAGAGATTGAAGGTATGAGTGATTGCCATAAATAACATTGGAGTGTTCCAGATTTGCCTTTACTGTGGTGTGTGAGTGTGCTATGTCTGACTGGGTTGAACCAGACAATGTGAGATGCGGGGGAGGGGGCATCTGTGTGGACTCATTAGGGTCCTGAAGTCAGCCAGAGGTCAGGTGCTTTAGGTTAGATCCAATTTACTGAGACAACAATTGGGGTGAGATAAGGCACGAGCAGGAGGTAAAGTGTTGATCAAGGGGGGTCAGGAGCACAAATAACCAAAGTCAAAGCCGACAAAGAAAGTACAGGAAGTGTTTGGATTTAGACACAGGGAAGGAAGAGGTGGGCCCAAGGTTTAGATATAGAATGAGAAGTTTTCAGAGATGTTGGTCTCTTGTCTCTGCATATGTGTAACTTTATGAGATGTACATGTATGTATGTTTGCTTGCACAAGTTTAACAAGTACTTACACATGTTTGATCACTACTACCACCTACAAACGACATGCAGATATACATACATGTGCACACACACACACACACACATCAGGCACAATTCTACTTCAAAAATTCATAGTGAGCATGAGTCTTTTGAAGTGGATGTAGAGATTTCAGTTATGGTTTCCAGGGGATGCTCCCCTAAGAATTCCATTTTTGTGTTTCTTTCAGACAAAATCAAAGACACTGGCATCTGTTTTTATGCTTACCCAACGTCTCCATCATGATGATCTGTTTTGCTTTCTGCATCTAGATCAATCCATTTTGGCTCCGGGAATAGCCTTCTGTGTTCGTCCCTAGGTTCTGCCATTGTCAAAGAGCCTGTAGGAAGTGGAATTAATGTGGTTATGGTATTTTATGTCATTTTATTACTGAGAGTTTCCTTGTCATTAATGTCACCCTCACTCTTTTGCAGACCTTCTTGGAGTCACTCTCCACCCAAGTCTGGATTTTAATGTTGCTCCTGATCGGACTATTTAAATAAACTTAATTTTAACCTTCCTTTTACCAAAATCACTCTTAGTAACTGCTATTACCCTTTATAATTATAGTAATCACTTTGGCTCTGAGTGACTTACAACATTAGCCTTTAGTCCAATAAACCCTGGCAATTGTATTTGGCAGAAGGTCTAGAGTATTGTAGTAAGAAAATAGCTATGATGGCTGGGTCTGGTGGGTCAGAGCTACATTGAAAAGTCAGGAAGACTTAGAGCTTCCCTAAGATAATAAAATTAAAGGTTTCAAGCAACTCTAGCTATATCTTGAGATTGGGAGGCAGTTTAGAAAAACCCTTTAAGTTTACCGTCTGTGAAATGAGACTATTTAAACCCATCTCTGCCACTTGTAGCCCTTATGTCCTTAGGCAAGCTAGCTGACGTTTCAATATTTCAATATCCCCATCTGTAAAATGGGTATAATCAGATGCTTACCTCAACGGTTTCAATTGCTTCCATTCTGACTGATCTGTAACCAAGCCATACCACTTGGTCAATATTTTAGACACCACCCTAGCCGTATAACCATAAAATAACCATATCATTTAAAAATTTTGAACTGTTTCAATTTTATTTCTTTTATTACGATTCTACTCATATTTTTAACTTTAATTTTTACTATTATTTATTTATTTTTAATTTGAGTATGGTTGACACATGAAGTTTACGTTAGTTTCATGTATACAACATAGTACATTCGTTGCACACTTCTGTATGTTACGTGGTGTTCACAAGTGTAGCTGCCATGTGTCACCACGCAATGATATCATACTACGATTGCTATATTCCCTATGCTGTAATTTCTTATTCCTATGACTCATTTGTTCCATAACTGGAAGCCTGTATCTCTCACTTCCCTTCACCCACTACATCCATCCTCACCCCCCCCGCCCCCCGGCAGTCATCATTATGATCTCTGTCAAAATAACCATATCTTATGGTTTTTGTGTGAAGATTAAGTGGGTAACCAAGGTAAAGCCCTTAGTACTGTGCCAAGTATGTAGAAAATATTCAGAAATACTGGTTGCTATTAGAATTATTTTCATTTTTATTTTTGCTTTTCAGAGAGCTCTCATCTAGGTCACAGATATGTTTTCTCATAAAATTCGATGCTAAGTATTAAAATTATGATTATTATTCCATTTTATAGGTTAGAAAACCAAGACTCAGAGTGGTTGGATATCACAAAGCTAACAAGTGGCAAAGTGGGATTTATTCCTGGTCTGGTTCTTAAGCCTTTTTACTACACCACATTACTTTGGACCAGAGACCAATTACTACACCATCACTTTGGACCCAGAGTAAAATAGGGTTAGGGGCAGAATGTCCATCACTGTAACAATTATGAGAGACAGAAGAGGAATTAAAGAGCACTGAGCAAAAATCACATCACACCAACACACCAACGGGCTCTCACAGTTCTTTGTTTTAATTAAAGAACAGGATCTTAAATCCTGTAGGTTTAAGTCTAGTCTTGGGAGCAGAGGCTGCAGAGGAGAGACCATGTAGTAACACCTTCATTGATATACATGAAGTATAAGAAAGAATAAAGCAATTGAAATCCATAGCCTTTCTTCTTTAAGAGACGCAGTGGATGCTGTGGTGTGCCACCTAGATCCTTCCCTGGGGGCTCAAGGCATCTATTCCCACGGCTGCTGGGAGTGTTGACTGCTGACAGCTCTCAGCTGAATCCCCCTTGAGCACTGCTGTTAGATGAAGAGAACCCACTTGTCCGAGGTCAATCCCCTTCCTGGACACAGCTCAGATCCAATGACTGGTCAACACCCAAGTATACGGGACCGCAGATTTCCCCTACGATCTGAAGCAGCTTTCTCATGAAAACTTTTGGACACAGAAATGGGGTAAAGCAAAGAGTATCTCCCTGCTTTCTGAAAGTTCGCAATATGCCACTCTGCTTTTAGGAAAGACCTACATTCAAATGGCAAAGGCTCTTTTTGAAAAATCTTCTTTGGATTCCTTTCCGTTAGCAAGACAGGTACTAAAGTAGATCTTTCCTAAATGTGATGTGGTGTAAGAGGAACTTCTGGAAAGTGGGGGATACCTGCATTTCCCTTGCATCAGTGAGGAGGGGGTCAACTCCATGAGAGCCCCCAGCTCCAGAACGGCCGCGTTCCCTGTGAGGTCACTACCCAGTACATTTGCTGCACACAAATCAATGCTTAGAGCTGCGATGTGGGGTAGAGCATGCATCTTTGTTGTGGCAGACAACTCCAACTAATCTCCGTATTTCCGAGAGGGCTCTAATGATTTATCAAATATTTACTGTGGAGCACTTTCATGAGCATCAGGATGGAACCATTTTGTTGATTTCCAAGGAGCAATTGAACTGTTGTCAGAGGCTAAGTCAGCGGTCTTGGCAGAGATCCAGGTCTCAATGAGCACATCCATTAACTTTACTTTATCTCCAGGGTCTTGAATGCTCAGGACAGCGTGGACAAGTCTTAATTACCATTCACCAAATGGCAATTAGGGAGTTTCTTCCTCCCAATTTATTTATGACTATAGAAGTCTCCCAGAGCATTCCCTTTAGAGTTGGGTCCCTCTGGCCATAGGTTGCCCTCCAGGTGCCATATCAACAAGTGAACATTCCTGAAAGTTTTCTGGATCTGAACATCACATGGCACATCACCGCACTTCCTAAAGGTGTAGTGTGTGAAGGGCAGAGCACAACCATCTTAGGGTTTTGGAACTTGCGTGATGTGTTCCATCACGTCCACATCTCTGACCAAGTCTTCTCACCTCTGGTCATTACCAACTATGTGTTTTACTCTTCACTCCTGAAAGCCATCTCCTGTCCTCCGCCCTGAGAATCCTGCACTTTCTTTTAAGCTTAAATGAAATATGGCCTGCATGCCATTAGTCACAACTGATTACTTCTCTAAAGAATATTAATAAATATAAGCCTCTTCAGAAAGCAGTTGAACTTTGCACCTGTTCATAATTGTAGATAGAGGAATTTAACTTCTGCAAGTCAATTGGAAGCAAATAATCCAAAAGGGACACACCATTTTTTCCATATACAGACACATAAAATTTCTAGGCATAACCATTAAAAACAACTCTAGTTTCCTTTTTATTCTTTTTCAGTAGTATTTCAGCTTCATTAGGGGAAGAATCATGTCTAGTTTCTTCACTTCTATATCCCCAGTATCTAAAACAATGCTTAGCACATGGTAAATGTCCAATTAATATTTCGTGAATGAAGAAATGAATCTTCCAATGTGCAGAACGTAGCGGAAAAAAATGAAACTCTGTCTTGAGATATAAAGAAAGCTTGCTTAAAAGGAGGCTACTAACATATTTCAAGTTGGAAAAAGTCAACATTGGAAAGATACCAAATTCTCTAATAATATATGAATTTGCAACGTTTCCCCTTGCAAAACAAATTGACAATTTTGTTGTAGAACTTGAAAAATAATTTTAAATTTCAGCTGAAAGAAAAGAATAAAATAGCCCTTTCCTTTTTAAAGGGAAGTAGGAGAGGTTTTGTTCTGCCACATGTACCTGCCCACATATGTACACACACAGACATCACTGTGGTGTGGAACAAGGTTACTTGGCCTGGTGATGGAAAAAGCTTCAGTTCTGTAAGGTATAAAATCCTGAAATATATTCTTCCCCCAGTTACTGTTAACTATTCTGTTGAATCTTCCTTTCCCACTGGTTAGCAGCCATTTTAAGCATTACGATTATTAAAACAATCTATTTTCAGTCCAGACCATTCTAAAGCTCTAATCTCAAACTTCTCCTTCCACCCTTCCTCCAGTATAGACTCAGCTTGTGGCTCTGGGGCCCCTGAGAAGTGGAGAAATGTGTGAAGTCTTCTCTAAATGTCCTTCCCCTGCTGGCACACTAGTGAAACCCATTCTGTGAGAGCCATAAACCCATATTTTCTGTGGAAATTTCAGCTGCTACTAAAGAAGTTAGTGAACTCCCAATGAATCTATTGTATATCTAGGCTTACCCGTTACCTTCTCAGTGACTCAGAACGACAATTTTTCTATGCAAGTAAAAATAAAAGCAGAGATTGGGCCTTTTAGCACCTTTCTGAAGATACAGCATGCAACATTAACTCCATTTTTAAAAACCCAAGTGTGAAGAGCATAAAAAGAATGACATTAAATTATCAACATGTACCATGTCCTCTCTCCTACTGCTCCCAAAGGAGAGAGACATATTAACTTGCCAGGTCAATTCGGGATCCTCCTTTATTTATATAGAATATAAGAATAAGAATAAAAGGCAAAGGATAACAGAAAACAAAACGAAAGACCTGAGCCGCAAAGGCCAATGTTAGGGGAAAGATAGGACTGTTTCAGCTGGAGAGAATAGAAGTTTTTGAGGTCCATGGAGTGGGGGAAGAAAGAGATTTGAGACAACTGTGGAGCGGGAAAGAGAAATGGAAAGGGATTGATACAGGGAAGGGGATTTTTAAAGGAATTTTGCTGGCTTTCAAAAATGCAGCCACCACTTTAGAAACTTCTGCTACGATTGCTTTTTTTTTTTTTTTGAGAGGTACTGTACTAAATATTTTCATTGTTTTTAATTATTTCTAGTTACTAGACTATTGGCTTTTATGTGACATTGCACAGCTCTGGTTGCAAAACAGTTGGGTTATATAGGCTACATGAATTCTTTCATTTACCAGATATGCCATCTGTGTATTCTGGTCAAGAAGAATCAGTCCAAATGCTTATGATGCCCCGATGTTGAGATAGTAAACCAATGATCTCTGAATGAATGCTCTAGTGGTTTCCCCAAAAGTTCTGTAAAACAAATATTGCATTGAAGTTATTTTCATCTTTAATAGCCTTGAACTTATCCTCAAAAATCCTAGGTTCATGTTCTAGTTTTACTGTGTTAACTGTGCGACCAAACTGTGAACTTCCTGAGGTCAGGAAAGATGCCTTCTCATCTTTTAATGTTGCCAGAATTTTAGAAAGTAGCCACCTGGGGCACATAGGAAAGACTCAATATAAGTGGATAAGTGTGTAAGGCTTCAGCCACATTCAAGAAATCCTTTGGTTGTCCTTATAAAGTCCTGGGGTAAAGAGTCCTCCTGTTATCATTTTGAATCGATTCTTGAAGAATTTAATTACCTATAATTTGGGCAGGTATGACTCTTCCTTAAATGGTCATATCAGGTGAAGAGCTGAACTCCCCACACACCCTGAATGCTACCTCAAATAAGAATAAATATTTTGAGGGGCACCTGGGTGGCTCAGTCAGTTAAGCATCTGACTTCGGCTCAGGTCATGATCTCATAGTTTGTGAGTTCGAGCCCCGCATCAGGCTCTGTGCTGACAGCTCGGAGCCTGGAGCCTGCTTCAGATTCTGTGTCTCCTCTCTCTTCCCCTCCTCTACTTGTGCGCTGTCTATCTCTGTCTCTCAAAAATAAATAAATGTAAAAAAAAAAAAAGAATAAATATTTTGAGTTTGCTTGAATACATGAAGAAATGAAAGAAAGGGGGAGAAGGGAGAAAGATACAGGAAGGAAGAAAGAAAGGAAATAATGAGAATTTAAGGCAATTTTTAAGGGGAAAAAAATCTATTCCAATAAATCCTTGGTTGAAGTAACCAATCACCATGTCCAAGAAACCTGAAAATATGATTTTTCCTCATGTTGGAACATCTCTAGATGTTTTAGGCAGACTACTTAAATACAGGAAACAAGTAATACACAGACTTCCCCACACTTACACCTTTCTCCTTTTATCACCTTGGTTACTCTTATTTAAATCTATCAGCAATGATGGACACTTAGTAACGTGCTCATATTGAAGAGGCTAGATATGTTTACAGAGGATGATGATTGCTAAACTATTTTTTTTCCAGATGATCAAAGCACCACTAGTTTTTCCCTTCTACCTTTTTCTTACAGAGGGAAACACATCAAGTACCTTCTGAAGGTTCCCTCTTCCATCCCTAAGGAGCTTCTCAGTAATGTTCTTTCATCATAAATTGCTGGGTGTTCTGAAATGTTTTCTCCCCTGAAGTTATAAGTCACAAGTTTCTGATGTTTTGTCTAATCTCCTCTCAGCATACTGATTCTCTGGAGACAAGTATCATGGAAATGCTTTTGGATACATAAAAATGCATTCAGTCCTTAGTCTCCACTGACCCTGTTATTCAAAGAGTCAATATCTATAAGGATGGCAGGTGCATTACCTGAAACATGGATTTTTCTTCCCCAAGTATTGTAATTATTGATGCTTTGGGCTCTTCCTGCTTTATTCATCATACTAAGGCTATCCTTGAAAAAGTATTGCCTGAGTCTAGAGCTCACAGGTCAACATCAATGATAATAGAAAGCATTTATTAAAGACCATTAAGTACTTACTCTTCTAAAAGCTTTTTGTGTAAAAACTTTTTCAATCCCCACCACAACCCCAGGAGATCAGTTCTACTACTATTGAGGATAATGAGGCACAGAGAGGTTAAGTAATTTCTTATTTCACATACAGCAAATGGTAGAGCAAGGGATTGCAATGAGGGCATTTGCTTACAGATAGCTCCCTACGCACTAGAACATATTGTCTCCAATTGGCAAGAAATGGCATAGAGGTAAGATTTTTAACCTGTATGTAACCTTCATGGGGCCTACGAGGCTCCTGAGAATTACATATAAACATGTCTATACATTGATGTGCATACATGTTTGTGGTTATGTGTGCACTTTTCTGAGAAAAGACTCTACTGATTTCATTCAGTTCTCAGAATGGTGCAAGGTTTCATAAGAAATGGTTCAAGAACAACAAAGTAAAAAATAGTCTAGTGTTTGAGATCTAACAACTCGTGGTTTAAATTCTGGCTCTGTCACCCACTTTATTAAGCTATTAACAACTTTAATTTTCCTGGTATGTTATGCAAAGAATAACAGTGCCAATGGCACAGGGTATCATAAGAACCAAGTGACATAATCCATAACCAGCATCTAGAAAACTGGCTAGCACATATATCAAATAAGTACAGGTCCCTTCCTGATCCCTCTGGAAGCCTCTAGGCAAGGTGGTTGCCCCCCTTTGATCAAGATAAGTAGAGATGTCTTTATCTGCTTTCTTTCTCAGGGTCCCAATGACCTTTCCTAAATATTTCCAGCCCAGAGCAGCAATTGTGAGTGTAGGTCAAGGGCACAATTCTGGTCTTTGTTAGACCCAGTTCTCACCTTTACACACATGATATTCAAGTTTTCTCCAGGCCCAGGTGAGTCTTTTATATATTTCTCTTGGCAGAGGACCAAGTAGGAAAGATAACAACAAAACAACAGCCTAAACCTGGCCATATTTGGGGTGCAATTGATACTTCCTTTTTAAAAACTGAAACCATTCTGAATTTTAAGGAAAAAGCAGGTTAAGTGAAAGAAATTAGAATGTGACTGATTGTTCTTTTATAGGTGCTATTAACAAATTACCACAAATTTAGTGGCTTAAAATCACACAAATTTGTTACCATATATTTATGAAAGTCAGAAGTCTAATGTGGGTCTAACTGGGATAAAATGAAAGCGTCACCAGGGTTGCATTCTTTTCTGGAGGCTCAAGGGGAGAATCTGTTCTCTTACCTTTGCCAGTTCTTAGACACCTGCCTACCTTCCTTAGCTTATAGTCCCTGACATATTCAAAGCCAACAATTACCAGTCTGGTCTTTCCCACTCTGACATTGACTTTTCTTCTGCCTCCCACTCTACTTCACTTCAGGATCCTGTGATTATATTGGGCCCATTTGGAAAACCCAAGATATTCTTTGTATTTTAAGGTCAGTTGAGTAGCATTCTTAATTCCCCTCTGCTATGTAATCAGGGAATTAGGGATCAGGGATTAGGATGTGGACATCTTTGGAGGGCCTTTTATTCTATCTAACACAATTACCTTCTAAAATTCCCTATTTAAAATTCCAACCCACTCACACCCTCCTGATCTTTCCTATGAGTTTAAGACATAATTGCTGCCATAAAAGTATGCTGCACCAGGGACATAGATTTTATGGGATATATGGATAAAGGAGTCAAGTTGACCTGGCCTTGAATACCACTCCTGCCATTTTTAGTGTGATAATCTTTGGAAAGTCTTAGCATATAAGAGCCTTACTTGGGAAATGGTGATAATACATCAACTACACAAGGTTGTTGTGAATATCAAAGAGGATAGTGCATGAGATATATCTGGCACAGAAACATACATGGTAAGTTCTCAATATTAATTCCCTTTCCAACCTTCATCTTCCTCCACCCTCTAATTCCAATCAAGCTCTTGTTTCTCTGCTGGGACTAATGTGAGGTTTTTTGTTTGTTTGTGTTTATTGTTGTTGTTGATTTGTTTTCTAACTGTGCTCAAATAGACATAACATTTATCATCTTAACCATTATTAAGTATACAATTCAGTAGTGTTTAGTATGTTCACATTGGTGTGCAAAGATCTCCAAAACATTTTCTGATACTCTGTACTCATTGAATAATTCTCTATCTCTTCCTCCTCCCAGAACCTGGTAACCACTTTTCTACTTTCTGTTTCTATGCCTCCTATAAGTAGAATTACAGAGTTTTTGTCTGTGACTGACATATTTCACTGAGCATAATGTCCTTGAAGTTTATCCATGTTGTAGCATGTATCAGAATTTCCTTCAGACAGAGCATTATTATTTTATTTTATTTTTTTAATGTTTTATTTATTTTTAAGAGAGAGAGAGACAACGTGAACAGGGGAGAGTCAGAGAGAGAGGGAGACACAGAATCTGAAGACAGGCTCCAGGCTCTGAGCTAGCTGTCAGCACAGAGCCTGACTTGGGGCTTGAACCCACGAAACGCGAGATCATGACCTGAACTGAAGCTGGACGCTCAACTGACTGAGCCACCCAGGAGCCCCAGAAAGAGCATTTTTAAGGCTGAATAATGTTCCATCGAATATACTATAAATTGTTTATCCATTCATTCATCCATGGACATTGGCCAACTTTTGGCCATTGTGAACCGCTGCTATGATCATGAATATATAAATAGCTCTTTTGAGATTCTGCTTTCCATTTTTTTAAGATGTATATCCAGAAGTGAAATTGCTACATCATATGGTAATCCTCTCTTTAATTTTTTGAGGAACTTTGATACTGTTTTCTGTAGTGACTGTACCATTTTCCATTTCCACCAACAATGCACAGTCATTCTATTTTTTCCACATCCTTGCCAACACTTGTTAGTTTCTGGGGGGTTTTGGTAGTAGCCATCCTAATGGGTATAAGGAAATAGCTCACTGTGATTTTGATCTGTATTTTCCTAATGATTCCTGTTTAGGCATCTTTTCATATGCTTATTGGTTATTTGTATATTTTTGGAGAAACCCTTCTTCAAGTCCTTTGCCTGTTTTTTAAAAATTACTTTTAATGTTCATTTATTTTTGAGAGAGAGAGAGAGGCAGGGTGAGAGACACACACACAGAATCAGAAGCAGGCTCCAGCTCCGAGCTGTCAGCACAGACCCCAACACGAGGGCCTGAACCCACAAACTGTGAAATCATGAACCAAGCAGAAGTCTGAAGCTTAACCAACTGAGCCACTCAGGTGCCCCATCCTTTGCCCATTTTTAAAATTGGGCTATTTGTTTTCTTGTTGGTGAGTTGTGAGTATTCTTTACATATTCTCTGTATTAACCTCTTACCATATAGATGGTTTGCAAATATCTTCTTCCATTCCAAAGTTTGCCTTTTCACTCTGTTGATTGTGTCCTTTGACGCAAAGAAACTTCTAATTTTTATGTAGCCCAGCTTGTCTGTTTTATCTTTGTTGTCTGTGCTTATGGTATCATATCACTAATGAAAATTATAAGTCCTGCTTTAACTCTAACACACCCATGCACACACCTAGGTGCGTGCACACACACACACATTCATAAGAGCCAAGCATTTAAAAAGAAGCATTGAAGAAATCACTAAATCCACTACCACCAAATAGAAGAGCAGACAATAAAAAAAACCAAACCAGGGGGCTTGAGTGGCTCAGTTGGTTAAGTGTTGGAGTCTTGATTTTGGCTTAGGTCATGATCCCATGGTCCATGAGATCAAGCCCCATGTAGAACCCTGCATTGGGCTCTGCACTGGGCATGGGCCTGCTTAAGATTCTCTCTCCCTTTCCCTCTGCCTTTCCCCTGCTCATAGGCACATGTGCTCTTTTGCTTAAAAAAATCCAAAACAAAACAAAAAACAAAAGCAAAAAAGAAAGAAACTTGTCTATTTTTTTTTAGAAATCTCCTTCTTTGTGACCAGAAATATGCCACCTTCATTTCTTATGCTGACTTCTTGGAAATAAAAAAAAGGGAATAAGAGCAGCTGTGCTACAATCCTGGCAAGAACAAGGAAGTTGGAGCCAATAAATCAATATTCTTGCAATAAACTAGCTGTTTGACCTTAGGCAAATCATTTTCCCTTTTTAGGTCTCATGCACTGTATCTGGGATCCCTTCCACCTTTAATGCTTTGTGCCCACTTAATTTTTCACATGCAGGATAAAAGACCATATCCTTGGTCCTATCTCTTGTGACACCATAGTTGGTGGGTTTACTAGCAAACAAATAACCCTCTGACCACTCTCTCTCTAGAGTGTAGTGTCCCTAATGGGATGAGTGACAATGGGATTTTCTAGTCAATTGCTAAATCTTTTATTATGATCTTACCACACCAGGTGCCAATTGATGGGGTTCAAGATAGAGAGTTCAAACCTAATTTGTGACCCCCTTTTGACTCCCTTGATGTCTGCAGGTATCTCCCCTTCATAGTCATTTCTAGCTTCCAGACCTCCTCCTCCAGCTCTTTTGAGTAGTTCTACAATTTTATCATTGATCAATTGCCTCCACTTGGGTTTGCTCTCTGTCTTTTCCTGTCTTGGACCAAACCACCCTTTCTTAGACTCTTGTTTTACTCCTGTCCATCTAAGACTGCCAAGCTCACACCCATCCACTCTCAGAGATACAGACTCTTTTCTGTATTTCTTCTGTCAGAGATTGTTGAAAACTTTACACATGAAATCAATGTCTGAAGCAATTCTGATCCACTCAAATTCAGAGTTCTCCTTAAAATCTAACATTCTAGATCCCAGGTGAGCCAAAATCACATAATAATCATGATCTTAGCTCAGACCTGAAAGTACTCACTATTCCCACAAATAACTTGATTGATGCTATCTGAGCTAGTTTAGATTATAATTAGAAGTTTTTCTCAAGAAAAACTTGATGAGCCAACTTTTATTTCAATACATTCCTAGCCTGTTCTTGTTTAAAACTGCTGTGGCAGAACTTATAGTGGGTGGTGACAGGTGTGCAATAAATAGAAATAACAGATAATGCTCAAAGCATTTTCATTTGTCTGTAATGTGTTATCACACATAAGTTTGAAAATGAGAAGGTCTGATGTTAGGAATTAGTAATAACCGAATTCTAAAGTCACAGAAAACACACACACACACACACACACACACCCTAAACCCAGAAGACTACTAAGGAAACTTCCCATTGCCAAGTTTCCCTGTGTGTCCACATACATGCACACACACATGTCAGCACATGTTCTTATACACGCACACACATACATATATACATTTCTTTACATGAAGAAACATACACACTTGTACATCATAATGCTAAGTGCCAACTTAAATCAAGTCACTTTTATTTTAGCGAGTTTGTTGTAAAACACTTTTTTTTTTCAGGAATGGAATAAATACACTCAAACCTCTAACCAGGCAATGACATCCCTTAGACACCTACTGATTTCAAAATGCCATTGCCAGGGTCCTGAATGTGGAACTAGATCTCAATTTGGGAGCAATGCTGTGTTGAAGATGGGTCTGGCCCTGTGCGATTGTTGCATTTCTTTTTGATTTAAATTTCTAGTCTGACTCTAACATATTGGAGAAGACAGATATTGACAGAAGAGGAGGGAAAGAGAACATTGGGACAACCCCCAAATGAGGTGGGGTTTAGCAGTAGACTCCACAGATTTTGACTGCATTCTAGGAAGCATGCAAGATAGAAGCTTACAACCCCCAGGAAAGGCAAATCAGGCCTTTCTGACCACATGGAAAGACACAACTATGACAAACAAAGACCAATCACAAGGGCAACAAAAATTAGAAGATCAGCTTATTGCTTTGAAGCTGACATCAAAATCAGAAATATATATCACAGAAACTTTGTGCTCTATTTCCTGGACACAGAAAGACTAAGTATATTGCTAAATCTGATCCAATTGACCAATGGTGGAATTCAGACTTCTAAGACTTCCTGTATTTTCTATCATGCTGGTTGGATAAAGACTATGAAGTAACTTGAATTCTATGCTGAAAGCATTTCGACTTCATTCAGTAGGCAACAGGGAGCCACTGACATTTTTTGAGCAATAGACTGATATATTATCACCTTTTGGTAACATCTTTTCGCTAATAAATTTGGTTTGTTTTTGTCCCAGGAGGAGAAGTATACTGTGGTTAATCTTTTCAAATTCTTTTTTTAGGAAGAGGGAGACACTAAATGTATAAAAGTATAAACAACTAAAAATAAACAAATACATAAAGTATGTTTCCAGTAAATAAATAAATAACTAAATAAATCCAGAGAAACAAGAAGCATGAGTCATATAAATCATAGCCAACCAGAGTTTCAAATAATTTTTTCCCTACAAAAGCTCTTGATAAATGGTCAATAAATGTTAAGTGGGGTGTTATTTTGTAGTTAATTTCCCTCATTTTCAAGTTTTGCTCTTCTAAGTCATTTCACCAACTACTTTATAATTGCGGCATGTAGGAACATATCCATAATCTTTTTTTTTCCTACAGCATGAGAAGAGTGCAAAGATCTTGCTTCAGACAGCTAAGTGATTTACTGGAAGACCTACAAGATGATTCTGAAAATACAATTCAGATCTCCTGAGCTTTCTACTTTTTTAAAGTTAACAGTTAGTGATGGAAAGTAACATTCAATCTGAATGAAAAGTAACATACAGGGGCACCTGGGTGGCTCAGTCGGTTAAGTGTCTGACTTCGGCTCAGGTCATGATCTCACAGTCCATGAGTTCGAGCCCTGTGTCGGGCTCTGTGCTGACATCTCAGAGCCTGGAGCCTGCTTCGGATTCTGTGTCTCCTTCTCTCTTTCCCCCTTGCCCGCTCACACTCTGTCTCTCTCTCTCAAAAACAAACAAACAAACATAAATAAATAAATAAACAAATAAATAATAAAAAGAAAAGAAAAAAGAAAAGTAACATACATATGATTCAAAATAATTCACAGTCCAATGGGCTCTGTTAGGTACAAAAATTTACATTTATTTTTTTCTGCAATGCTAATAATTTGTCATTCCATTAACACTACATTAAAAAAAAACCCTTTGTTTTATCTTTCCTGTCTTTGTGGAAAGCTCCCTCTCGGCCTGCTGATTTTTGACAACCTGTTGGAAGGTAATGATAACACAGATTTTCCTTCGAGCCATATTACAGCATAGCTTCCTGACAACCTTGTCTCTGGCTAAACAAATCATTTGCACCCTGCCTGATTTGTTTCCATGCTTGTAAGTCAACTGCAATTTGTTCCTTCCCATGGTAAATGAACACGTGGTCATCAGATGCAATCCTTCCTGTTTGAGAGCCATAAATAATACGTTTCTGAAGTGCAACACATAAATATTTTACTAACCACAATATAGGTTGTAGGATAAGGCAGAATGAAAGTGGTGAAGATTTCCTACAAATTCATTTTTACAGGATTTAGAGGCCATGTATTGGTTTGGTGCGTTCATTAGGCTCCTTAAGAAACTGTTTCTCATCCAAAGAAGCATAGTAACATAAGCCTGAGCTTCTCAATTCCTTGACATATCGGGTTTACATTTGCTTCCTGGTTGAGTCTGGATGTAATATATATCATCAAGTATTCCCAGGCCTGATTTTAATTCACTCACTGCCAATTTTTTTTTCCTACAAAGCAGTGTTACCTCCTGGGCAAATTAAGAGCCACTGTAGAATAATGAAGTGTATACTGAAAATAAATTCTTCTCCCTGCCGCTGGGCCAGTCACCTGAAACTATAAAAAGGGGAAAAAATAGGCAGATTTGAGGGGGGAGCACAGGGGTGTTAATGAAGAGTAGTACTGTAAACATAATTCTTCTCTTCTCCAAGTTAAAAAATTTTGTTTAAAAATATATTCCCTCTGGCCCAAAAAAGCTATTTCCCATGTCCTGTGGTTTCTGTTCTGTAGGTGTCCTGAAAATAATTGGGTATTTAAAGAATCTCAAAAAATTGCCGATCACAGAGCCAACCGCCTCTTGGTACTTTTCCTCTGAGGCTCTTATTAATTTTTAATCAGCTTGCTGCTGTTTCAGGTCTTTAGGATTCCTGTAAGTAAAGGAAAATGTCGGGTGGGTGGCAGAGGAGGAGAGAGCAAATAAATGCAGAGGGAAATGGGCTCTCCAGAATGCAGAGACAAAGGCTGGTGTGGTTTCAACAAAGCCAGAGTTAAAGCAGTTTCCGGGAGAAAACCACTCCCTCAGCTAGACCACAGGTGAGCATAAGAATTTCATTTCTCTCCAGCTGCTTGACTGGTACAGACTTCGTGCGTTCCTCTGGCCTTTTTTTCCCAAAGATGAATGGCACTCCTTTTGTTCTCAGAAGGGCATGATGACTTGATCCTCTAGGAATTTTTCTACTTTTTCTAAGAGATGCATAAATCCTGCCCTTGTCTCCAACGCCCTCTCTCATTGTTCTTCACTTGGAAAATCTTGCACAATGTCTAGCATACAGTAGGATGTCAACACATGCTTATGCAGTTAATGTTTCTCTCTAATGTGAAGGTGCTATTTTAGACCATAATGGGGATCTTGGTCATTTCTAAGGGCATTTACCAGCCTCCCCTCCGACCCTTTAGTGGATATGCCAGGTAGCAAGCAGGCTGCACTGGGATTCTTGGTTCCGATGAGAAGGTAGTTCCTCTGAGTGGACTTTTTCTTTTTTCCACTTTATAAACAGTCGGGTGGTAGAAACTATAGGCAGGAGATACCTACTTGGCAACACAGGACTTACTAAAAGGCAGGGGGCAATGATCTGACACGGAGCAACCATATGTTTTTCTTTTCATTCTTTCCATTAATTGGGGTGTAAAGATACTTCTCCCAAACTGAAGTTAAATTTTAAAAGACTTTGGAATAATGGATGTTTTTATTTTAATTTATTTATCTACTTATCTGTTTGATTATTTATATTTTAGTTATTGGTCAAGCTCAAAATGATTATTTTCAAGTATATAGAAAAAATGATATTCTAGAAAACACTTAAATATTACCTCCTTAAGAAAACCTGCTTAAGAGTGAACTTTTGGGGGGAATACTTAAAATAAGAGGATAATTTTTCCTTTTTCTAGTATATTGCAAGATCCTCTTGAGAGCAAAGACTTTTTATTTAAGAGAGAGTGTGCACACATGCAGAGGAAAGGGGCAGAGAGGGTGAGAGAGAGAGAGAGAGAGAGAGAGAGAATCTTAAGGAGGCTCCACGCTCAGCACAGAGCCTGAAGCAGGGCTTCATCCCACGACCCTGGGATCATGACCTGAGCCAAAATTAAGAGTCAGATGCTCAACTGACTGAGTCGCCCAGGTGCCCCTAGCAAAGGTTTTTTGTTTATCTATTTTATTTTGCTTTGTTTTCAAGTCCACAGCTACAGGGATGAGTGGAATAAATAGTTTATGGTTAGTACACATTAAATTTCTACAGATGAATGTGGGACAGAGGGAAGGAGGGAGGAAATGGTGGGTAAGAAAAGAGAGCTATAGGGAACTCATTCTCCTCCAAGAATCTGCTTTGAACAGGCCACTTACTCCTGACAAAAAGAAGGCTTAACATGACACAGGATATAATAAGAAACTCTAGAAACTGTCAAATATTGATCATGTATTAGATTTAAGCTGGGAAGACCTCACATGAGGATTTTTCAGTTTCATCTCCTTGGTTGGAAATTAAGTAGCAGCTGAGGGTTTCACTGAGGTATAGGCGACATATAATAAGCTGCACTATTAAATGTGTATAATTTGACACATTTTGAAATATGTATATGCCTGTGAAACTATCACCACAGTTAAGATAATGAACATATCCAATCCTCTCAAAAGTTTCCTTGTGCCTCTTTGGAATCTTCCCCACATGTCTGTCCCCACTCCAGGCTCCAGACAACCACTGATCTGATTTTTTACTACAGAGTCATTTGCATTTTCTGGTATTTTATGTCAATAAAATCATGCAGTATATACTCTTTTGTTGGTTGGCTTCCTTCACTTAGAATAATTACCTCGATAACCATCAACGTCTTTATGTGCATCAATAGTCCCTGCTTCTTACTGCTGAGTAGTATTGCCTTTTATGGCTATAATGTGTATGTAAAATTGCAGCTACTCCACATCCTTACAAACCCTTGATAGGGTCACTCTTTTTGTGTTAGACATTCCAGTGGAATCTTGTGGTTTCAATTTTCATGGCCTTTATGATTAGCGATGTTGAGAATCTTTTTTATATATTTCCCGTGGTAATGTATCTGTTCAAGTACTTGACTCATTATTGTTCAGGGCATTGTTTGTTTTCTTATTAAATTTGTGAGTCATTTGTACATTCTGGATAGAAATCTTTTATCTGATATTTGATATGAAACTATTTTCCCCCAGTCTGTGACTTGTCTTATCATTCTTTTAACAGTATCATTTGAAGAGAAGTTCCTAACTTTTGATGACATCCAAATTTATAACTTTTTCTAGTATAAAGATTATGCTTTTGGAGTCATATGGAAGAAATCTTTGGGGAGCCTTGGTGGATCAGTTGGTTGAGTGTCCAACTCTTGATTTCGGCTCAGGTCATGATCTCACAATTCGTAGGATTGAGTCCCACATTATGCTCTGCACTCACAGCCCAGAGCTTGCTTGGGATTCTCTCTCTTCCTCTCTCTCTCTGACCCTCTCCTCTCTCTCAAAATAAATATATAAACTTTAAAAAAAAGAGAAATCTTTGGTTGATCCAAAGTCATAAAAGTTTTTTCCAATTATTTTTCTAGAGATGTTATAGTTTTGGGTTTTAGTCTATAATCCATAGTGACTTATTTCCATATATATGCAGAAGCATGGATTCAAGGCATGGTTTGAAGTTCATGTCTTTAGCAGTGAACTATCAGTTGTTCCAGCAAGACTTGTTTCCTCCACTGCATTTTCTTTGCACTTTTTTTTTCAGAATTCAAATAACTAAATATGTGTGGGTCTAATTCTAGATGTTCTACTCTGTAACTTTGATACATCCATCTATCTTGAGCAAAAAACCCCCAGACTATCCTGATTACTCTGGCTTTATGACAAGTATTAAAAACTAGAAGATTAAGTCCTCAGACTTGTTCTTTATCAAAGTCATTTAAGGTACTCTCTGTCCTTTGCATTTCCATATGAATTTTAGAATCAGATTTCTGCATTAAAAAATAAGAGGATGTCTTATAGCACATGGTAAATGTACTTTTTTTTCTAATCATGTAAATCATGTAGTTGTATCACTAAAAATATCCTTTTGTGGTGGATATCTTTTTAGCTGTTTTGGAAGGACATTTTTTTTCCTTAGGCAAAGTCATACTGCAGCAATGATTAACCCCAATATCCATGTGGTTTACAATAACCAAAGCTCATTTATATTGCAAGTTGATAGACAAGTTCTACTCCATATTGTTTTCATTTCAGACCTGGGCTGAAGGAGCAAGACTTTATTTGGACAGTGCAAGTCTTATAACAGAGGAGGGAAGAGAGACGGTCCTACCACTCAATGGTTCTTAAATTTTTGCTGAGAAGCCACATGTCACATCCATTCACACTTCATTGGATAAGGCCAGACACATGGGCAAACCTGATGTCAATGGAATGAAAAGAAAAATTCTCTCTGAAAGAGGGAAAAGCAGGAAAAGGGATATAATTATTTCTAACAGAATAAAATCTATCCCAGATACAAAATAGCTCTTATAATTGGCCACTTTCAGAATTGTGTGTCTATCTGTGAAGGGACAGGATTGATTTAATGTGGAATACATTTTTCATGTGAAGAATTAAGGTAGCCCACTTGTTTTGCCATGTGTGTCTGTGCCTCCTTTTCTCCCCAACCTCGCTCCTCTGAATTCCAGTTAAGAAGCCTTTGGGCTGGCTACTTTGACTTCATAGCCTAGTATCACATCACATATTTCTTGGGAAAGTGCCACTATTATTTCCTGTATCATTATTTTGCCCATCATTTTATTCCTTTTCTTCTCTTATTTAATATTTACTCAGAGATATTTACAGAAAATTTACAAACATATGTAATTCAGTAAATAACCAGTTCTCCCTAAATAGAATTAAACCTAAGTGAGAAAAGAGAAATGGCTTGTATGGAATCCAATAGGATAATTACCATAAAAGCCATCATTAATTGAGTGTTCACTGTGTGCCCGTCATGATTATAAATGGCTCACCTGCATTTTTTCATTTAATGCTTCCAAAATGCTATTAAGTAGATACCATTGTTATAATGTGAATAATAGTGAGGGAATAGGTGTACAGAGATGTGAAATAACTTGTTTAAAATCTCACAAGTATTGTATTTGAATCTTGATTCAAATCCAAGCCGGTCTGATTCCAGAACCTAAGTCTACAACACTGTAATTCAAGAAGATGACCTTCAAACAATCTCAGAGTTCATAGTTGACAATCCCTAAGATTTTAAAATGGGCAAAGCTGGAATTTTAATATCCGAAGGAAACAATACATTTTCTATAAAATCACTTGTATCTGGACAAGGGAGGCTTTTGATCTCAGGCTAATTTGGGGGAAATTGTAGTGTGGATGAGTAAACAATCTAAATTATAGTACATTATAAAGCAATGTATAGAGATATTACTTTAAAGTTCAGATAGAAACTGGGATTTATCTAAATGAGCTGTGATTAAGATTTGCTGGCTGACACAAAGCCATTTAACAAATATTAGTTGCATCGCAATTTAATTATAACTTCATTCCACTTAAAAAGAAAAAGATCTTAAAATACTCAACAAAATACTAGAAAATGGAATCCAGCAGCAGATTAAGTGACTTAAGTGGGATTTATTCCAGGAATGTAGTAAGGAATCATTCAATGTAATAAACCACACTAATAAAATGAAGAAACACACACACACACACACACACACACATACATTCATCTCAATTCATGAAGAAAAAAGCATGTGACAAAATATAACACCCTTTCATGATAAAAACACTGAACAAACTAAAAAGAAAATACAACTTATTCCACAAAACGTATTGATGGAAACCCACAAGCAAGTGCTAAAATACTGGACATTTCCCTTCCTCTTAAGATCAGGAACAAGACCAGGGCGCCTGGGTGGCTCAGTTGGTTGAGTGTCTGACTTCAGCTCAGGTCATGATCTCACAGTTTGTGAATTTGAGCCCCATATCAGGCTCTATGCTAACAGTTCAGAGCCTGGAGCCTGCTTTGAATTCTGTGTCTCCCTCTCTCTCTGCCCCTCCCCTGCTTGCACTCTCCTCACTCTCTCTCTCCCTCTCTCTCTCCCTCAAAATTAATAAACATTAAAAAAATTAAGATCAGGAACAAGACAAAGGTGGCTGTTTTTGTGATACGTATTTAACATTGTATGGAAGTTCTAGCCAGAGAAATTAAGTAAGACAAAAGAAAAATCAACCAAAATGGAAAGAAAGTAGTAAAATTATATTTTTCCCACTTGATATGGTCTTATATATAGAAAACCCTAAAGAACCCATAAAAAAAACCACATTAGCTCTAAGAAATTATTTAAGTAAAGGGTTGTAGGATAGAGGACTGGCAAAAACTTGTTTTGTTTCTATACTCTTATAAAGACCAATCCATAATGAAATTAAGAAAACAATTCCATGTGTAATTATAGCATAAAATGTGATGTTGGCATCAAGGTAGACATACTGATGGATAGAGCAGACTAGAGTCCGGAAATAACTTCTTTATTACTATGGACCAAAGAAAGTTGAGCATATATGTGAAACTGAGAACTTCTGCATTCCCAAGACTGCAATATCAAAATCTTTAATCAAAATGTTAGTAATGGATGAAACTATAATACCTATAATGTCTTTTTATCCAGTGATGTTTAAGATGTGCTAAGTTGAGCCGTGGCACTTGTGAAGAGGTGCTTGAAAGCTGTCTAGAGAGATGGGGGCAGGGGAAGATAAGTCAAGGTGGCTCGGTCTCACCACAACCACTTCAACCAGAATAGTTCCATTTTCATTGGTTTTGTTTATTTTTTTTAAATGTTTATTTATTTATTTTGAGAGAAAGAGAGCTGGGGAGGGGCAGAAGGAGAGAGAGAGAATCCAAGCAGGCTCCATGCTGTCAGTGCAGAGCCTGATGCGGGGCTTGATCTCACAAATCGTGAGATCATGACCTGAGCCAAAATCAGGAGTCAGATGATTAACCAACTGAGATACCCAGGTGTCCTCAACTATTCTGTTTATTGTGTCTCCCCACTAGGTTTTGATAAACATGTAAAATTCACACGAAAAATTTTTTTAATATAAATTCAAGAGTTCCAGGAGTTCAAAGGGGCCTAAATAGAAACATGTCTCCTATTTGCCTTTAATCCCAATTATATTATCTTTGAAAGTAATGAGTGATGGCTGACTTCCCTAATGCTATTAGGACCTATAATTTTGTACCATATAGAATTTGCAACACACTTAACGGTTTCTTTTCATTTTTCTTTAAAGTATAATTTATACAGTATTATGTTAGTTTCAGGTGTACAGTATGATCCAACAATTCTATGCATTTCTCAGTGCTGATAACAATAAGTGCACTCTTAATCCCCTTTATCTATTTCACCCACCCACCCCTATCCACCTCCCCTGTGGCAACCACCAGTTTGGTTTTTGTATTTAAGAGTTTATCTTTTTGTTTGTCTCTTTTCTTCTTTGTTCATTTGTTTTGTTTCTTAAATTCCATGAGTGAAATTATATAGTATTCATCTTTTTGTGACTGACTTCTTTCACTCAGCATTATACCCTCTAGGTCCACTGATGTTGCAGATGGCAAGATGTGTGTGTGTGTGTGTGTGTGTGTGTGTGTACAGTTGGGTTGCTTCCGTATCTTGGATAACCTAACACTTTTTATGATGTACATATACCTGTAATATTGACAGTGCAATTAATAAGGTTCCTGTTTTTCCAAATACAAAACTGAGATAGAGAACCAGGTGGTAGCCAAGCTAAAACCCAAATTCAAGTTTATTTCACTTGAAATTCAATGATTTTGGCATCTGGATCTGTAGAACTGAGTATATTTTATTCTAAAATACTTAAAATGAAATCTTCTGGGGCTTTGGAATAGGGTATAAAGAATGGAATACTAATATTTAAAACTTGCTAAAGCCTGCTTTGTCCTTATGGATTTTTAGAATATAATTTGCTATACATTGGTTTTTGCACTGAGTTAAACAGTGCCTTTCCAAATGTGTCTACCCAAAACTTGTGAATGGAACCTTAGGTAGAAGTAAAGATATTGGAGGTATAATCAAGATGAAGTTATATTGAATTAGGGTAGGTTGTAAATTCAATAAAGCTGGTGTCCTTACAAGAAGAGAGAAATTTGGACATACATAGATGCACAGGGGAGAAGGACAAGAAAAGACAGAGGCAGAGGCTAGATGATGCAGAGATAAGACTAGGAATTCCAAGGATTCCTGCAACCATAAGAAGCTAGAAGAAGCAAGAAGAATTCTCATCAGCAAGCTTGGGGGCAGTGGGGCAGCCATGGGACTACTGACACCTTGATTTCAGACTTCTAGCCTCTAAGCCTGTGAAACAATACATTTCTCTTCTTTTTAGCCAACCAGTCAGGCAGATGCCCTAATTGGGAAAGTAAAACAGGATTTGTTTGGAAGAATATCTAGTTCCACTATCAATTCAATGGTCCCTGGAGTGAAATGGCTTCAAAATACGAGAAGCATTAGTTTTTCCCAGAGCTTCAAGGGAAGGGAGTTCTTACTAAATGTGGATAAGGATAACATTAGAAAATAGATAAGTTCTCCATAGGACCCCATCCACCACTTCAGTGCAAAGAATGCAACTATTCAAAATTAGAGAGCTTGAATGAAAATTAGTAAAAGGAAACCTCACTAAAATAGAATCAGAAAGACAGCAGGGGGAGCTCCTTGTCAATTGCAGACTTAACAGGTAAACTTACCCTTTAGCAAATACTTCTTTAGCCTCTACTTTACTTTCCCAGCAGGAGGAAGAAAGGTTTTCCTCCTCCCCCAGCAATAGTCCAGCCAATGAGAGACAGTCACAACTCAGCCAATGAGAAGCCGCCATACTTCAGAATCCCACTGTCCTCCAATGGTCGTTTTGTTTACAATATCCCTCTTACCTACCCCTTTTCTCGCCTTTGTTTTCCCGACTTGCTCAGAGCTTGCTATAGCTTCCTTTCTCAAATTGCAATTCTCTGCTATTCTCAAATAACCCATTTTGCTGGTAAAATAACTGACAGCTTTATTTTTTAAGGTTAACAGATCTCATTCTTGATTTGTAACCATCCAAAACTGAGACTTTGTGAAAGGCTCTTACTTTCCCCAGGCCTTTTCTCTCTCCTATAAAAAGGTAATCATTTCCAGATCTTCTAATTTTCAAAGGGATAGTGAGTATCTGAGAATAAAATGATTGTGAAAATGTTTTGAGCCATCTAGAACTGTTCAATCCATTGTCACAAAGGACAAAGGATGGCTAAGATACGTCAAACTGATTGTTTTATTTTTCAGTTACATCAGCTAGAATCTTCAAATATGGAGTGAAGAAATCAAATGGCTATTTGTTTCCAAAGTTTAGCTTTCTATCCTTTTCCTAACCTAATTGCAGAGACTATAACAAAAAGAAAATAATTCCATGTTCTGCTTTTCTATTAACCTAGCTTGTTAAAGCTTCTGCCACTCCAGAAAACAATAGTGACAAAGCAGTGCAGTGCCATTATAACCCTCAAAGCAGGGAGTCAAAATTACTCTTCATCATTGACCTAAATGGAAGATTAGCTGTTGTGAATACAATCAAGGCAAGTGGCCAGCCACTTGCTTGCTTGCTTTCAGATCCATTTCCCGCTCTTTCCTTGATCTGTATCATGGGAAAGCAGGTCCTTGAAAACTACAGGGGTATGGGGCGCCTCGGTGGCTCAGTCGGTTGTATGTCCAACTCCAGCTGAGGTCATGATCTCATAGCTTGTGAGTTAGAGCCCCATGTCGGGCTCTGTGCTGACGGCTCACAGCCTGGAGCCTGCTTTGGATTCTGTGTCTCCCTCTCTTGCTGCCCCACCCCCCTTTCAAAAATAAATAAACATTAAAAAAACCACAGAGGTGTTAGAGGAGCCAGGAGACATCCCTAGAGGCTGACTGAGCAAAGGCAGAGAGATGGGGTATCTCTCCCTTTCTCTGTTCTCGTTGGTGTCTCTTTGTGACTCAAGGACCTTCCCTCCCTCTTCAAATACCTCTCTCCTTGGGCTCAGTTCCTGCCAGGATCACTGTGACTCAAGCTTCCAGTGTTTTCTCTGGGCTCCTGCTCTGGTATCAGCCTTCCCCTCTTTCCCTACATGGTCCCTTGAGCCCTCATGATGAAAGTGACCTCCTAGAGTTTCTAATTTCATTTTTCACCTTCCCTTTTCTTCTTTCATCTCTTCCAGCATCCTTGTAACTAATTCCCTGTATTAATGTCCCTCTATTTAATTTACTTGGCGTGGTTTTTGTTTTCCTGGATGGACCCTTATCGAATCAGTAAGTTAAATTAGTTTGTCTCTGCATGGAAGAAGACATAAATGTTTCCAAATTTTTTCTGATTCTCTAGCCTTAGAAAAGATTGATTGCCCTTAATATACACCATAGTATGGAAAACTACAGCCACGTGATTATTTACCCTGATATAAATGCATGTAACACTAGGGGCATGTAAACAAGTCTTTACTTTTCTCCTTTCTCTAGAGTGTGTTTGGAGACAATTATGAAAACAAACTTTTCAGAGGTGGCTGGGGTGGGTGGTAGGTAATGGAGTAGGGATGGACAGAATGTTCAGTTTTACTTGGGAGTTTGCAATGTTTCTGTATATAATCCTAGTGCACCTTCAGTCCTAACTAGTGAACTAGTGAACTCTTCCTTGTCCTATAAAATTCTGCTCAGACACTGCAAGCTGTACACAGAACTGCATGCTCTCCTCTTCTTCATGATCACACAACGACTTTACATTTTTTTAGCCTCCTGTGTTGGTAGGTATCGCCATGTGTCTTAGTTCTAGGCATGGAATATAATATCACTGCCTAGTGATACTATCCCTTCTGGGCATAGTTCATAAAAATCTCTTGAGTTGGCTTATTCGTATGTCTTTTCCCCTTCTGACTGCTGGCAAGGAGAAACACGGGGTGATTTGGGGTGCTCTGTGTTGAAGATGGCACAGCCCCCGTCAGTCTGAAATATGCCATGGTGAGGAGTCTCTGAAATATGCCATGGTGAGGAGTTAATCTATGGACCCATTCACTCACTGATACTGTTACATGAGCCAAATAAACTTATTTGGGCCTATCATACGTCTAGGGTCTATTAATTATAGCACCTAGCATGTTTCTAACCAATATACTCCCTCCCAAAGTCTTTCTTTTCTTTTTAAAAAATTTTAATGTTTATTTATTTTAGAGACAGAGCACAAGCGGGGGAGGGACAGAGAGAGAGAGGAAGAGACACAGAATCCCAAGCAGGCTCCAGGCTCTGAGCTGTCAGCACAGAGCTCAACATGGGGCTCAAACCCATGAACCATGAGATCATGACCTGAGCCAAAGTCAGACGCTTAACTGACTGAGACGCCCAGGCGCCCCAAGTCTTTCTTTAACTTCTGCAGAAGTAGTAGTTTCCTGTCTTGGGTATCTTGTTTATACCTCTCTGGCAGCCCTTATCAAACTGGATTAGAATTAACTATTCATAATGTGCGCTCTCTCTCTCTCTCTCTCTCTCTCTCTCTCTCTCTAGAACATGAGTTTTACAAGGATGGGGAGAGGCCCTCATTTACCTTTGTATTCCCAGTGCCAAGCATTAGGTATAGAGCATACAAGGTCTCAAGAATTGTATGTTGAACTGAATGGACTGGAATTGGAGTCTTTCCTGGTCTCTTCCCTTCTCCCATCCTTCCTAGGATGAAAATCTTGCCCCTGTTACCCAGACCTTTTTAAACCAACATCCACTATTTGCTGCCAAACATATCACCCCATCCATCTACCCATCTACTTGAAGTTTTAATTAGAGACTTTTATATGTCAACCATTCCTCTATTCCCCACGTCTCTACAGAACCATCACATCTCTGAGCCTCGTCTAACTTCGTTATGGCCCACAGACTGTAGTCTCATTGAGGTATTGCTTACAATCTTCTGGGGGATAAAAAATAAATATGATGTTTTTATGAGCACATGATAAGATCTCCCTGAATTCATACTCTGAAATGTGTTGTTTATTTAATTGAAAGAATGATATTACCAAACTGAAAACCTCTGATTTCTAAACTTAACCATTGTTATAATCCAGGATTAAACAGATTCACAGCCCTGAAAACCCATGAGTCCCATGATCAGAACAAAGGTCAATTCAGTGAAATACAGTTTGGGGGGATATTTTAGCTGTGGAAGAATGGGAAAAAGAGAATAGCAGAATATGTCTTTATATTCTTTATTCAACTAGAGTGAGACTAGAAGGTAAATTATTAACATCTATTTACCTCACTGGTACTTTGATATTAAGAATTGTATAGATTCTTGGGGCACCTGGGTGGCTTAGTTGGTTAAGCATCCAACTCTTGGTTTTGGCTCAGGTCATGATCTCATGGTTGGTGAGTTAGAACCCCATGTTTGGCTCTGCACTGACAGTGTGGAGCCTGCTTGGGATTCTCTCTGTCACTCTCTCTCTCTCTCTGCCCCCCCCACTTGTGCTGTCTCTCTCAAAATAAATAAAGCTCGAAAAAAAAAGGAATTGTACAGATTCCTAATCTATTCCATTGGAAAATAACTGAATCAAAAAAATATCAGGACTGGAAGGTGCCTTTCAATTCATAGATGCTAGTGGTCCCTGCCATGCTGAAGAATGTGAACTTTTGAAGTACATTTCCAAAGTTATGGGCACGCACACACACACACACACACACACACACACACACACACACACTTTAAATACAATTTCAATGATGTAGTATTCCCTGGAGGACATCCACTATCTCTCATCCATCCACAGAACCCCATTAGTGAAATCTTGTATGCACTAACAAAGAAGTGTGGATATCAGCTACAAAGTTTACTCCCTGTAACGGTAAAGGGCAATAAATGCCACATTCATAAGCTTATGAATTTTTCCAAATTAAATTGCTATACTACTAGGCTACTCACTAGGCTTGTAGAAAAGTCCATCTCAATCTTCATTAAGAAGGCTACCACATCCATTCCCCCAGGATTATGTCCTGGGTCTTTCAGAATGCAGACCACCAAGGGAGTTTACACTAGTTATGGCTGGTGTGTTTGTGGTCCAGGGCCACACGTTCCTGTTGCCACGCCTGGGTAGACAGTTCTTCCTTGTCGCTCTAGAAGCTCTCACTCCTCATATTCTGTCACATCCGCATCTCCAAGCCACTCCATCAGAGGTATTATCACCTTTAGGGGAAAGGGACGATGGTGACCATGCAGCCCCTCCCCCAAATTCCAGTTCCAATCCCAGTTCCAGGGGAGAAACTCTAAAGGTTCTCAAATCCTATAGCTTTCACCTCCTCTGCTCCACCTGCTGGGAGAATTCAGCATAAATCATGTCAACTGCTTTTTGCAGGATAGAGAAGTATACCTTAATTGTTGAGCACCCAGAGGAGCTTGGCTGGGTTAGCCCCAACTTTCATGCTTACTAACTCTATGAATGCATCAGTTTCCCAGCGCTGCCCTAACAAATTACCACAAACATGACTTAAAACAACAGAAATTTATTATCTCACAGTTTTAAGGTCAGAAGTCCAAAATCAAAGTGTCATCAGAGTTGGTTTCTTCTGGAGGCTCTGAGGAAAAATCTGTTCCATACCTTTCTCCTAGGGGCACCTGGGTGGCTTAGTTTGTCAAGCCTCTGACTCTTGCTTTTGGCTCAGGTCACGCTCTCATGGTTTGTGAGTTCGAGCCCTGTGGGCTCTGGTGCTGACAGTGCAGAGCCTGCTTGGGATTCTCTCTCTCTCTGTCTCTCTCTCTCCCTTTCTCCCTCCCTCTCCCTCTCTCTGCCCCTCCCCTGCTTGCACTTGCTCTCTCTCTCTCTCAAAATAAGTAAAAAATAAAAAGAAATACATACCTGTCTCCTACCTTCTGGTGGCAGCCAGCAACCTTTAACTTTCCTTGTCTTGCAGATGTATCACTCCAATCTCTGCCTCCATCTCCATGTCACCTTTTCTTCTTTTATGAGGACACTTCGCATTCAATTTTCTCATTCAGTTTAATTCAGGATGATATCATCTCAAGGTTTAAAATTTAATTACATCTACAGAAAGCATTCTTCCAAATAGGTTGGCTTCAGGTTCTGGATGGTCATATCTTTTGGAGGATCACCTCTCAACTCACTACAACAAACTAAAAGTAATTTTTTAACTGTACAATGTCCACTGTGATCCATTGTCTAATGGGGATGATGACAATAATAGTAAACTCCCTCATAGGTTTATTGGGGGTAGATGAGTTTATACATGTAAAGCACTTAAAGAGTTGCTGGTAAGTAGCAAATATTCTTCGCTAAACAATATTTACTGTAATGGGGAGTTAACTTCTGAAGAGCTATTAATGTCTGTTCCTAGGTCAATTCAAAGCTCTCTTAACAAAACCCAAGACAAGAAAGCACAAGAACTAATAAGTTCCTGTTTATTAAGATGGGGGTGGGATATGCACCCAGAATAGCACTCTGCCACATTTCCATAGCTACTTTGCCTTAGTACTGAGAGATGGTTTTCATGGTGGGAATGTCAACAGTCTGTCAGGGTTGTCTTTTTTTTTTTTTTTTTTAGCTTTTTCAAAGTTTATTTCTTTATTTCTAGAGAGAAACAGAGAAAGCAGGGGAGGAGCAGAGAGACAGGAAAGAAAGAATCCCAAACAGGCTTCCTGCTGACAGCATAGAGCCTGACATGGGGCTTGATCCCACAAACTGTGAGATCATGACCTGTGTTGAAATCAAGAGTTGGAAGCTTGACCGACTGAGTGACCCAGGCACCCCAGGGTTGTCTTTTATTTAGCCCAAAGAATATAAAATTTCCAGTGATAGGACATTGGGATGAAAATGGGGTCTAATAAGGAAATCCGATTCACACTGTATTTTAACATAAGGAATTTATTTGTTTTAAATTTTTTCATGTTTATTTAGTTTTGAGAGAGAGAATGGGGAGGAGGGGCAAAGAGCAAGACACACACACAGAATCCCAACTGGGCTCCAGGGTCTGAGCTGTCAGCACAGAGCCTGACGCTGGGCTCAAACCCACAAACCACAATATCATGACCTGAGCCAAGGCCAAATTCTTAACTGACTGGGTCATCCAGGTGCCTCTAACATAGGGAATTTAATATAAGGAGCTGGTTAATCAGGGAGGACTGAAAAGCCAAAAAGGAAGCACAGAGGTAACACAGAGATAGTAATTGCAGGAAGCAACTCCCACTCGCAGATAGGGGGAGAGAGGGATCATCTCATCATACGGGCACCTTATAACCGCACATCATCACAAGAAGGGTGAATATAGTTCACTAAGTTATTTTGAGAGAAACCACATTCACCTAACTTTATTGCAGTATGCTGTTATAATTGTTCTATTTTATTACTAGTTATTGCTAATCTCTTACTGCCTAATTTATAAATTAAACTTTATGATAGGTATGTATGTATAGGAAATAGATAGTGTATTTAGGGTTTGGTGCTCCCTGTGATTTCAGGAATCCACTGGGGGTCTTGGAACATATACCCCTGGATAAGGGGCACTACTGTATATAGAGAGAAATATATAACAATTATGATAATATACTGTAATAAAAGTTATGTAAGTATGGTCTCTCTCAAAATAACTTATTGAAATTATTCACCCTTCTTGTGACAATGTGAGATCATAAGATGCTTGTGTGATATGTCATGTGATAATATAATCAATCTTCGATTACATTAAAACTACACTGAACTATAGTTAGGAATGCTAAGTCCTTCAGGATCTAAGGCTAATTTAAGTGGCCAGGCCAGTATATTCACCAAGGTCTGCCTGACTTTAAAGACCACAGTCCTTTTAAGCTGAGTTACCATCTCATATTGTATATATCTGAATAGCAGAACTATAATCTGAAATGTCCTCAGCAATCTGGAATACCGGGCCAAATTTAAAAAGCATTTATTATACCAAACGTAAACGCAGCATTTTGTACCTGAACTAGAAAGAAAATAGTACAACTGTCAGGGAAAGAATATATGTGCCTATATAGCCCCCAAAAGGATTGATGTGTTCTAGCCTCTTGCAATCATATTAATGAACAATGTGGTCCAGCTATCAAAAACTAAATTTGGCCGTTTTCTGCAGCGTCCAAAACAAGTAAGGGGATAACCCATCTTTATTCGGGAATTGTCAGGTTACACCTGGAATATTTTATTCAACGTGGAGTATCAGATCATCAGAGGAACGTTGAAAACCTGAACTTAATGAGGTGCGAGTGACCATAATGATGACAAGATGATCCCACCACCCTGATTTTTGCCCACCTCATCTTTTTGTATAATTTATTTATTAAAATTCAGGTTAGTTAGCATACAGTGTAGTATTGGTTTCAGGAGGAGAACCCAGTGATTCCTTACTGACACATAACACCCAGGGCTCATCTCAACAAGTGCCCTCCTTAATGCCCATCACCCATCTAGCCCATCTTCCCACCCACCTCCCCTCCAGCAACTCCCAGGATGTTCTCTGTATTTAAGAGTCTCTTTTTATGATTTGCCCACCTCGCCTTGCTTCATAAAGTAGTAGCCTCCTGCCTGGGCTCCTAGCCTCGCCATGCATGCATTGCCCATCCTGCAAGAGGATGGTCTGTCTAACACAAATGTGCTCATGTTGTAGCTGCTGCATTTCATCCTAGAGCCTTGGGAATTATGTTAAAATCACCTAATTAGGCTTTAAAAGTCCTCAGGTTTACAAGCCAGTCCTGGGTGGCTCAGTTGGTTAAGCATCTGACTCTTGGTTTTGGCTCGGGTCATGATTTCACAGTTTGTGAGTTCCAGCCCCACATCGGGCTTTGCGTTGAACAGCGCAGATCCTGCTTGGATTCTGTCTGTCTGTCTGTCTCTCTCTCTCTATCTATCTGCCCCTCCCCGACTTGCTCTCTTTCTATCTCTCTCTTCCAAAATAAATAAACTTAAAAAAAAAGTCCTCCGTTTCTTGTACGCATTTACTTCTACACACACACATACACACACACACACACACACACACACACCATAGCCAGTCTTGCTGAGTCCCACCTCCCCTTTGGGCATTCTATTCCTTTTACTGGATCACTTTCCTACCTCTGTCTTCCACTTACATACTTTGCCTCTATCCACCTTTTGCCTGCTAATTCCTGCTCATTCTTCTAAGGGTTAACTCAGGCTTCACTTTGTCTTGAAAACTCTTGCTAGCTCTTGCTTCAGATTTCAGGGTTTCTTGGCCCCTCCTTTACACTTCCATCACTCTTTGCGATTCCCCTATCTTAGCACATATCACACTTTGTGTAATTGCCATTTTCTTGTCTCCTCTACCACATAGAAAGTTACATGGGAACAAGAACAAAGTTTGCTTTCTCACTATTCTACTTCCACTAGCAAATATGATAGTCAATGAATAATTGTGTCTTGAAACACTCCATTCTTGAATAAAAGATGAAAGAATTTGAATGGAATAAGGATATTTGCAGATGGAATTGTGAAAGCCATCTCCAAGGTATAAAGCAGTATACGCTTATTTTTCCATTTGGACCAGAAAACAGAATTAAGACCAATGGGTAGATAGGAACTGAAAGTAGAATTTCATTTAATACAGGAAAGAACTTCAAACAATTACAGCAATGTGAAAACATGGTATGCCAGACTTAGAAACAGAGATTATTTATCACCGAAATGTTCATGTTGAGCGACAGGTCCATGGAAGGGGAATTGGATACATTTTAAATGCCAGCTAGATAAATTGGTAGTTTTCTAGAGTTGAGCTGTGTTGAGAAAGAATCTGAGACTCTATGTGGGACAGGGAGAAAAAAAATTATATAATCAATTATTAGTGTCTGTCAGCTTTCTTCAGACTGAAAAAATATACAGTAACGCTCCATATGTGTCCTTCCACATCCCTGTTCCTGTCCTCCTCCCCCCAATAACACACAGACAAATACGTGGTTATAAAATGAGATCTTAATAAGAAGACTATCATTTTCTTTGTCAAAACTAACCTCCCTCCCGCAGTGGCTACACTGCCTGGAGACTCTTATTTTGTTGTTTCTTTTTTGGAGTTTTTGGAAATTTTTAAGGTCCACTGTCCCTTCTTTTAACTGGAAAGTGGAGAGCTTCATACTGGATGCACACCCTAATTCACTACTGTTTGCTGTTTGTCTTGAAACAGCAAAAAGGAGACACGGGGAGACAGCTGAGGAAAGAAAAGATATGCTCAGAATTATGGACTCAGAGAATACCCCCCAGTTTGTAATACCCCATAGGATTAGTAGGTTTTGCTAAACCTTGGACTTGATCACCAAGTAGGAAAAGAAGTCTCAGCACGTGATATTTAAATCATGCAGTTCTTAGGAAAAGAGAATCAACATTCATATCATCCTCGTTAAGGCTCCAACAATCCCCACTACAGAGGAACCGCACTGGGTCTCTGCATTTTGTACGTTGAATAAAGATCTTGAAGTAGTTCAAGAGAAGCTTGTTTATTAGCTGTGATGTTATCCTCCTTTTAGCGCTGCCTTTTCTTACTACATTAATCTTGGGTGTGCGGCTAATGTCTCTCCCGCATCGAAGTCAGGAGACCAGTTGATACAAAGGCAGTGAACTGTGAAATGCCTGCATGAGTAATATATGGGCGCTGGCGGCTAGACTCTTCGGAAGCACAAATAAATAGAATCCTTGCCTGCTTGATGGGAGTATTAAATGCTCGGATGCAGGTACAGCACATAGATGGGATACATATTAAATAGTAAACAAATGCTATTTGTTACTATTGTCATGTTAATATTATTTTTATATATTGTCAAGTGTCAAGTCAAGAACTTTGCTCTCAAAGCTCTACTTCTAGCACAAATATCAGACTTTGATTTATAGTTTCAGGACAGAGTTGGCCAATGCCAGGAAAGCAGCATGATTTAGGGACCAAGTAGAGATTTGGGAACCACATTTGAAGCACGGTTCACCTACTTTTAACTATGTGAACTTGAGGAACTTATTTGCTTCTCTGACCTCAGTTAGTGATTGGCTTAAGATTGTGCATGTAATTGACCTAGCACAATGCCTGGAACATAGTAAGTGCCTGTGTTTGTAAAATAAATACAATACAACACAATACAATACAATACCAAAATAAAATAAAATAATTTTTAAAAGTTAATAACTCTTATTATTTGGTACACTGATTTAGATTCGGGTTTCCTTCTCTTTGATCAGTTCACGACACAGCACCCAAAGCTCTGCTTCTAAAGGGCCAATCTGACCACATCACGGCTCTGTTTCAGGCTCCTCACTGGTTCTCTTTTACACCCAGGATAATCACCACAGCACGCAGTATTAATGGTTCTGTGTGAGTACCAAGTACTGTTCCCTCCAATACTTTTGGGTGGCTCTCACCCTAGCCTCAGGTATTTGGCCTCACAAGCACTCAGTATTCTGCTGAGTTTCGATGGAGAGTCTCTCTGTGTGTGCAAAATTCTCTCTCTGTCGCCTTCCCCTCTCTAGCATTTGAAAATATACTCACTTGGGTCTTCCAGGCTCTTTCTCCATCTCAAAGATTCTATCAGGCTTTGCCTATGTTTCACCTCCTTGTATATACCACAGCCTGAAAATTTTCTCACTAGACCAACTGTAGGGTTCACCAAATTGTCTCCTGAATCCTAGAAATCACTGTTGTTACCCATATCCACTGTCTTATAATCATCGATTCATCTACTTTGTGCAGTTTTGCATTTGTTTTAGGTGTGGGGGTAAATGTCAACTGTTACTCCATCTTGGCTGAAGGCAGATATCTAGCAGCTCACTTTTCATGGTGCTCTCAGCTTAGACATTTGTTAACTTTGGTTCACTGGAGAGAAGAGTCAAGACGTACTCAGTGCTCTGTCAAATATATAGCCCAAGTTCACATCCGATGGTACCTCTCTTTACCATTGTGCCCTCTTTGCCAACATTTTGTCCTCTTTGCTTGGACTTCTGCCTTAGTTTCCTCCTCTTCAGCTCCACATTCCCAGTAGAACTCTCTCTGAAGCCATTGAGACTGGTTCCTACTTTTCTGGCCAGGCCCCATACCTTGCATACATTGCCTGCCTTCACTATTTACCCTGTTCCTGGGTGTTCAGCTGTTGGTCTACCACTGCCTTTGGCACTTCCTATAGAGCATATTTATTTCTGGATTAAGTATTCCTAATTACTACTTATGTACTCCTTGTTTGAACATCCATGGATATCGATCCTTACCAAACCAAGACAGGGTGTATTATAATGCCCTGTCCCCTTGAGCCAAATTTCTACCCTCAGTGCTCTGCATATGATCCATTCCACACTGACGTGGTCACAGGAATTCAGCATACTCTGAACTTCCAACTAAGGACACTGAGAAGCTAAATAGTGACAACTAGGTGTTTTGTCCTTGGAGAAAAATATTCACACACAGAAAAATTCCTGTTAAAGCATTGTGAGCCATCTATTTAAACCTTCTTTTGGTGTCTCAATTTACAAGTTAAAAAAAAGCAAACAAACAAACAAAAAACAAGGCCAGCAAAGTTTAATTGAATTTCCCAACATCACAGAGCTAATTAATGTTAATGGTAGTACTCAAACTCAGGTCTTCTGCATCCTAATTAAAATTTCTTTTCTCCTGGATCACAAACATTTGGAGAGTTTTTGGGTGAGCTATTTATTATTAATATTATTCCAATATTATTAATATTGTTATAAGCTCCCCCCCCCCTCCATCATCACACAAACACAGCAACCCAACTATTGTGGCCCTGTAATTTTTCCCTAGACCTGACTTGGATGGAGAGCATTTTCTTAAAGATTTTATAAGTTATTTTCCCAAGCCTCCCTCTAATTCTACTCCCTCCTATAACAAAACAATCTACATCGGAGAGCAGAGAGAAACTCTTGGCTTCTGTTCTTTTTCTTAACTCCTTCTTGATTTCTGAAGAGCCACAGCCCTGCAACAGACATACAGGCATCACGTTCTGGTACTGCAATTTTTAGGTTCCCAAGTTATTGTACATATCAGAGAAGCAGGATATCTTATACCATAAATCAGTGTACTATAAAAAATGTTTTCCAAATCTGAGAAGATATGACGATGGACATTCTTTTTATTTCTTCCCAAGGCAGTATGGTCTAATCCATGTCCACATAACTATTGTGTTCAGAGAGTCAGTGTGATTGGTACCTGGAAGAAAATCTCTATGAAGTCACTTCCTTGAGATTATTGAAGAAGCAGCCTCCAACCCAAGGGGGCAGTAAATAGAAGTTGGGCAGTGGAGCTCAGGCAGAGTAAATATTGTGTTCTCCGATCCCTTCTTGTCAACTCCCACCCCATTATCTGGAATGCTCCCAATTTGGAAAGAGTAGGAAGATAATCCCCAATGTCTAAATGAGATAGAGGCAAATTTGGGCCTAAAACAGAAGTGTCTTTTCCCACAGTATCTTACAGCCTTAGGGTCACTGTATTTAAGAGTCTCCTTTCAACACAGAGTTGCTCAAACAATTCACAGAACTAACTTCTTAAGTTCTCAACTTTGACCAATACTGCAATAACATTAATGAGGAGAGTGAGGGTAGAAGTGGGAGTCTATAGAAGAACTATGTTAGAGATTAGCTGGGATATTAGAAGGAAAAAATAAAGTGATTATGAAATAAAGGACAATTTAAAATCATTTAATCTTGAGTAAATAATAGCTCAGTCTTCTCTTAGACAGGCACACATTCCCACAAATGATTCAAAAGATTTCTAGCCTGTTAGCCTGACTCATTTTACTGTTTTGTCACTTTTTTAAATTTAATTAGGAACAATGTTGACTTTTGTCATAACAAGCCTTGGAAACTTTACTTATTAATATCCCTCAAACATTGGCAATAGCAACGGTAATTTTAATTGCACAGGTACTAGCAATATGCCAGGTGCTACCTAAGTCCTTAAACACCTCTAACTGGACAGTAACCAGGCAGATATAATTATACCATTTTTCAGCTAAGGAAATAGAATATCAGAGAAGGTAAGTAACTTGTCCAAGGTCACACAGATGGCAGGTGGTAGAGTCAGGACTCTGTTTGATACCAAAGTCCTTGCTTTTGCAGTCACTAGAATTATACTAAGGGTAAATTATTCCTCCCTGCTCTCTCTGTTCTCCCAAATCCAAGGGTGGTCATCATTATTATAATCTTGGAGCTGCTTCAAAGACAGGGTGGCTCTGCAGATTCAACTAAAGGATAAGAAAAGCAAACAAAGTGAGTGTTCATTTTCAGCCTTTATGTGGGTCTTTTCATCTTCAAAGTCCTTTGTGAATATTAAACAATTAATCCCCCCGGAAGCCCTCAGCACTGGGGGAAGTGAACATTTCCATTAATGTTGACGAATGTCTATTGCTATTGGTGAAGTTTTGCCTTTCAGCCCGTGCTTCTAAAGCCTGAAAGCCTTTCCATATAAACGAAGCACATTTTCATTCACATATCTCTCCCAGGTGTATGAGGGAGTTGCTGAGATGTCTAAACACAGTGCTTTTTAAGTACCTTTGAGGAGTTAAAAAGCTTTGCTCGTTCTGCTTCCTGAACACACACACGCACGAACACACACACACACACACACACACACACACCCATACACAGTTTTTATGATAAACCAGAAAAGCTGATGGTGTGTGTGTGCATAATGCTGGCTGCTTGCGTGTTATTCCAGACAAAATGGCACATAGAGGTGACTTCCTGTTGAAGCTAAAGCCTTAGCGAAGCTGCGCAGTTGTCTCTGTGTGCACCTGGTTAGCACATTTGGTTGCTAGCAGAAAGGTTGGTGGTTCAAACTCACCCAGGGATAATTTGGTCTTCTTTTCAGAAATATGTGAACAGTCCATTTCAGGAATTTATTACCCTTTTGCAAAGCTCGGGTTCGGAAGTGTTCTCTCAACTGGTCTGCTAAATCCTACCCCAGGTACTTATTAAAACCACAAGTTCCAGGACCTTGAGATTCTGATCCTGTTGTTCTCACAAGGTGCCTGAGAATTTGCTTTTTAAAGACATATCCTCTGCCCCCAGGAAATTATTATCGTCATTCAGGTTTGCGCAGAATTTGTGTAGAGGACAAAATAATTGGCCCCAGAGCCACACTGCCTGGGTCTGACTCTCTGCTTCTTCCCATATCGACTGAAAAGTTTCACAACACCCATCTGAAGTAGCCACCAGTGACTCTAGCACAACCCCACACTGCGATTGTCTGCATGCTCGTATCTTATATTTTTATTTTTTTAAATTGTTTTGTTTATTTTCTGTCTGGCTTAACTCATTGCCACCCAACCAACCCCCTTCCCTCCCCCCATCATCTCTGTGGTGGTCTTGTGCTGTGTCCATTTAGCAACATTGGAGCTGGACTTCTCAGAATTACCTTCCCTTAAGGAACCAGGTTAGGACTGGCCTTCAGAGCATTTTGCTAGAGATCTGAGAGGTGGGAGTGGGTAGTCACAGTTCTCTGAAGGTCATCGTATTGGTTAGAGGTGGTGAGGGACAGAAGCAGAGGGCAGCATGGGGCGCCTAGGTGGCTCAGTCGGTTGAGCGTCTAGCTTTGGCTCAGGTCATGATCTCATGGTTCATGAGTTCGAGCCCTGTGTCAGGTTCTGTACTGACAGCTCAGAGCCTGGAGCCTGCTTCAGATTCTATGTCTCCCTCTCTTTCTCTTCTCCCCTACTTGTGCTTTGTCTCTGTCTCTCTCTCTTAAAAATAAAAAAAAATTTTTTTAAAGAGGAGCAGAGGGCAGCAGGGTTTAATTTGTCCTCACTTTTCCTCACTCCACATTTGAGTCTACTCCCTGACATCCAGCCCTGCTGACCAACCGTGACCACAGGCCTAGAGCCAGACCCTGCTCTGAGCTCTGAGAACTCACAGAGGTGGAGTCCTGAAGAGCAAATGGCCTTCCAAGACTTCTGCCTCACTCTGAGGGCTGGTCTTACCCTTCAACTATGAAAGAATCAGAGCTTGGCAAACTCCTAATGGCTTTACTTCCAAAGAACATGAATTCTGTGAAGTCTGAGACCTATACTATCTGCTCATCACTATTTCCTCATTCATAGAACAGGGTCTGGTACTCAGGAAGCTTTCTATAGTAGCTGAGCGACTGATGAAAGTGATAGCTTCCTCATTCACAAATGGAGGTAATGATGCTTCTTAAGTTGAGCTGGGTGAGGACAAATGAAATAACATATAAAGAGCTCAGTATCGTTCCTGGCAGACAATTAGCATGGATACAGAGTTGTGGTGTTATTCATTTTGTTTTTATGGCTTTGGAAATATCAAATCTGTCACCCGGAGCCAACAACATAATACATGTATGATAAAATCTGTCTCAAGAGTCAGTGATTTCCCAACCCACCTGGGTTTAGTCCTGCCTTTGAATCATAATGTCATCCCGGAGAACTACAAGGCCAGAGAGGATGCTGGAGATTCCCAGTCCAGCACCCATGTTCAAAAGATGAGGAAACAGGGATCTGAGAAGTGAGGAGATTTGCTCAAAGTTATCTGCTAGTTAGAAAGGAGGTAAAACTAAGAACATGTTTCACTGAAGCAGGCCCAAATCCTTTCTGTGATCTTATGTAAAATAAAAAATTTTAAAACACTTTATAACTACTCATACACATATGTATATATATATATATATATACACACATAGAGAGAGAGATGTATACATATATACACACATGATAATAAGTATGTGCTATGTATTACATGCACACATTGGTATAGGGTAATAGTGTCTTATTTTTCCTATGGCTAAGGTGATGATACATCAGAGTCACCTGGGACAGTACCGTTTATGCTTATGCTGTGGTTTAATTATTAACAGTACCCCCCTGTCAAAAGTGCCTGGGTTTGTTCCATGAATTATATAAATTATACAGTTTCTATACCTATTAGGGACCCTTTTGTTCTCCACTTTCTGTATACACATGTGGAATGAAGTAGCCTACAGAGTTGGGCATGTGTGTTGGGCATAGTCAACCAGAACATCACATTCACTTGGGAACAGCGACCATGTTGGGGATTGGTTCGTGGTGTGATCAGAGCAGTAAACCTTATGCTGGGAGCGCCAAATGAGAAGAGCCTCTCTCTTCTCCCAGATGGGCCGAGATGCAGGGCATTTGGGACTGGTACACCCTTCCCCAGGGGGCCTGAGCATGAAGCCACCGTGACACAGAACACACCAGGAGATGGGAGGAACAGAATCCTAATCGCTTACATCACAGGTCCTTGAAGCTCCACAAACTTTGGTTGCTTTTGCTCATATTAGACGAGATGAGTTTTCCGGCACCTGCAATTCAAAGCATCCTCACTAAGTACTCACTGAAAAACCTAAATGTAATACAAGGGATGGGGCAACTGTGTCGTCTCAAACTGCTTCTGGGCCAGAGTTGTTCCTCTGATAAGGTAGCAGGAGAGGGATGTCCCTGCATATCCTAGGCTCTCCATCCGACCCCCACACTGTGTAACTCAGTCACACCAGACTTTGCAACACTGACTAAGCCGTTCATTCATCCATACACATTAACTGAACACTTTAGGACCCCAAAAGTTTATATTCTACTTGAGGAAAGGATGAAACAACGAAATGACAACTGCGAAAGGTACACTGGGGTAGCAGGACTTAGGAAAGCTGCCTGAAGGTCCTGTAACTGCCACAGACTAGGTACGAAGGTGAACAGAAAAGGCCTCAGAAGGGAAAGAGGAGGAATTAATCCTGAGAGGACTGGCAGGAATCAACCATGTTGTTAAGAAATTAACAGGGAATCCTATGAAGAGAGAAGACATGCACAACCACACAGATGATAGATATTTAAGGAAATGCAAGTACTTGCTGCAAGTTTGGAAGAAGAATCTAGAGAGAGGAACTGGCAGTTTCAGCCCACCACACTAAAAGCCTTGGACTTGGAAGAGAGTGACGGAATCCGGGTTGAGTTGTCTGGCTTCTCTTGGGCCACTGGAACAAGACGGCTTTGGTCTCCACTTGACCAGCCTTTCCAGAAACTGCACACAAACTTGCATAGCCTTCTTTTCTGACGCATCCCTGTGGAACCCGCATCCCTCCCAGGGCAAGGCGTACTGCACATGATTCCGAACTCTTCTCTCCTCCCTGAACCCTTTGGCTAATTGATAGACAGCTTCTGCTTTATTTCACTCCTTCCTCCTGCCCCTGATCAATTTTCTTTTGCTTTGGACTAATCCTTCCTAAACCCTCATGCCACATCCCTCTCTTTCTCTCTTACAGATCCTGTGATCAGATTTGCATTTTAGAAAGACTGTTACCCGGGCAAGAGTTTTGAGCAGGGAAAAATGGAAAGCAATGAGAGACGGAAAGTAGTTACAGAAACGCAAGGGAGAGAAGAGGGAGTCGTGGGGAGGGCGGAGGGAAGGATGCTTCGCAGTGAGAGCCGCCACAGTGTGGGATGGGATGGGTGCGTTTGGGGTCTGTGTATCAAAAAGCAGTTAGCATATGTTCAGAGAGAAACCTCAGCATGTGGAGGCTTAAACTGCATTTGGAATTGAATTTCCAGGCTCAGTAAATTTACAATATGCTTCCTCAATCCATCCCACCTCCTTGCTCCTCAGCTCAGTGAAACAGCTAAATAATTAAATGCTAAAATGCTTCTTGGATCTGCTTTGCTGTTGAAACACATCTGCTACACGTTGGAGGAACCCTTCCCTGCAGATGTTCCTTTCCTTGGCTTGTTTGTTTATCTATGGAAATGAGTATCTTAAACCTCCTCCCCTGCTAAGCTTAATAAAAAGAAATCCTTTCCATTCTCATCTTCTTCACAATGCCCCTTGTGGTCCTTTATCAAACTATTAAGGACATATGCTGTGCAGCTAATTATTTTTTTTCTGCTACCACACTGCCTTAATCCAAGGGAAGGCCTTTTCAGCTCAAGACTTAGTGCAGGAACTAATCTGCACACCACTTTCTCTCCCAAAGAAACCAGAGTCTCTGTAGTTGGGTGAAAAGACATTGGAAGCCAGGACTCTAAAGAGACTATGGCCTCTCTCATCAGCCCCAGTTTGGTTCAGTCTATTTTTTGAGCAATTATGTATTGGTGGAGTTAAGGCTGCCCACTGATAAACTAGAAGATGGAGAAAACAAAGAATAAATTGAGATGACATAGGGTACATTCATCCAATTTGGGGAAGACTGGGAGCCGTGGAGGACAAGGAGTAGACAGGATTCAATATGTTTGCCATAAAGACCATGAACATAAGGGAAGATTTAATAAACTTATTGGAGACATTCATGGCCTCTGAATTTATTGAATCCCCTTGGTGAAAGAGTCACTAGGGAACCCTTAGGGAAGGCATTTGCTTTCTGTTTGTGCATGGAGATGGTCAAGATTATATAGGCTCAATAAAAAAAAAAATAACTAAGACATCTTTGAAATATTGATAAGGGAGGAAGAAAAAGGAAATTTTAATTAAAGCCACATATAGTACAGCTTAGCAGCATGAGAGACCATAGGGGCTGTTTTAAAATTATTTGCATGTCATAATATTGAAAAGGGAGAAATATATATTTTTTCCTTTAGGGCGAGAAAAGTATTTGACTCATGAGCTCCATTTTGTGTAGCATTTAATTTCACCAAGTCCTCAGAACCTGGGCTTTTAATCATGGTTGAGTTTCCTTAGCAGCATCTGGCTTATATTTTATAGATCAGTGTCCTGTTATAAGAAAAGTGTTGCATTATACAAAGAGCTAGTCTACTTTTCGTTCCTATGTGAGGAAAACTTGTTTTCTCCCTAGATGCTTTTGCAGGATGTTTTTCTTCAAATGTGAAATTCATGTGTCTGCCTGGACATGTCTACATGTACGACTTGATTGATTTTGCACGACCTCTTTCCATCTGCATCTTTTGTTGTTGTCGGCTCAGAGATCTCTTAGATATTCCATCACTACATTTCTTCCGTTTATCAACAAAAGTTGTTGCGTTTATCAACAAAATTCCTTTCCAGACACAGAAATTCTGCAAATATGGGCAAGTCATCATTCTCTTTCCTATTCTTGTGTGATCACCTTCTCTCTTGTCCTCTTTCTTTAGTTTCCCGTCTCTGTTTCCTCAGGCTCTCCTCTACCATCCTGATTTGATTCTCTACATTCTTAGCTTTTCTGCTACCATCTGCCTTCATTAGGATCTGGAATTCTGCTATCAGAGTTTTGGTATTTTTACTGCCCCCTACCTTTTTGTTAATTTTTAGCTCACCCGGGGCACCTGGGTGGCTCAGTCGGTTGAGCATTTGACTTTTCAGCTTGGGTCATGATCTCATGGTTCCTGGGTGCGGGCCCCATGTCGGGCTCTGTGCTGACAGCTCAGAGCCTGGCGCCTGCTTTGGATTCTGTGTCACCCTCTCTCTCTGCTCCTCCCCTGCTCACACTTTGTCTCTCTCTCTCTAAAGAATAAATAAAAATTTTAAAAAAATTTTGTTTAGCTCACCCAACTTTGTTTTCATTCCAGTTTGCTCTTCTTTTATTTCAGGCTACTTTTCTTTTGTAAATTGTTGCTCCTATTTAATAGACACTGTTCTTTTTCTTGGTGTATTTGATTGTGTATTCAATTTTAAAATTTTCTTTTGGGTTGCAAGATTTCATTTTTGGAAACATGTTCTTATATTTTCCTCTCCTTTTTTAAATAATTTTATATGCCTAATCTTTTCTTAATACTCTTTAATGAGACATGGAAGAAGCGAGGTATCTGCAGACCAGGTGTTTGCCAGTAATATGTAGATTTCCCTAACTCTGCTACCCGTGTGTCTGCAACTAGATTTTCATCTCCCAATCTACAACTGGAGTGATAGGCAAGGCCCCCAACCCATTTTTTCGTTTTTGTAAGATATTTAGGTGACATATTTAGGTAACATGCCTCTATTTTAACAAACCAGGAACCTTTCCATCTCTACTGCATACATAACATGTTCTGTCTAATCTCCAAAATTCACTTCTTCTACATATTTTTTGTATTTGCTTTCACTGCTTACTATTTAGAATCATATTTCCAAAACCTTCTTCCCAAAGTCCCGATGCTTTCTACTTTACTGTATTCTTTGGGGATAAAAGACATAGATGGAAGAGAAGAGAATGATAACTGATTACCTGGTGTGGGGGGAGGCAGGGGGGAGTCAGTGCTCATTCATTAGAAGTGTACTTGTCTAGTTTTAATTTTATAGAGACCTGAGTGTCTTCATCAGAAGAATAATCTAAGATGAGAGAATTTTCTTCCAATCTTCTGTGAAGCACACTTTGAACATGAATAAAACTATTTGCTGAAGATGGGGAAGATTTTTTTTGAAATTTTATTACAATATATTCCATTGAATTTAAAATTATTATGAATCCTTTCAAAATTTAAGTCTTAATTTCAGAAAGGGTGAACTTTTGCCTTGTTCACTGCTGTGATGGGCAGCAGGAGAATGGATAAAGCTGTATTAGGAACTCCTCAAATGCCAGATGCCATTTTAATCTGGAAGGCACCCAGCAATTAGCATCTGCTCAGTGCTTGGAACATGGAAAATGACTTACATACAAATGAACCTCTGGGATATTACCATTCAAAATGTGGGCACCAAGTGTACTATAGATCACCTCATTTCCCTCATGTCAGTCTGCATTTTGGTTCTCAGCCAAAAGTTGCAGGATAACTAATTGTTTTTTTTTTAAGACAAGATGAGTTGAAATCATTACTGTCCTTACAGACTGAAAGAAGAGAATAGGCTAAAGAAGGAAGAAAACCCTTCCCTTCTGCACATGTAATCCTCACACATAATCCTCACAACTACCTATGACTTGTGACTGTGATCCCATTTCTTAGATGAGGATAGCAAAGTGCAGCAGTGAGTGACATGCTCTAGGTGACATAACCACAAAGTGAGAACCAAGAGCTTTAAGTCAGACCCAAGTCTGGCTGAATTTAGAAGTCACTTTTCTACTGTTACATACATAACCTATCCACAAGCTCAAGTAGTACTGGGTTTTTCTCAGATGTATTTCCAGTGGCCTCATGTGTATAGTACAAAGAAGTCCCTCCTTGGGGTCCTTCAGGTCTAATGGAGACACTCATTCCTCCTTGTTATAGTCTCTTCTTCCCTTGAGGCCTAACATAAGTCCATGAGGGAAAGAGAAGCCAGGAACCAAACAAGTAAAACCCTCCACTGCACTTGACTCTTCTCCTCTACTCTATTGTCTAGTTCTGATCTTTGGACCAAGCATCAAATACTTGACAAGAATGACTGTTCTTTGTGCATAAAAACAAACTTACCTGAACTTAATGAACATTGTGGATTTTCTGGCAGTGGAGACAATGTTTTCTTCACTGCCTCTTCCATTCTACCATACCTCTGACTTTTGGGGACTGGTATTATTTAACAGATACTCGGCCATGGAGGAAGGGTGGATATAGAAAGTTCTGGGGAATAGAATCCTTCATTAAGGAAAAGAGCAAATAACTGACTTACAACTCTGCAAAGGAAAGAAAAGTAAATGATGTTTAAAATTCAATGGTGAGAGTCTTCCCCAACACATCAAATCTGGACCAGAGATGATCCACCTTCTCTCTTTAGAATAGACTGGAAGGTAGGAAAGGGGGGGGGGCATGCTTTCATGGACATTGACCTGTCAAATTGTCTGACACCGGTTACCATATAGGCTGTTATCTAAAATCTAAAAAGAGATGGGGTACCTGCGTGGATGAGTTGGTTAAATGCCCAACTTCGGCTCATGTCATGATCTTGCAGTTTGTGGGTTCAAGCCCTGTGTCAGGCTCTGTGCTGACAGCTCAGAGCTTGAAGCCTGCTTCAGATTCTGTCTCCCTCTCGCTCTCCCTCTCCCCCACTCATCCTCTGTCTCTCAAAAATAAATAAACATTAAAAAATTAAAATCAAAAGAGAGATGAGATATTCACATGGGCACCTCTTATAAATAGTATTCTTATACGAATCACCACCAGTGGGTTTTAATGAATCTGCTGTCATCATCTCTTGGTGGTAAGTGAGCAGTCAATAGGCATAGACCATGGGATATCTCTGGGAATACTTACATAAACAATTAAAATTCTTTCTCCTACTCCTCCTGCCTCTCCTCTCCTCTTCATCTTGCTATGCTTTGATTGTTTTTGCTGTGGTTGGAGGTTTCTATAAAAGTGCTACACCTATATTCTCAAAGCTCATTTTAGAGCAAGAACAAATAAAGATTAAAACCAGTCTGGAGACGAATCTCTAATTCTTATGGAATAATCATGGGAGAGCTTTTAGGAGTAAGAAAAAGTTTCTTCTTGTGCTATTATTTTTTTAAAAATTTTTAAAAAGTTTATTTATTTATTTTGAAGGAGTGAGAGAGTACATGCAAGTGAGCAGGGGAGGAGGGTGGTGGGCATGGTGGAGGGCACTTGTGGGGATGAGCACTGGTTGTTATATGGAAACCAACTTGACAATAAACTATAAATTAAAAAAAGTTTAAAAAAATTTTTTTAAGTTGATTTATTTATTTTGAAGGAGTGAGAGAGTACATGCAAGTGAGCAGGGGAGGGGCAGAGAGAGGAAGAGAGAGAGAATACCAAGCAGGCTCTGCATTGTCAGTGCAGAGCCTGATGTGGGGCTTGAACTCACGTACAGTGAGATGATGACCTGAGTCGAAACCAAGAGTTGAATGCTTAATGGACTGAGCCACCCAGGTGCCCCTTCTTGTGCTTTTAAATAGTTAGTATGTCATTCATTCTCCTTGGACGTTATCCTATAGAAGATGTTTCCAAGGATTACACCTTTACTAGCTGTGTCTACATAGCATCAAGGAGTTAGAAGGAGGAGAAAAAAAAGAAAAACAACAAGTAAAATCAACAACAAAAACAAAAATAAATTGTCTGGGTACTGGTTCCATATACACTAAATAAATAAATGTTTGATTTTTAATTTTTTTAATCTGGATGTTAGATGCCCACGTCTGATTTATTGTTTTACACCCCAAAGCACCTAGCACTCTGTCTTGCACCTGACATATATACCCAATAAATATTTATTGAATGAATAAATGCATGAATGAATATAATGCAGGATGTGGGTAACTGATGACATTACGTGAAAAGGACTTGAAGATATAAAACCTTGAGACTCTCTTTTTCATTGACAGTGATAGAATTGAAATAAAAAGGAACTTCTTTGCTTTTGTTTTATTAGGATTTTATGAATTCCCTAACGCAATACTCTTGATTGTTGCATGCTAGACACAGGTAGCAGAAGAGGGACAATCCTTTAACTCAGAAGACACTCAAGTTGGAGGTGCAGGACATACACTAGGGTCTTTGTGAGTAGTTTATCCATATGTCTAAATCTACAAGTGGTTCCATAAAAACAAAAGGTCAAAAGGAGAGCATATCTGGCATTATTCTGTGTGGAAGATGGCAGGACAAGGGTCACAAGGGTAGAAAGAATGAGGAATCAGATTTTAGCCAGATATAAGAAATGCTTGTCCTGTAACATGAGCTTCCATGCAAGAATGAAAGAGTAGCTTCATGAAATAGTTATTTCCTCCAACTCTGGAGATATTCAGTGCATTTATATGTACAAAGTACCTAGAGTAGAGCTTTAACAAATAAAACTATTACATAAACATTTCTTCAATAAAATGAAAGCTGGAATACCTGAAACACTGGGTAGATGACTCCTGTGTTTTCTACAAGTTTTGACTTATGGCTTACATGATGGCTGGGGTATTTAGGATGAAAGTCACAAACAGGGTTTAGAATTTGGGGACCACAAGAAAATTTTATTGAAAGGCTAATTCAGGGAAGTGGATGCATAAGAGTAAAGAGAGGCCAACAAGTTGGTTTGGAATGGGGTTCAGAATCCAGTTACCATCTCTGGAATGAACGCAAACTCCAGGTACCTTCAGTGTTTTCATCATGCTAACTCATACTCAAATTCCATAAAGGGAGCATCTGATGGACCTCCTCTCTTGGGCTATGTACCCAGCCTTTTGATTAGATTATGCATTGATTGGAAAACCAGACTGTAACTACTCAAGAGGTTATTCCTCAAGAGGAAATGAAAGTATAATTTCCAAAGGAAAGTGTAATGGATACTGGGTGCTTACCCAAAAACAACGAAGGCCCATTGTATCCTCTGAGCCTCTTCCAGCTCTATGATTCTGTGGAGTTCTGGTAATATGACATCACAAACTCTCAATGGATGGGGTTCATGACCTCCTGACTCACTCCACAAGCGTTTTGTCCACAGAGACCATTGCCTTACAATCCTTTCTGATGATGTCAAGGAAGACTGAATACATGAATGGATATGTGCACCTTCTCTTCCCAACATGCAGGCAGTCACTGAGTAGAAGAAAGTCATGGGCTTGGGAAGGAGGATTATCTGCGTTGTCTCTTGAGTATGGGCTTTGTAGCCAGACATCTTGACTGAATCTTGTCTCAGCCACATACTGAGTGTCACCTTATGCAAATTACTGAACCTATATACATGTTTCAGTTTATTTCATCGTACCTCCTCATAGGATTATCATATGTATGGGTTAAATTAGATAACACATGTAATTAGACTGGCACCTATTTAGCCCTCAGAGTAGGTGACATTTTTATTACTGTTAATATTAGAAATACCCTTAATGTCATCGCTGTTACCTTATTGAGTAGGATGCATTTCAGACAGCCATAGCTGGTTGAAGGCATTGTTGCAAAGATGGTCAATCACTTCTACTAGACATTTTTTCTTCAGGAAGAGAATAAACGTACCTAAGAGATAAAAAAAATACTGTAAGAGAAATGGAGGGAGAGAACTCACAGCTTGCCATTCTTTATGCTCAGAACACCTTGGAAATGGCTCTACTACCCTGTGCGAAACAGAAACTCTTAGACTTTCAAGAATAATCACACTTAAAGCAAAACAGAACAAAACAAATGAAAAACAAAGAGCAACAACAAAAGCTTTCATTTTCTGTTTCCATCTATGGCATAACATTTTAAAAGACTTTTTTCTTCATATGATTATAAAAATACTATCCATAATCTATCTAAACAGAGAAAACATTACTAGATCAGTGCTAGCTAACCACACTACATTAGCCAATTGCTGTTTGGAATTTCCAGTAGCCCTTTGTAGGTACAGAATCTGGATAGAAGAGATTTGAATGATCTATAATCAAAATGCTTTTGAAAATGAAGTAGGTATAGGTTATAATTTTGAGTGGGCAAGCTCTGGATACTCCATTAAGTAGAAAACCACTTAGGATATAGGTCCCCTTTCAGGCTACAAAATAATTTAGCAGGAAATCAATCTCTTGGAACCTTTGTGGTTGAGTGAGTGAGCCACAACAACCCTTCACCTAGTAAAACCGAAGGGGTTTCCACTGATTTGATTCACAGAACACTGTGCTACGGGGGTATCAGTTCTGCATGCCTCCTTTAGTGACCCTTGTTTAATTGGGGCTTTAATAAAGTCTCAAAGTGTTTCAGTTTTGTAGGAGTTATTAAAATATTCAGTTCCCATGACTACTGACATAACAATGTGCACTACATTTGGACACTCTTCCTTTCAGTACTCTCAGGAACACTGTGAGGGAGGAAAGAGCAAACCCATTTCACAGATGAAGAAACTGGAGCCCAGAGAGATGAAAAGATTTGCCTCAGTTCACAAAGCCTCTAAGTGGCACAGTAGGACAAATTTCTCCATTTTGCCATTAAAATCTTCTCTTTACTCCCTACAGTTCCTGTTTCATCATTTTGAGACTGAGGTTGCCATTTGCCTCTTTCTAAAAGATGCCTTGGGTCCTGAAATTGGGTTTCCAGGTTGTCATCCCAATGACTCTTGGCACCCATTGAGAAAGCCATTTAGGAAACCAAACAGCTAAGGTGGACAAAGCTCAAAGAGAAAACAAAAACAATGCATTTATATGGGCTTCTTGCCCATTATCTAAATCATTCAGAGGGGATCGTGAAGAAGAATAAAGACAAAGTAAGACTCCATTTCACTGTTAATGGATTTTAACTCACTTTTAATTCAACAGCAAATGGAAGCATCTATTATTTTTACAGATCTAACATCGCATTATTCCTCTGACATATCATTGGCTCACTGTTTTTATCAATGTTGGCAGGGATACAACGTTAGTAAAATGCAGAATATTTTAATACAATTTACATTTTCCCCCAATTACCATTTAATCCACCTGATACTGGCCACATGGCAAACTTGTTCACATTCCAGATGTCAGTTCTCTGGTATTTTTTATTTTAGTAATAACATTTAATATAATTTACTTAATTGAAAAATAATATATGTACACTGAAGTGCATTTGGAAAATATGGAAATTTATAAATTAATAAACTAAAGATCACTGTGGTCCAACTACCCAGAAACAAAGACAATTAACAGTGTATGAAGTATGATTTTTCTACTATGCATATGCACATATTTTAAACAAAACAAAGATATTTTCTGTATAAATTTATAACCTGCTTTTTCAAACTTAATAATATATCACAAGGATTTATTTAAGTCATTAGTATCTTCTAAGAATTTATTTTTAATAGCTGATTATTTGGCTTCATAATTTTAAAAATGAATTTCCCATTAGATTTTTTATTCACTTCTTTTAAAATGACACTCAAAGATATCATATTCACTTCTTAACATTTAAAATAATGTTATCATTATTTTATCATTGTATACAAAGATACTCAAAGATATCGTTGTATACAAAGTTTTGTACACAGCCTTATCTGTGAGGATTATCTTTAGCTGAAAATTCAAAAAAAGAACTTTAACTACTAGTATCTTAAATGATATAGTTATTTTCCCAACATAACAAGACATCTGGAGGTAGAAAAACAAGGCTGGGGTAGTGGGTAAATGATTGACACCAAAGAAAGACTCAGCTCTTTCTATCTTTTCTTAGCCCTGGTCTGAGTATTTGCTTTTTATTTTTATGCTTTTGGAGCTCATTGTTGCAATATGGTTACCATAGCTCCAGGCATCACATCTGTACTCAAAGGAGGAAGTAGTGGTAGGGAATGATGTTGGCCACACTCCAACAGTGTGATATCCGTATGTCCACTCTAGCTGCAAAGAACTCTGGGAAAGTGAATATTTAGGTCCTCTAAACTCCATATAAGATGAGGTCAAGAGAGAAAGGAATTGGCAATAGGTATTGGGTTCATCAGCCAACAATGTCTGACATCATCTATAATATAAAATAAGAATTTTCTCCCTATGGGAAAAATCCCTAGAAGGGATACAATATAATTTCATTTTTTTTTCGGATATAAAAGAAACATATGTTTGTGGCAGAGATTTAGACAAAAAAGCTCAGAAAATCAAAAAATAAAATATTTTATAACTTTGTCAAACAGAGATAACCAGACAATCTTCCATCAATGTCATATATGCATCTAGTCTTTATTCTACACTCGATCAGACAACTCTATATGGGAGCAGGAATTAGGGGCTACTGTAATAGACATGCTTACTAGTCCTAAGAATCTAAATGTACAACCGAGAAAGAGGCTCACAAACTCAGTCTAAGCAACTGTTTCAAGTTTTGTGCTTCATAAAACTATATCTACCCTGATAAGTTCATTGACTTTCATGGAGGACAAACATTAAAACAAATAGATATACATTACACTATATTGAATAATACAATCATACACAAAGCATTAAATAGTATAGAGCAGAAGTAGCTCTTTTGGCTATGGACGGTGGGGAAAGGAGTTCAAGAAAAACTTCTCAGAAAAGATGATTCCAGAATAAGTTTTAGTTTAGTTGTAACTTTCCACGGGAACAATGGCAGGTTGCAATGATAAAAACGAGTGTTGGAGATTCAGAAAACAGCATGCAGAAAGCATAGAGGAGTGAAAACAGAGTGCACACTTGAAATTACAAATAGATGAGGGCTTAACAGATTGTAAAGTTTGAGAGATAGCTGTTTAATAGAAGTAGATAATTCTGGAAAGAGAACAAGACTCTAAAAAGCTCTGCAGTTCATGCAACAGAAGAGCCACTCTGTTCTGCCCAGGTGCCAATGGAGAATCCTGGGATGGGGGCTGAAGCTAGGAGGTGGCTTGATCAAGGTACCTATGCACAAAGGCAGACGATCAGTTCAGAGTCCATTGCAACAACGGGTTCAGCTTCCTCTGGAAGTCTCTCTTCCTGAGAACACAGCCCCAAGGAATTACTGGTGTGCTCTAAAGGAAACTTCCTTGACCTGGGAGTCCCAAGGATAACCACCATCAACATCATCATCATCTTCCTATCAGTAAGTGTAGTATCTTGAACAACTTGCACATTCCTGTCACCAGAACTAGGAGCTTCATGTATGTTATATCACAAGAATTTCAAGCAGCTGCTGTTAAAACTCTATTCTTGGGTGCCAGCGCTCTGGATCGTTGCTTCAGTCATGGCCAGGGGGCTGAGCATGTCAGGTTCAGTTCCTGCTCCGCCCCCACCCAAAACTTTGTAGATTGATTGATTTTACATAGTCACAAGATAAGGAGTTTCTCTACCCCCACCTCCTACCTGAGTCCTAAAACCTTCCCACTTCCTTTGTCAGCCAGGCATATAGTAAATTAGGAAAGGAGAAGGAGACCTTTTATACTACAATTCAAAGGACAGAAAAGAAATGGAAACCCTTTTAGCTTAATAACACCAAAGAGCGTGGGAGCGAAAAAGGCTGTAGGGTCCAGATTCCCTTATAGATGATTTGACTCTGCAAAGGAATATTCTCTTCACCTTTCTTCTCTACCTATTTGCAATCCAAACCCTCTCAGGGAAAGACTCATGAACCTAAGAGTGTGGCAGAGCATCCAGAAGAAGGGAAGGATAGAGAAGAGGGGTTTGGGAGTCAGGGGCATGGCAAGGGAGGAGTTGAAAGAAGGAGGGACTCAGCAAGGGGAGCTGCTGGGCCATGCCAGTTAAAACTAGTCTCTCCATGCTCCCCTAGGAGCTGGCAATCTGGATAGAATAGAAGAATAGAATAGAATAGAATAGAATAGAATAGAACATGTCCAATTTTCCACGAATTTCTTGACTCAGTGTGGATTATTAAAATAGGCAAAATAAGTCTGAAGGAAGGGAGGGCTATATAGATGCTACCTGCCGACTCTCAAAAGACTGAATCCCTTACTAGCTGTGAGATTTTAGGCTAATGAGCTCTTTTGTTTCTCAGTTTTCTCATCTATAAGATGAAGATAAAAATACTACATACTTCTTAAGTCCATGGAAGGAAGAAAGAAGATAAAATGTGTGAGGGGCGGGGCACCTGGGTGGCTCAGTTGGTTAAGCAACCCTTGTCATGATCTCATGGTTTGTGAGTTTGAGCCCCACATCGGGCTCTGTGCTGACAGCTCAGAGCCTGGAGCCTGCTTTGGATTCTGTGTGTGTGTGTGTGTGTGTGTGTGTGTGTGTGTGTTTGTGCCCCTCTCCCACTCACTCTCTCTCTGTCTCTCAAAAAAATGATAAAAAAATAAAAAAAAACATGTGGGGAGCTTAGATTGGTCCTTTGGGGTCAGTAAACTCTCTGTAAAGGGCCAGGTAGTAAGTATTCTCAACTTTTCAGGCCACACCATTTTTGTCCCAGCGACTCAACCCTGCTCTTGCAGCTAGGGGAGCAGCCCCAGACGATATGCAAACAAATGGGTGTGGCTGTGTGCCAATAAAACTTTGTTTACAAAAGCAGATGGTGGGCCAAATTTGGCCTGCAGCTGTAGTTTATGGGCCCATAGGTTAGAACATTACTAGACATGCTGTAAATAATTCATAAATAGTAACTATTATTATTATTAATAATTGATTGTCATGTCTTTCCAGATTCTTACTGTTTGACAATTAGCCAATGGTAAAATCTTCTACAATAATATCCTCCAATAATTTTCCAAAGTCAAAGACATAATAAAGAGATTACTTTCTTTATATTGGACTTCCCTATAAAATGTATTTTTATAAATAAGTCCTACTTTAAAAAATATATATGTGTTAAAACTAATAGACTAGATCTGACAAAGTTTCCTTCTACTGCCATGAATGCTTATAATCCCACATGCTCACCACTCCTTTCCATAAAGATTTAGGTTTCAAGACTGTCTTGTAGGACGCAGGCTGTTGCACGGCTTCTACATGGGCGAGAGCCAATTTTTAACAAGGCTGGTTCTTCTCAGCACCGCCCTTACTGCCATCACTGTTACTATCATCCAGAAAATTCTCATTTTTCAAAGAGAGCACCCAAGTTCCAGGAGCTGGTTCTGCCAGTGTCTCGCTCCTTTCCTGTGGGCCCATCTGTTTATACTGCTCAGTCTAGGCCTAATGGCTCAGAACATATGGCTGGGACTTCTCATCTTGGAGAGTCGAAGCTGACAAATTCTTATGAACATGCATTTGGTGTGGGAGGTATGTTGCCTCAAAGAAACTTGGTCTACTGGCATGCCTGAGGCTCATGGGGGAAATTACCTGAGTTCCTTGCAGGGGAAGAAGAACCTTTCCATTTTCAAAAGAATAAATGGAAATGATTATATATTGGTATTATATTATTCTGTCTATACAAATACAAAAATATAGTCTCAGAAAGTTTGAAGGACATGTCCCCGTTGAAACTGGGATAAACTGGCAAACAGTGAAATAGTTTGCAAGTATTCTGCCACAACAGGGTTCTTTACATTTATTTAATCAGAATATCTCTTTCCCAACCACCCCAAATAAGTAGAATTTTACTCTACATTGGGAATGTCAAATGGCCTGTGAATAGATGTTGCAAGAATAAATCTGGTATAAATGCAGCTGGACAAAACACATTGGAAAAACCCTAGAGATGGGTGCAAGGTAGGCAAATGGTTTATATCTGAACATGAAAATGTCAACAATAGACACTTTTTTTAAGTTTATTTATTTATTTTGAGAGAGATAGAGATAGCACGAGCAGGGGAAGGACAGAGAGACTGAGAGGGAGAATCTCAAGCAGGCTCTGCACTGTCAGCACAGAGCCCAGCGCAGGGCTTGAACTCACGAACCATGAGATCATGACCTGAGCTGAAACCAAGAATCAGATGCATAACCAACTGAGCCACCCAGGCACCCCAACAATAAGACACATTTTTATCAACTTGTCAGGCTCTGTGCACCTGCAGTCCTTTCAAGAACTAACTATCCTTGGGGCACCTGGGTGACTCAGTCAGTGAAGCAGCCAACTTCAGCTCAGGTCATGATCTCTCAGTTCATGAGTTTGAGCCCCATGTTGGGTTCTCTGCTCTGAGCACATAGCTTGCTTCAGATCCTCTGTCTCCCTCCCTATCTGCTCTCTCGTACACGCTCTCTATTTCTCTTTCAAAAATAAATAAATATTTAAAAAAAGAACTAGTTATCCTTGAGAATGAATCCATAAACAAGGCAGTCATGGTGCCTACTCTCATGCAGTTTATAGTCTAGTGGGAGGTTATTAAATCCGTTGGGGCTCCAGAATGAAATTGTCCAAGAATTCACTGGAGAGAGTTTAATGAAGGGTCTATTAAGTTATGAGCAAAGTTAAAAGAACTGGAAGGAACAAGGAAGTGCCTTAGGACTTACAACAGCGAGGAGCTGATACCACCTCTAGGACTGAAGAGGCAAGAGGAAGGAATGGTGTGATCAGAGCCTGGCAGGAAAACAAAACCTCAGAAGAGGGCTTCCTAGCAGGACCTCAGGCTGCAGAGAAACATAGCCAGAGACAGGAAAACCACAGCAAAGCAGAGAGGGAGTAGTTGTGGGAGATAGACTGTCTCTTACTTTCTCTAAACTCCTACCGTGGACCCTCAGTTATCAGAGATCAATAAAACCTGTAACCTTGTAAAGTGAGCTTCCTGAGGCATAGGGTTGAAAGGTCGCAAATTCATTATTTTGGGTGGGGATATCGAAAATTAAGAAAAACCAGCTTACCTGTGGTATATTTCAAAATCTAGTGTCCACCAACGACACAGAGTAGGTCTTCAATTCATGCTTATTTAACAGAAATAGCAAATGGAAATAAATGGGCTTTGGAGTTAGCTCAACATGGACCAGAACTCCAACTCTGTCTCTTTAGAGTTGTAGGATATTGGGCAATTTCCTTCATCTCTGTTCCAATTCCCATAACTGTAAGATAAAAATAATAATGCTTTCTTCACAGGGACTTTATAAAAAATAAAAGAAAGAGTATTTAAAAAAAAAACATTTGGTATGTAGGAAATTTTCAAACAGTATTATGTTCTTTCCTTCTTTTTCTTATACCATTGCATCCTTATTACTGTAATAATTCCAGGAATTTATAGCCCAGCAAGCGTGAAATTCAATGTTGGACATAACTGGCAAATATTTTAACAAACTTAAAAGTGTTAAAAACAATCTTTCAAAATGATAGCAAAAGTAAAATAATGCTAGTCTTAAAAGAGATTAAGGAAACCAACCTAAAGATTACAGTCATCTAAAATTCCACTCCTTAAAATAGCTTTTTGATTTTTACATCAGAGCATTTTGGACAATCGTTTAAAAATGTTGTAAAAGTTGCCATCCCTGGGGTGATGAATGTGCTTCTAATCTCTTCCTACTCTGCTCCTCTCCTGCAGAGTTATTTGTCCAAAACCAGAATTGATTATATCACTTCCCTCTCTTAAATATATTTCCCATGTGCCTATAGCACAAAGTTTAAACTTCTTAGCAAGACATCCAAAGGTTTTCCTAATCAAACTCCAAAATATAGCTCTAATCCAATCTTCTAGAACCCCACACTACAGATCAGCTTCACTGAACTACTCACACTTTGCAATACATTTTCCTATCTCTGCTCCTTATTGTTCCCTCTGCCCATATCTCCCTTCTTGGCCAGGTGAAAACTTATTCATCCTTCAAATCTTGGCTTTAGGGTTGCTTCCTTGGAAAATAGGTCATTCTTTTTCTTCTGTTCCCACAGTGCTTTATTATAATTCTTAATTCTGCCTTGCATTACGATTTCTTGTATCACTACTTCCCTAGGCAATTCAGCTTAGATTCAAAGTGCAGAGTCTGTATCTACTACTTATAGTAAATACCACTTAATTAAACAATTATAGAGTAAGAAGTAAGGAGGAATTCATTAAGGTGGGCTTTCAAAGGAAGGTTCCTGTGAAATGAATGTTAAATGTGTAAGGTGAGCAATATGGGTGCTTTAATAAATGAAATGCCAAGGCAACTGCTTTGAGAATGAGACAGAGCAATAGTGCTTTCATGGATGGACAAATAAGTAGGATACAATTTAGGGAGAGGCAATAGGAGTTAAAGAAAGTGAGAACAACTAATCCTCAATGCTTTGGTTTCCCCACGCAGCCTTCCCACTTCAGTAGGAAATTGTCCTGTTTTGGCTCAGTTCTGTTGCTTCCACAATCTTTAGCATTTCTTTGGCCCATCTAGACCTGCTGTTATTAACTGTGCATTTCCTCCTTATGAAGTTGCAAGCTTCCTGAAAGCTGAAACCTTATCTCATTATCCTCAACCTGTGCACACACATCAGTGAATTGTTGTTGAGTGAAATGATGAAAGACCTTAAATCCCCAAGTTTGACTTTGTTGGAATGGACAATGGAGAGGCACTGCCATCTGCCCCCCTCTTTCTCCCCCTCTCCACACACACAAAACAGAAAAATTATTATTTATTCATTTACTTTATATTTATCAAGCATTTGCTGTGTTCAGTTCCTACTGAGGGGGTGGAGATATAACAGAGAACAAGACAGACAAAGTTCTTGACTTGATAGAGCTTATCCTTCACTGAGGGAGACAATGAATAAACAAATACAAAATAATATATTTCAAGTAGTGGGAGGTGCTGAGAAGACAGATAAAGTTGGATAAGGGTCTTAGAGTGATAGGGTAGCAATATGAGAAGTAATTTACACCAGATGACCAGGAAAGGCATCTCTGTGCATGTGCTCTATCATCTGAGATGCATATACTGTGAGGAATGAAGTCACAGAGAGAGAGTGCAGTTATAATGTGCCAAGACATTCTCATCCAATTATTGAAGCTGTCCATGAACTCATTTAACAAGTCCTTCAAAGGGAGATCAGATGCGTGGAGCATAATTTTTTCTTCATAGTCCCTCAGCATCCATTACCAATTATTTCATTAGTTTCTGAACATTTTCTTTTATTACTTATTCAATTACTCACTAATTTCTGAAATGATATTTGGTTGATGTTAACTTCCAGGTTATTTTTTCCATAGACACATTGAAAATTAGAATTCCTTTGCTTAAGCATATCCATTATCCCTTCCTTATGAAGTCTCATTGCAACATTTATTGGCAATGGCAAATTTGATGGAGATCATTGAAAGACAAAAGAGCAGGGATGTTTCCATATTTTTTTAAAGAAGAAACAGTCTTTATCTGTGTGATAAGTAGGGTACGTAAAAAAATCAAAAGATTGGTTATGAAAAGAAAACAATTTTAAGGAGCTCTAGAGGGGAAAATGCTTTTGACTATTTACATAATTTTTTATTAACTTTATAGTTTATTGTCAGATTGGTTTCTATATAACACCCAGTGCTCTTCCCCACAAGTGTCCTCCATATTGATTCCAGGACAGATGGCATTTGAATCTATTCAAAAAATATTTGTCGAATGTCTTCTATGGGCCAACCATTGTTCTAACTGATACATCAGTGAAAAAAACACTCAGGTTTCCCTCCTCTCATGGAGCTTGTATTCTTATAGGAGGAGACAGAAAAATAAACATAGGACATATATAAATTACATGGTATGCATAAAAAATGATGAATGCTATAAAAAAAAAAGACAGTGTTGAGCAACGTATGAGGAATTGGCTGGGGTTGTTGGTGCTATGGAGCACTTTAGACTTTACAGAGAGAAGACTACATGGTGAGAGGTGCCTGTGTGTTCAAGGAGGCCAGTGTGGCTGGAGTGGAGAGTGCTTGAAGAAGAGGTGTAGAGGACAAGGAGAGACAGGCAACAGGAACCAGATACTGTGAAGCCATTGGCTTGAGTTCAGAGCTCATGTTAGTCTTCGATAAATTTGCTGTCCTTCAATACTAGCCCGAAAATGCAGTTCTAAAGTAAACAGGGCTAGCAAGCAATGTGATTGAGGTTACATACCACTTTGGAACTGACGATGTGTTTTTACATAGAGTCATTCATTTAATTCCACAAATCTTCAAGTTCATGTTATTCCAGCCTTAAAATGAAGAAACTAAGCCTTAGAGATGGAACAGTCTTGATGTCTCTGCTAAGATAGGGAAGATCAAGATGTAATTCATATCCAGGAACGTCTTACTGAAACAGTGTCTACTAGTCTATTAGTAGGTAACCTACTACCCTGCTACCCTAGGTTATAGGTTATCTTCCTATAACCAGCTACACTCTTATCTTCCTGGGACTAGTTTATCTGCCATTGAAGTGATGGACTTTCAACCACACTTTTCTGCAGCAACAGTCAGTTTGACCAGGTAGCTTCCTTATTTCAATGAATTCCCAATTATTAGTGTGGTCTGCAAGACACTGAAGAGATGGGTTGTGTCTCTCTCTCCACCTTGGCACAGCCCCATCTCTCCTCTTTGAACTATAGTATATTCACCGTCCTTTATCCTTGGGCTTGCTGCAGGTCCACTGCACACAGTGTTCCCTCTGCATGGGAAAAAGTTCCCTCTTGTGCCCCTAATTATTTCTACTTTTCATATCTCGGCTCAATCATTTCTTCATATTAGACCTTCCTTGAATTCCTGGGATCTCAAAAGCATGGTTCAATGAAAGGGACACCGTAGTCTCAACAAATATTTGCTAGATGAATGCATACACAAATGAGTAAAAGCCTGGATGTAAAGGCCATGTTATTTTCCTAACACCCACTATGCTCACATGCAAGTATTTTATACAAGACTATGATCCATACAGAAGGGTAAGTCAGAAGGAACTTTTGCTAAACAGCAAGAAGAGAGCTATGCACAGTTAGCCAGTTAAAACACTTATTTTTGTGACAAATATGGTAATTTAGGTACTCAACATATTTGCTGATTTGTTCATTAAGGTAAAGTTGCAATTATGTTCTATTTCACCATAAAACCTACCCTTGTATAGGTAATTAACAGCTTGCCCTCTACTTACTCTAGCTCACCGAAAGGCCCTGCGATGTGGTTGTTAACACAACATAGCCCTGACTGCCACTGGTCTAACCAAGTGTTTTATCAATGCACCAGTGACTTAGACATCACAAAACTTAAAGCCATTCATAATTTTGCTAAGACAAGATCTTAAAACTTGTGTCACAGCCATTTAACAGGTTAGTAAGCCTAATTAACCATTTAACATACTCATGATACCGTGGCTTTGTTTTTCTTTATAAAAAAGAAAATTGAAGCAAAATGCTGCTGAAGAGAAAGAAGTATCTAAGAAAGTCATTTGGCTGGGGACAAATGACTGACTATAGTGACATTGCCTGATGTAATGCTGCAGAAAGCTGGTCTACCTGCCTCTTCATCTCAGGAAAGTGCCAGGGTCACAAGAACATATTCAATAACAATAAATTAAGTAAATCAATATTTTCCCCAAATTTTGTGAACAGCCTATAAACTGATTATTTCTCTTTTTCTTCCATTCCGTTCTATCATATGTCACAGCTGCTCCCATACCTCATATGTCAGCCCCCTCTCTAATTGTACATCTAGCCAGCCGGGTGCCTTTGCCGTGGTCCTTCTTTCTCTTCCCATTTTGTCAGAGTTCTGCATTCAATGTCCAGAGTATGAGACGGTGAAGTCAAGCACTTGGCACTTGGAAAGCAAGAGGGGATAACTATTTTATGAGCTCATCCAGAATTCTCCTTTAATGGACACAGAGAGGGATAAGCTGGGGCATTTTCACAATAATTCTGTTCTATTTCTCATGAATTATGACCTGCAGAAAAGTGAGTATTTTCTTGATGAATGCTAAGTGTTTACAAAGAATTGTCCCCACATGCAGTGAAGAAACTGATGCTCAGGAAAGATGTATAAATTTGACACTGTTTTCCTACACCGTTAATGACAATTTTCCTAGCGTTTCCTAGCTCGGTAAAAGGGGTATTACCTCTCCTCACCTTGTCCTTTTCTTCTACTTGCTTTTGACCTTGAACTTGCTCAAGACCGAAGCTCTGCTTCTATCAGTTGTCCCCCATTTTGCACACAAATGATCTCTCTTAATGGACCCAAGCCCTAACTGGTTGTTATAATTGCTGTTACTGCGTAAGTAATGTCAGCTCAGCATGGGTGCCCCAGCTCCCTGGCCATGAATGGGAAGCACTATATGTCCAAGATTCAAAGCCAGTAGAATGCAAAACTGCAGCTTAAACTTGGTTCCAAGCACTTATCAGAATATAGCCTGGGAGGTTATTTCCTGAGTTCTTAGACAAAACAGAATTGCGGCTGGAGTCAATTTGATCTTTGGTGTTTTGTTTTGTTCTTTCCCTTTCATCATATATTTCTGCATCTTACTATTTTATACCTTACTCTCTTGACATTAAACTTAATACTTCCAGACATTTGCACAGCATCGCCTCTCTTATTCTGTCCCAGACTATGCCACCTACTGAGAGACTTGACTCTTTCACTCAATAGTTCTTCTACATTCTTCTCACACAGGAGTGGGAAGGCAACACAGAGTTGGATTTTGGAGTGTGGATTTTGGTAGCCCACAGCTTGATTTCCAACATTCCTGGGTGCTTACTTTTGAGTAACAAACCTAAGTCGATGTTCATGGCCATCATGTAATAGATGTTTGGTTCAGTACCACTCCATCCCTGTGACTTCAAAGCAATCTCACATGCTGCTCTCTACCAGGTGTTAATTTATTTCCACTACTTAACACAAGTTGCCTTTTAGTTGAAAATCTCTAGAAAGCTCCAACACAAAGGACTCCGTTTTATTTTTTAAATGTTTTAACTTTTTTTTTAATTGAGAGAGAGAGAAAGACAGAGCATGAGCATGGGAGGGGCAAAGAGAGGGAGAGACACAGAATGGGAAGCAGGCTCCAGGCTCTGAGCTGTCAGCACAGAATCTGACATGGGGCTCGAACTCACAAAACACAAGATCTTGACCTGAGCCGAAGTCGGACGCTTAACGGATTGAGCCACCCAAGCGCCCCACAAAGGACTCCGTTTTAGTCAGAGTTATCCAACAGACCTTTCTAAGATGACAGAAATGCTTTCTATATGGACGTCCTGTATGGTAGTCACTGGCTCCATGTCACTATTGAGCACTTAGCATGTGGCTGGTACAATTGAGAAACTAAATTTTTACTTTTATTTTAATTTAATTATTTTAAATCAAATCTAAATAGCCACATATGGATTGGGCTGCAGTACTGAATAGCACAGTCTTAAATTATAAAATTTCAGACATTAAGAGAGGTTATTGGATAAATATTATGTGAACAGCCAACTTTTCAGCACCCCTCAACTGTTAGAAGTTGTATACTGTGTCTACCCCTCAGCCCATTTGTGAATAGGACCACAAAACTCCAAAGTTGTGTATGTTTAAGTATACAGAAGGTTATTATTGCTACTGACTTTTTAAAATACGTCTTTATTATTTTCCAATTATCCAGATTGCTCTTTTATTTTCCTTTGTTCAAGACAGATGCTAAAATAAATTCAGGAGAGAAGCCAGTTTAGAGTCATCATTAATTTCATTTAGTAGCTTGTCTCCTCAGCCCCTACTGCCGCTTCTTTCCTTTTCTTATAAATGCATTTATATTCCTTTAACTCTCTTGGGGTGGGTTTAACTCACTATTGATGGTCTGATCTCAGCCCTTTATTAAGTCAGAATCCTACAATTTGGAAGTTTTCCCTGGTGGAACATTTGGTTCAAATGAAGGATATGTTACCTATATTTCTTCTACCTGGATGGGGCATCATTTAATAAATTACCGTTTAGACCTGATATAGAGAAGTCTAAATAAAAACTGGAACAAAATAACTCAACTTTTATTAAACTTTCTGTATACACATTTTATCAGGGTCACTCATGATTTGCCTTCTAAGAGAGTGAGTTCCTTACCTCTGGAATTATTGAAGCCAAGGTGTGAGGTCAAGTTTCAGGTTTGTACTCTAAAGGTATGAATCTTGACTCTAAGTGCTTGGCAATTAAATGAGTTTGATGTTGCAGCTATAGAATATATGGAGGCTTGCCTCAATTTCTTAGACTTTGTCCAGATACAAAAATCTCTCATGTTGCAATGTTTCTGATTTCCCTCCTGGTTTATTTTACTTATTTATTTTTATTTATTTGTTTATTTATGTATTTATTTTATTACCTTTCTGCTGCATTTTTTTCTGGATTTCTTTCAATAGGCTGTCTTCTTCTTCCAGTTGCATGAATGGTTGGTTCTCCCAAAGGCTTTGCTCAGCCATTATCCCATATCTGTCTGTGTATGCCCTTCGTGACATGGCGTCTTTCGCCATGGCTCTACCTGTGTCACAGACACTGGTGGCTGCTAGACATGTCCTTAAGCAAAGTGCCTCATCACACATAAAGCTGCCTACTTAGAGGTCTCCATTTGGGTGTCCCACAAGTACCTCACATACAATATAACAACAGTGTAACTCACTGTCACCCTCAAACAACCCAAAATCTCTATTCTTCCTACATTTCCAATGTAGGTGGTTCCATCATGTGACCGGTTACCTAAGCTCAGAACCTGGGAACCATCTTTGCCTTTTCCTCCTTTGAATTCATTTCCCATCTAAAAGGTCACCAAATCCTGTACATTCTGCTGCCATTCATTCATTTATTCATTCAGCAAATATTAATATGTGCATCATGTATTCTGCTGGATACTGTGAGGGAAGAAGTAAATGAGACAGACACAGTCACTGCCCCCAGGAAGCTTAGAGTACATTCCTGAGAGACACAATTAAAACGAAATAAAAAACACATCAATAAAAGTAATTTGCAAGGGTGTCTGGGTGGCTCAGTTGGTTGAGCGTCCAACTTCTGCTCAGGTCATGATCTCATGGTTTGTGAGTTCAAGCCCCACATTGGACTTTCTGCTCTCAATGCAGAGCCCACTTCAGATCCTCTATCTCCCTCTCTTTCTGCCCTTCCCCCACTCATTCTCTCTCTCTCTCTCTCTCTCTCTCTCTCTGTCTCTCTCAAAAATAAATAAGCATTAAAAAACGTAATTTGCAATTCACACCTCATAGTGCATGGACTAGAAGTGACTCAGTAGCCCCTGCATTTTTATTTCCAGAAAAATTCTCCAAAATGGCCCTGAATTCCTATTTGCACATAAAAAAACACAGACACTAGTACTCTGGAATTCTTTTCAAACAGATGACTGCTTGTCTATACAAGTTGTTTAGAGTCTACACCATTTGTGCACCGAAGAGGCTCTTTGAAGACTCACATTACTTGTACAGTCCATTTAGCCTAACCTCTAACTCCACATGAGATTCACTTTTACAATGGCATGACCTGCTTTTGAGTCATCAAGCACTGGGCAATCTCACAGACTCACGAGGCAACCCACTGAATTTTTAATAACTTTGCCTGTTAGAAACTTCTCCCTGAAACTCCTCTCCATGGCCATTGTTCTGGAATTACATAACATACCCAATATTTCCTCTTGTGATTGCCTCTCAAATATTAGAAGATAATTATCTGAAACTTATATTCTCCACACTAACTTTTCTCACTACTGTCACACAAGGATACAGTCCCCAGATTGTGCACTGGGCAAATCCTAATGGCACTCTAATTTGCAAATGTCCAAGGTAAAATGTGGTCACTGAACACAAAGTTTCAGATGTGGTCCGACCACTTGTGATGACAATGTTGATGATGACAAAAATCATAAACACCACTACTTATTTTTGGCTTTCTATGTGCCAGACATGGAAAGAACTTAATTATCTCATTTGATACTCACAGTAATTTTATAGGCTGCTTATTCTCTCCATTTTTGCTGACGTGGAAATTGAGATTCAGAGAGGTCATGTGACCTAAATAGTAGCAAGTGACTTGTAAATGGGGCCAATGCTTGTCCCCAGCTATGTGTATCTCCATGTGTATGCCCGTGTTCATGAGCACTCTCTTGTTCTCTTTCTTCTGTGCAAAGAGGGAAAGCAACATTTCTTTACCTTGTTGTGTCTCTGTAATTTCAACTTGTATCTTATGGCAAATCTTAATCTATAGAGTAATGATTTTACCTACCTCTTAGAGTTGTCATGAAGATAGTAATATATGTTAAATACCATATGACTAGCATGAGTTTAAAAATGTGAATTTTCATTATTATTGCCATTATGGTGCCCCACATGATACTTATACTTGATAGTCATTAATAAGTGAGTTATTATTATTATTATTATACTTATTTAGGGAGAGAGAGAGCATGAAAGTGGGGGAGAGGGACAAAGAGAGAGAGAGAGAATCTTAAGCAGGCTCCACACTCAGCATAGAGCCCAATGTGGGGCTTGATCCCAGGACCCTGGGATCATGACTTGAACCAAAGTCAAGAGCTGGACACTCAACTGACTGAGCCACCCAGACACCCCATAAATCCCAATTATTAATGTCTTAAAACACGGCAACCAAAAGTTTATTTCTCACTTATTCTGTTTCCAGCAGGACTTTAAGGGGACTCTGCTCATCTCCTAACTCAAGGTCCAAGAATAATGGGGTCTCCATCATCTTGTAGCTTGTTGCTACCCCATCTGGAATGGTTTGCCAATTTGATGGCTGCAGTGGGCAATGAGAAAAGCCCAAGGGTCAGTTTTCATGGGGTTCCCTGAGCCCAGGAGAGGAAACGTGGATACAAGTAAAATTAGGATTTTTAGGTGACCGTACAGAATTATTTGTTCTGACAAGTCCCAGTCTACACCCATTGTCCTGGCATTTTGTCCTCTCAAAAGTGTCCAGGTTTGGATGATAATCTATAGTTGCCCTGGATACCATCAACCCCATATTCCTACCTATTTTATTAGGAGTCATTTTGTGAGAGAAGCCTTCCTGCACATCTAACCAAAAGTAGACTCCCATTTTCTCTCTATCCCATCACCCCCCCCCACCACCTTACAGGTATCACAGCACACATCCCCACTTCTTTGTTTGCTTTTTTTGTTTGCTTATTGTTTATTCCAGCAGAACAGAGGTCTTTTCCTTCTTGTTCAAGACTGTTCTCCCAGTTTTTAGCTCAGGAAATATTTACCGAGCACATACAAGAATGCACCATTCTGGGGGCACCTGAGTGGCTCAGTCGGTTAAGCATCTGACTCTTGATTTCAGCTCAGGTCATGATCTCACAGTTTGTGGGTTCAAGCTCTACATCGGGCTCCGTGTTGATGGAGTGGAGCCTGCTTGGGATTCTCTCTCTCCCTCTCTCTCTGCTCTTCCCCTGCTCTCTATCTCTCTCAACATAAATAAATAAACACTTACAATTTTAAATGAAAAAAAGAAAATGCTATTTTTTTCACTGTAGCATTTGTAACTGGGAAATTAACATTAAAGGTACATTAAAACATGAAAGCTACTCCTACCTGAAAGGAAAACTGAAAATATCTAGGAAGAGCAAGTATTGATGAAGATACGGAGAAAGGGACACTCTCATCCATTGCTTTTGAAAATATAATTTGGTAGAACTACTTGGAAAACAGCTTGATATTCCCTAGTAGAGCTGGTCATGATGTGCTCTCTCTACAACCCAGCACCCCATTCTCAACTGAATAACCAAGGGAGTGTGCCCTCGGTACCAGAAGACATGCTTGCAAACATTCTTAGCTGAAAAAAAAAGTCAATCTAAATGTCTATCTACAGGAGAATATGTGAATAAACTGAGGATGTTCATAAAATAAAATATTGAATAGGCAGGGAAAACGAAGGAACTATAGAAACATACAGCAATATTAATGAATCTAAAACATACAATGTTCAGAGAAGAAATGTTCCAATCACTTACTAGACCCTGTGTCCCCAATGCCTCCAGTTACCACCAGGCCTACAAAGACAAAAAGGGAAAAACAAAAACAAGACTCCTTTGGAAAAGCTGCCTATTAAATTTCCTTCTTGGAGAGCCACATACATAGTAGCTATTCAAGGATGTAAGAAATCTTGCAATGTAAAGTTGACTTTGTTTAAATCCATATTCATGTTATGCGTATTAAGAGCAACAATAACAACTTATGGCACATATTTTAGAAAAATGTAACCAAATTTTATGATTTTCTGCCTGGAAAATTTTGCAGCCTAGATAGCATCTCAGAATTGTTTTAAGGTTTTTGACTAATCAGTTATTTTTTTCTAGTTCCTCAATAGATCTCACTGTTGACCACAGTGAGGTAAGTGCTCAGCCAGAATTCCCCGATTTAAGAAATTGTTTCATGGGTATTTATAATATATACATTCACTTATGTCATGTCTTTATTTGTCCCTTATTAACTATAAGAAAAAGTCCAGAATCATTAACTGAAGGCCAATAACAAGCCTAATTCAACAGGGGTAAGTTTTTTACAGAATCATTGGAAAGCCTGGTGCAGTAGATTCTAGGGTAGAACTGTAATGACTTTTGGAGAGAATAGGCCTAGTAAGGAAACTGACAGGGATTTGGGGCATACCTGTGTTAATCACTGGCTCCTCCATGATCTGCCTTCGAGAAGCAGCCACTTCAGATGCTGCTCCAAAGCCCACACTTTGCCTTTCCAAGAGCTGGCAATGTCATCAGGACTGGTAACTCCAAAGCCACACCTTGTCTGAAGGATCTGCACTTTGTGGACACCCTAACAAAGCTGGTGTTTGGACATGGAATATTCACTGATAATCTACTGGCAACCCCAAATTCTCTATGCTCACACTGCTGGTGGACACATCAGAAGGAAGCCATAGCGTTCCCACCTCTGCTTTCTAAATCTTTCACAACTCCACCAGATTGACTGAACCTAGATCACATCCAAACCTTTGTTACAAAAGAATCTGGAAAATACAGGTTTTGGTTTTTCAAGATCCAACTCTGGACACACCAGAAAGACTGAGGAATGGGTAGGGACCTTCACATGACCAAACTCACAATAAGGACTTTTCTTAAGACTCAGGGCCAAAGAGACAACAGGTAGTGAGGCAAAGAGGAAATGATTTTGTTTCCTAAAGCAGCTTAGCATGCCTTCGAGATCTGTTCAATTATGAGATTGTTCTGAGAGCTGAGATCTGTTTCAGTTATGAGATTTTTTATTTATCAATCTGAAAACACTTTCTGGGGTGCTTAAGTGGCTCAGATGGTTGAGCATTCAACTCTTGATTTTGGCTCAGGTCAAGATCCCAGGTTGTGGGATTGAGTCCCACATGAGGCTTCACATTAAGCGTGGAGCCTTCTTAAGATTCTCTCTCTCTCTCTCTCTCTCTCTCTCCCCCCCCACCCACCCATTTCCCCCACTCATGCTTTTTCTTTCTCTCTCTAAAATACAATTTAAATAATAAATTAATTAAAATAAAACAATTTTTAAAAATTATATAAAAATTAAAAATAAAAACATTTTATACAGTGATGTTTCTTTTAACTTTTCCTGTATAGTGACCACTCTACATGACTTTGATTTTCGGCAAATGCTTTTTCCTTTCTTGGTAGGTCTCTACAGCTATCAGAATCCCAATCTAATAGGATTATACTCTAGTCAACATGTCTAAAATAAGATTTTTCCCCCTACGTTTGTTTTGTTTATTTTGTTTTGTTTTTCCTGCCTTGGGAATTCTTATCTACTCCAGATTCTCAAGATGGAGGGTTGTTCACAGTCAGAAAGGAAAGAGAAGGAGGCTAAACATCAAATAGATCGAGAAAAGAATCAAGAAATAAAAAGCAAAGGGAAGGGAAGACAACTGAGGATTTGGTATTATTTCAGCAAATTTATCCAAGTTCTCAAGATTAATTTTACTGGGATGGATGCTTTGAAGTGTGAAACGGATCAGTGTGGTTTGTGGCAACAATGTCTAAAATACAAAATCAAAACGGAGCTATCTTCAAAATGCTCCTTTTATAAAGGAAAAAAAAAGTTCTTGGAAGTAAAGCTGAGTGGGGGGAAAATAACAGGTGAGTTCAAATGAAGATTCTGAGGCTCATCATAGAAGTGTATCTCATTTAGCAGGTCTGTAATGGGGCTCCAGAATATACAATTTAGTAAGGACCTTACATGTAAGAGATCTTCTATACATAAGGGACTAATGCAGGTGGTCCCTTCACCACCTTTGGAGAAATACCTTTTTGGTTGTAAGAGAGAGAGAGTGATAGTCATTTTCTCCAGCTAGAGAAAAGACTCTTTGGGAACCAGGAAGTACCTGTCATAGCCTTGTTGACAAAGAGCACAAGTATGGTCCAAAAGGTGATGTGCTCTTTAAGATGCAGGTACCTGGACTCTATCTCAGAGCGGCTGAATCAGAATTTCTGAAGCTGGGATGGGAAACAGGGTGTGTCTCAAGCTCCTTACACAATTAGAATGCGTAGTAACATCTGAAAATCACTGCCACAGATAATGTAGAAGATACTGTAGCATTTTTCCCCCAAGAACTCTAAACTCATCAAAGTAGGATCATGGACAATGATACATTTTAGTATATGTTGTCAGCAATGACCTCACAAGAGTCTATTTCTAAATAAACGGACAACCACTGAAGCAAAAGTCAGCCTTTCTTTCCATTTCTATATATAAACTTGGGACCAATGCAGGAATTGTGATCTAAAACTATACTTTCCCCTGTTGGTAATCTCAAACCCAATCTCTGGAAAATTGCTAGAAGACATAGAGAGATAATCTCTATGGAGTCGAATGCTAGAAAATATACTTGCCAAATTATTGTAATGATGAAAGTTTGAAGTTGCATTCTAGTCCCACAGTTTTTGCAAATGAATCTGTTACCGTACTATGTGCTGACCTTATGAAGATATCCAATAGAGCAGATTGTCATCATCAGGGAAAATTGTCATGCTTGGAAACAAAAGGTAGCATCCTTTACTTATTTGTATACCAGAGGAAAAGATCATTATGGCAAACACTTGCTGCTCTAGTTTTAAAACAAATTGAAAGGGAATACAGTTGTTTCTACATTGTGTTGTTTACTATGCCTATTAAAAGCCCCAGGTGAAATTCTGAACTTTTATTTCAGTCTTTTTGTTAAGATTATTTTGTTCTCCATCAAAACCATAAGTGTGTTGCAAAATCCATCTGCCTTCACTGAGCCTAAATGTAACTACATTAATCCAAGTTGATAGCTGCATGTGAATGCAAAGCTGATGTCATTTATGAACAAACACCTTAGCATACTGTTTTAACAACTTATTCTTCTCAGCTTGACAAATATAAACATTTATATTACAAGGTAATTTACATTTAAAATCCCATGCCAGCAGCTGATAAGAGAAGATAGAATATTGAATTTTGGCACATAAATATGCTTTCCCAAAACAGCAAAGCAGATTCTAGTAATGGCTTTCATTTAGACAGCATACTTCACCCACTGGGAATTCTAACTAGCACACTTCACAAAAACATATTGGGGGAGTTTGTACTTCTTATAAATTAAAAATGATGAATGTGCACCATATCCACCCTGATTTTGTGTGATGGGTTACTGGAACCCAGAATTTTAATTGGCTTATATGCCAGTGCCTCTTTTTAGGAACTTATGCATGGAGGTATAACTTCACAGCAACTTCTACTAGGGCTTGGGAGGACATAAAGAAGTCTGAATTTAAAATCAGGGCAATAAAACTATATGCATTTAGGGACACCTGGGTGGTTCAGTTGGTTAAGTGTCTGACTTCGGCTCAGGTCATGATCTTACCATCCGTGAGTTCGAGCCCTGCGTCAGGCTCTGTGCTCGGAGCCTGGAGCCTGCTTCAGATTCTGTGTCTCCCTCTCTGTTTGCCCCTTCCCCACTCACGCTCTGTATCTCTCTCTCAAAAATAAAAGTAAAAAAATAAAAAGAATTTAAAAAAATATGCATTTATAGTTACAAGACCATCTCTGGAGTATGGCTCTTTTATAAATGGCCAAATAGCTTTGTCCAGATGTAGAAAACTATAAATGTCCCTTTAAAAAAAAAAGGTGATGGGAGCATTTGGATCTCAGTGAATATGGGTATGAAGTTTTCAAAATTCTTAATAAAACCAACTATTAGAACCATGAAATCTATACACTAAAAGGACTGTGTTAGTAAAGAATTTAACAAATGGCATTTAGTTGTTTTTTTTTCTCAAAAGCATTTTTCAACAAGCAGTGAAGCTTAGTACAAAGTGCAAAAGTTTTGAAATTAATCAAAACTGGCTTCCCATCCAGTTTTGTCACTGACACTGTAACTACAAACCATATGTTGTGAGCCAATGAACTTGTGTGGCCTTAGGAAAATATTTTATATCTTTAAGTTACTGTTTTTTTAAGTCTATGAAGTAGGGGTAATAATAGTCAATATAATAGCATCTATTTCAAAAGGCTATGTTATATTACTAATTAAATAAAATAATAAATGCATGCAGGAGGCTTAGAACAATGGTACAGAGTAAAATTTCAATAAAGGGGAGACAAAACTATATCCACTTTTTTTATCTAGGCCTAACATGGGACCTGTTCTTAAAATGTAATAATTTAGAGGAAATATAAAGAAAGAGAAATCACTGAAAAGGAAGATAATAACAATAGAAGATAGAAGAAGTTAGTGAAAGACGAAATTTCAAAAGAAGACCTGTTAAATTGGAAAGTAAAAATGTCTAATTCTAACAAGTGTTAATAAGGGTGAGGAAGAACAAAATGTTGGTGGAAGTGTAAATTGGCAAAACCACTTTGGGAAATAATTTGACCTTATCTCAAAAAGTTAAAAAAAATATACATGCTCCTAGAACCAGTAATTTCACATTTATGCATATACATAATAGAGATTCTTTTACATATGTATACTTCAGACAGGTACAAGGATGTTCACATTAGCCGTGTTCAGTAGGAAAAAAATTAAATAATTAAAAAAACTGAAAACAACAAAAAGTTTTCCATAAAAATAATAGGAAACATTATAAAGGAGTGAATTTACACTGTTGAAGTTTTGATTTTGTTGTCTTGCTCTAAAGATTGTTGGGCATTCCTCTGGCTGGCTATTAAGTAAGTTAGAGATAAATTTGATCCCCTTAAGACCTGTTTTGCGAGGCTAGGTCTAGACTAGCTTTTACTTTAGGAATAGTTCAAGAGCAGAATATACATTCTTCTCAAGCTCAAATGTAACATTCATCAAGACAGATCACATTTTCAACCACAAAACATACCTTAATAACTTTTTAAAAATTGAATTAATGACAATTAATAACTTTCCCAAACAGAATCATATTCACAGTTTCACTGGTGAATTCTACCAAATATTTAAGGTAGAAATTATGCCAATTCACTATGATCTTTTCCAGATAATAGAATCAAAGGGAACATTTTCTAACTCATCTATGAGGCCACCATTATTCTAATACCAAACTCAGATAAAGATATTAAAAATAAGAAAAACTTCAGATAATATATTTCATGAATATAGATGCAAAAATGCTCTCCAAAATATTAGCAAGTCAAATTCAACAATGTGTAAAAAAAGAATCATGCACCCTGACCAAATGAAATTTATATCAGGTATGAAAGGCTAGTTCAATATTTGAAAATCAATTACTGCAACTTATCACATCAACAGGCTATAGAAGAAAAGTCATATGATCATTTGAACAGATGGAGAAAAAGTATATGACCAAATCTAACACCTATAATCACACACACACACACACACACACACACACACACACACACACACACAACTTTCAGCAATTAGGAATAGAGGGGAACTTCCTCAACTTGATAAAGAACATTTAATGTACAAAAAGCCTACAGCTAACATAATACTTAATGGTGAGAAACTAGATGCTTTCCAATTAAGATCGGGAACAAATCAAGAATGTCCCCCTCTTACCACTCCTATTCAACATTGCATTGAAAGTCCTACTAATACATTTAGGAAAGAAAAAGAAAGAAAAGGTAAATGGATTGGAAAGAAAGAAATAAAACTGTCTTTGTTGGTAGATGGTATAATCATCTATATAGAAAATCTGTAAGAACTGACCAAAAAATCTGATGGAATTATTAAGTGATGATAGCAAGGTTGCAGAATACAAGATTAATTCACAAAAACCACTTGCCTTTCTACATACTAGCGATGAACAACTGGAATTTGAAATTAAAAACACAACATTATTTACACCAACACTCCCCCCAAAAAATGAAATGTTTTGGTATGGAACTAACAAAACATGTACAAGATGTATGTAAAGAACACTAATGAAAAACATAAAAAAGACCTAAATAAATTGAGAAATATTCCATGTTTGTGGATAGGAAGACTCATTATCATTAAGATTTAATTCTTCCCAGCTTGATTCAATAAAATTCCAATCAAAATTGCATCAAATTATTTTCTCGATATTGATAAAATAAGTCTAAAGCTTATATGGAAAGTATAAACCTCAATAACCAGCTCAATCTTGGAGAAGAACAAGGTTGGAGGACTGACACTACCCCACCACAGGGCTTACCATAAAGCTACCAAAATCAGAACAGTGGTATTGATAAAAGAATAGATGAATAGATCAATGGAAGAGAATAGCGAACCCATACATATATCCACACAAATATAGTCAACTGGTCTTTGACAAAGGAGCAAAGGGATTTCAATGGAGAAACAATAGTCTTTTCATCAAATAGTGTTGGAACAACTGTAAATCCATATTAAAAAAAAAAAACCTAAGCACTGATCTTACATTTTTCACACACACAAAAAAAATCCCTCAAAATAAATCATAGGCTGACATGTAAATTCAAAAATATAACATTTCAAAAAAATGTATAAAACTTATACAATATAGACCATAGACGAAAATCTGGACTGTCTTGTGTTTAACAATGAGTTTTTAATATGTTAAAGTCCAAGATTAGTGAGTGAGAACTTCAGTCTGAAGTTATACCAAAAGCAGGCTTGGCTTTCTCAATGGAGAGCTTTGGAGCAGAATCTGCCTATTGGAGGCACCCTATGTTGGGCAGAAATGGCCTGGACCAAATATCCCTGCCATACTCAGTCCTTGATGGAAATTGCCCAAGAATATCCAGTCCTTGACTTGAAAGCTGAGGTAGGTCTTAAAGGCACTAACAGCTAGAGGCTGTCAAATAACTGCACTTCTTGTAATGAAATGGCAAAGTCTTTCTTGGGTGAGGATCCAAGCATGCACCATTGTGGCTGCCCCAAGTATGTTGGAAGTGTCAAGAACTGGCCATCAGAATGAGTAATATACTTGAAAATGTCATCTAAACCTCACAATTCACAGCCTAGTTTTTTAGTTCCTAATTTCTTTTACATCCTAAGCCCATATCTGCCAGCCCATATGGGGATCTTCATCAACATATATTTGTCTTGGCAAATATTACACTTTTTATCCTGAAGCTAATTATCAGAAGAGCAATCTTTGGCTGGGTACTCCAATGGCTAATCATCTCACCAGTATTGTTACTATTATCCACACATTGGCTGGTCTTCTCTCTAATTACAGTTTAAACAAGCACAATTTGGAACAAATCCTGAGGAATATAGATTTCAATTTTATGTGCAAATAGATATTTTTTATGCAATTTATTTTTGCTTTGAGTTTTATGACCCCATATCCAGAGATAGGCTCTTGTCTTTTTGATAACTACATCTCAATTTAATGCTTTATCCTTAAAACAATCTTAAAACATCTATGCATTATTTTTCTCTCATAGTTTCCATTCATGCAGTTTCTATTGATCATAATTATAGCAAAGATGGAATCAGGTGGACGTTCATTTTTAAGCTCCCTCTTCTCTTCTGCCTTCGCCAAGACCTTCTCTTAAAAACTCTATTTGTAGGGGGTATCCGGGGGCTCAGTCAGTTAAGCATTCAACTTCCATTCAGGTTGAACTCATGGTTCCTGAGTTCGAGCCCCACATCAGGCTCTGTGCTAACAACTCAGAGCCTGGAGCCTGCTTCAGATTCTGTGTCTCCCTTTCTCTCCATCCCTCCATCACACTCTGGCTCTCTCTCTCTCTCAAAAATAAATAAACAAAAATAACATTAAGCATTAAATAAACATTAAATAAACCTCTATTTGTATGTTTTTAAATATAATTACTTTTGCTTTTCTTTTCAAAAATGCAAATGGACCAGAACTTACCCATCATGCTTTAAACTTTCTTCTAACCACCAAATATCACACATGAGCTAGAGAAAAGGTGGGTAGAAGTAACAATGGCTAAAGTCTAGGAAAGGCAGGGACTCTAAACTTTTGTTGGTTTGGGATAAGGGATTCTGCTTATAGCATCATGTAATTATACCTGAGAGCTTAGGATTATTCAGTCAGGTCCAAGTGATTTTTATTAAGGATAGCATTGGGAACAAAGCCTTCAAAATGGGTGGAACGAACTTGAAGTGCACCTCATGGGCTTCAGAAAGGAAGGATTCTAATGAACAAGATATTTGTTCTTCTGTCCATGTTCAGGCTGGAAACAGAAGATATGAGAAGTCACATGTGCTCAAGACTAAGGACTTCTTTTCTCATTGTACTTTGGGAATAGGATATCTGCCTTGAGTCTTGTTTGCTTTTTTTTTTTTAAATTGTTTTTAATGTTTATTTTTGAGAGACAGAGCACGAGCTGGGGAGGGGCAGAGAGAGGGAGACACAGAATCTGAAGCAGGCTCCAGGCTCCGAGATGTCAGCACAGAGTTGGATGGGGGGCTCAAACCCACGAACCGCGAGATCATGACCTGAGCTGAAGTTGGACGCTTAACCGACTGAGCCACCCAGGCGCCCCTTCTTCATACTATTTAATCCCCACCTGCCATGTCTGCCCTCGTTCCCATCCATGTTCCTAAATTTAAATCTGAAGTTCTAGAGCCTGAAAACTCTAGGATTAGGAGGCCAATCCTAAACTTTCTAGATTTCCCAGTACTTTTGTGACCCTTCGTTAGGCTAAAAGTTGAAAATTACTGTGATTGCAGTTCTCTTTGGCTTACATTCAATCCTTCTATCTGATTTAATTAGAAAATGAAAGCTGTAATCTTAGATGTCCGTCAAGGGTCAACTCAAACCATACATTTTCCAGAAATATATGATTCCTGGCGAATTTAAGCGCATGATGGTCTTCTCTTTTTAGACCTGATGCTATAGAATCTAACACCAGAATATGGACCAAGTTATCATTTTTTACTGATTGTTTCATGCACTTAAATCCTATCTCAAACATTTCCTTCAGGGATCAATTTATTTCACACACAAAACTTGTTAGCTTGAGTTAACTAAAGTAAAACTCATTTTGAAGGACTTCTTGAAATGCCCCTGAGATGGTAGTTCTTAACAAGAAGGACACATGAGATTCAGGTTAAAGAACTGCCTTTAAAGACCTAAGGTGCCTATGGTCTCTCTTTAGAGATTTTATTTCAATAGATCTGAGGTAGAGCCCCTTTGGAGTCTGTATCTTAAAAAATTCTCCTCACAAAGTAAATATGTACACCCCTAGATAAAAGCTACACTTTAAAGCTGTTGGAAAATACTGATAATGGTTTCAGTTTCAAGTGAATTCTCTCTTTTTTTTTTTTTGAGTAAATTCTCCCTAGGGTTGCCATATTTAATAAAAATAGCATATTAAAAAAATAGAGAACACCCAGTTGAATTTTAGTTGAAAGTAAACAACAATTACTTTTTAGTATGATTCTGTCCAAAATATAGCATGACTTCTACGGTCACCCTAATCCTGACTGATACACAGGTCCATACATATATGCAAGTTTATATGTGATAGAAGTGTAAATGTCAATCCCATGGCACAGGAGGGACAATTTAATAATAGTGCCAAGTAAAAAGATTTTTCTTAGGCAAATAAAGCAAAGTTGGAGTACTACCTCACACTATCAACAAAACTTAACCCCAGATTGATTAAATTTGGAAACAAAACTTTCAAACTTTTAGGAAAAAATATAAAAGGATATTTTATATCTTCAGGATAGGTATATCATCGGTTTCTTTACAAAAGACATGAAAGGGGCAATCCAAAAAATATTGGTAAATGTAACTATATTAAAATTAAGAATTTCTGTTCAACAAATGACACTACAAAGAAAGGGAAGAGACAGGATGAAATATTAAATCTCATATATTCAACAAATGATTGGTAACTATTATGTATAAAAAAATTCCTGAAAAGCTGAGAATAACTGGGTAGAAAAATGCAGGCATAAAACTGCAATTGAGAAATACAAGTCCATAGAAAAGAAATACATGAAACAATACTTATATTCTATTGTTTTATAGTAATGATAGAAATGGAAATTCATTAATATTAATAGTTAATAATAATTAACAATAATATAATTCTATGTCCAATAGATTGGTGAAATTAACAACTTTGATAATGGGAAATGTTGATGATATGGAACAATTGAAATACTGATGAGAATGTATATTGATAAAAAAATCTTTCAGAAAAACAAGTTCATATTATATTGTAAAGTTGAAAATTATAATATTTTATGATCCAAAAATTCCAATTCTAGAGATAAAGCATAGAGAAATTCCTGGTATATAGCTCAGAGAAATGCTTATATGTTCACCAGGAGACATTTTCTGAAATGTTTAGAGTAAAGAAAATACCATAGTGGATAAATGTACCACAGCTACATGAACCAACATAGATGAATTTGAGAAACAGAATATTTTTAAGTTTATTTATTTTAAATGAGAAAGAGAGCACGTGAGGGATAGAGCGTTCCGGGGAGGGGAAGAGAGAGAGCGAGAGAGAGAAGTCCAAGCAGACTCTACACTGTCAGCACAGAGCCTCATACAGGGCTCCATCTCATGAACCATGAGATCATGACCTGAGCTGAAATCGAGAGTCCGTGGCTTAACCAAATGAGCCACCCAGGCGCCCTGAGAAACAGAATATTAAGCAAAAAACAAACAAACAAGCAAGCAAACAAACAAAAAATCAGAAACCCCAATCTCAGAAGGCTATATTTAGGACAATACTTTTTTTAATGCACAAAATAAACAAAACTAAATATAGGAATACTTGAATATTTAATAAAAATTTCACGGGGGAGAAAAGGCTAGAAGATTCAATGCAAACTTCAGGATGATGGTTACCTCCTATAGAGAGGCCACAAATGGAATAAAAGAGCAGAGATAGGTGGTCTTAGATAGATTAAATAGTGTCAGTAACATTTTAAATTGGAACTTAAAATGATGGGTGTTCATTTTATTGTTATGCTTTACAACTCACATATATGTTAAATATGTTGTGTTCTATTAATCTAATATCCCAGTAAAAATAATAATGAATAAACTGACATCCTTTGTTCTAATTTTTCAATTTTGTAAGCTTTCCCCAAAGTGTGTGCTAAAAAACAGTTTTCTACTTGCAATAAGAAATACATTTTTCACTGTGACCTGATATACACACATTTATGCACACATACCTACAACAAAGTACTTCACATTTTCATATAGAACAACACTCTTGGCATTGCATTCTGAAATTTTTTATTCTAGTCTCTTCTTTGATGCTTACATAGCCCACTCAAGCAATTTCATGATACACTGTTGGATCATGACCTACAGTTGGAAAACATTGCCCTAGAATTTACCAGTTTTGCTGGCTGCCAATAAACATTTTCTTAAGCAAAGGAATCGGTTATCTAATAAGTTTAAGAAATTATAGGTTAAATAAGTTTATTGAGAGGTCTCCCATGATTCTTAAATGACCGCTAAGTTAATATGCAATGTGACTATCCAAATAAGGGACCTAGTGTTCAGTTTCCCAAACTTAACTGATCGTGGAGCAACCTGTGGGAAGAGTGACATGTAGAGCACACTCAAGAACCAGCCCATCAGGATAAAATCTCCTCCTTCATTCTCCTTCTATTTCCCTATCTCAAAATTCTTTGTTTCACTTGTGATTTCCCCAAACACAACACTAGTCATGCTTAGGATGCATGAAGCATAGCATTAAAAATACACTTAATTGAAACTGGTGAAAAGCAATTCTACAACCAACCACCCATAAAACTATTGGTGTCAAGAAATCTCTCATCTTCACAAAAACATCCAGTGACACTTCTAATCTCCTCTCCTTAAACCTAATATACCTGTAGAAACAACAACAAAAAAGAAATCATTTCAAAATATCTCATTCAATTTGGTTGTCTCTTCAATGTATTGATTTTTATAAGAGTTATCATTTTCTACCTTTCAGTGGAAATCTGTAAGGGTTCATTGATCTTAGTAAAATACACTTTTGTGGAAGGACTGTTTATATTGTAATTTATATGGGATAATGTGTACTAAGTTCCGAACAACTGACTTACAAATGACTTACAAATGCGCTTTAGAGAGAGTCATCAATAAACTTGGGTCTGCCTAATACTCTGGAATCTTAATAGATTAAGCCATTACCAATGATTAAATTCCTTTATGAGAGTTTCATCTGGAGGAGGAGTGGAAAGACCTGAACTCTACGGGTTTAGGCAGGCTGTCACACCTGCAGACGGAGACATTTCAGGAGTGTACTTCTTGCTGGGGACGTCAAAAGAAGGTGGGAGGGTATCAAAGACAAATTGCCTATTTCATTTTATCTATTTGGTTTTTTTTTCTTATTTGATATGGGGACGTATCCTGCTTCATATAGAATACGAGATGAGTCTCATTTTCTGCTATATAGGGAGAAAGATGTTTACCATTTGGAGTCTCAGGGCTAATTGGTTTAGGGTCATTGAAATTTCATAAATATGTCTTTCCTCAAGTTTTGACCTCAGAATCTTGACTTTCTGAGCAACCACTGTTTCCCCCATCTCAGTGATGTGTTCGAACTGGGATTACTGGCTCACAGGAGCTGATTATGTGCATCTCTTCCCAAGTTGGCTTAGAATCAGCTATGTTGGGAATATTTACACAACAGAAATGATGAAATGCTACAACTTGGCTCCTCCTCCTCCTCCTTCTTCTTTATCTCCTCCCCTTCTCCCTCCTCCTCCCTCTCTTCCCCCTCCTGCTTCTTCTCCTTCTTCCTCTTCCTCCCCCTCCTTCTTCCCCTTCTCCTTCTTCTTCCTCTTCTTCTTCCTCTTCCTCCTCCTCTTCCTCCTCCTTCTTCTTTTTCCCTTCACCATCTCCTTCCCCTTCCCCTTCCTGTCCCCTTCTTCCTCCTCCTCTTCCTTTTTTTTTTTTTTTTTTTGGTGAGTTGGTTTGCCAGCACATAGCTGTCTGACATTGACCACCTACTCTCATTACCACAACTGTGTGACATTGTGTAAGTTACTTATTTTCCCTGAACTAACTTTAATAGAAGAAAAATAATTCCCTCTCTTTTCTTCCTTGTCCACAGAGGCAAGTTGAGGCTCAAACAAATGTCTGTGCTTATTTTTTGTAAAGATCAAAGAACCCTGAAAATAAGCATTTTTCTCTGAATCAATTCTGCCTTCTTTATAGCTGGTCCTGAACTGCACCCTGTAAGTCTGTCCTTTTATTTTGTTTTCATTGTGACAGACTGTTACTTTTGCAGCTCCCAATGGGACACAGCTCAAGCTATTTAAGCCCCAGGGTCATCAACCTCCCATTGGTTCTGTGCTAAACTGTGTGACAGATGTTGACCAGTAGAATGAGATAGAAGGGATGCTGTACCTAATCCCGCTCTAGGTTTTAAGGGCCCAGACGCTTCTTTCACTTTAAGTCAAGCAAAATATAACATACTGCCATGCTGTGAAGGGAAAGCAGCTAGTCCTGTGGAAAGATTAAGTGAAGAAAAATAGAGATGCCTCACCAACTATCCTGGCAGCCAGCAGGCATGGGAGTGAAGAAGCCAACCTGGGGTTTCAGCCTAAGATGTTTCACGCGGAGCAGCAAAAAAGCCATCTGCCCTAATCCCTCCCCAAATTGCAGAATTGTGAACATACAAAAATATTTTTGGTCATTCGAAGGCACTAAGTTTTGGAGTAATGTGTTGTCCAGTGATAGAGAATGAAAAGACTGATCAACTTTCAAGACAGAAGCATCATCTCCATTTTTTTCAAATGAAGAAACTGAGGGCTCAGGGATGGTGAGTAGCTTCCTCAAGCTCACTGAGCAAGTGAGTGTTGGATTTAGGCTAAAATTCTAATCTCCATACTCTAGCCCTGTGGTCTCCACATTTCTTCATTCACCAGCGAGCATGATTGCAGGGAAAACCTAAAACCTTGATTGCACAATAAACTTAATTTTAAAGTTATTCTTCTCCATTGTGACCAATCGAGGACTACATACAGTTGCTGCCTAACAGAGGACTTGGAAGGGCAACAGGTGTAGTGGAAAGAGAGAGATACTGAGAGAGCTACATTGTAACCCCAGACTACTCGTATTAGTTAGGACTCTCCAGATAAATAGAACTAATAAAATATACATATGACCCAGGGAAGAGCTGCTGTTAAAGTTCAAGGCCAAAGGCCTTCTGTTGGCAGAATTCCCTCTTGCTCAGGAGAGACCAGTCTTCTTTTTTTCAAAGCTTCAACTGATTAGATAACACCCACCCATGTTACAGAGACTAAACCAAAAACACCTTCACAAAACAGCCAGAGTAACGTTTGACCAAATATCTAAGTACAGTGGCCTACACATGGTGACACATGAAATCAACCATCACACCAGTCGTTCTCTAGCTCTGAAGCCTGGATCCAGTCACTTAATTTTTCTGAATATCAGTTCTCTCCTTAAGATGACAGGCATATTCATATTTTCTTCACAGAGTAATGCAGATGACTAAATGGGACAGAGATATAAGGCCATCACTACAACACAGGCTCCCTGGTTAGTTTACATGGTGACGGACATTGCAGGACATGGGACATAGGGCTTGTGCACTACGCTTTTGAGAAATTGTTCTAGAAAGGAAATACACCGTGAGGCATTTTCTTGCTTTGTATCACAGGGTCTTCTGTCAGAGAAAGGCAGTGGGAACACATCAGGAACTCCCCCCCGCCACCAAATATATAGGTTGCAATGATCCCTTTTCATAAAGGTGGCTCAATAGCACCGTTTTTTCTTCAAACATCTCTTTAAAGACGAGACAAAAAATACGTCATTCATTTAAATTGCTTTCCACTTCAAAATGTGCATGACTGCAAATTTGGCTCTAACCTCCCAAAACACCCTGTTTCATGCTAATGAAATTAACTTTTCATTATTTAAAAAAATTTTTTAGTGTTTGTTTATTTTTGAGACAGAGAGAGACAGAACTTCAGTGGGGGAAGGACAGAGAGAGAGACAGAGACAGAGACAGAGTCCCATGTAGGCTCCAGGCTCTGAGCAGTCAGCAGAGAGCCTGACATGGGGCTCGAACTCCTGAACTACGAGATCATGACCTGAGCCAAGGTCCAATGCTTACCCGACTCAGCCACCCAGGAGTCCCAGATATTGGCATTTCATTCTAACTGCCTCCCCTCTGAGAGTGTATTCTGACTATGCCGTCCACTCAGTCAGACCCTCACCTGCTACATCTGAGCAAGGTCCTTCCTGATCTGGGGCCTCTTATGGCCGGGTGACCTCTTCCATATACAAACTGAGACTCATGGGTCACCTGGGTGGCTCAGTCGGTTAAGCAACCCACTCTTGATTTCGGCTCAGGTCGTGATCTCATGGTTTGTGAAATTGAGCCCGGCATCGGACTCTGTGCTGACAGTGTGGAGCCTGCTTAAGATTCTCTCTCTCCCTCTCTCTCTCTCTCTCTCTCTCTGCCCCTCTGCTGTTCATGCTCTCTCTCAAAATAAATAAACTTTTTTTAAAAAAACTGAGACTTGTAATTCCTAGGACTTAATCTATAAATAGTAAAGCTTTAATCCCTGCAAAAATGAAAATCACCAGGAGCTTCAGCAGAATGAAGGAGTCCAGAGAAGTTTAATTTAACACAATTGGGATGTGTATGCGTGTGTGTGTCTGTGTGTGTGTGGGTGGGTGTGTGTATGAACACAGTAGGGACGGAGTGGTACCCTTGCATTTGAAAAAGGGAAGAGAGGCTCTAAAACATAAAGACAAACTTCCATCATGTGAAAATCTCACTTAAAATTGGCCCTTCGCTGAGCCTGCTGACCTGACTAAGGGCTCTTTGTCCCAGCACCTTGGGACATCCTGGGAGGCAGGCACTATCACACGGGAACCAAAGATTGTCCGCTTTCTTTTAATATGGGAGGGCCAGACCCAAAGGTACCAGCGGAGTGTTCATTACTGGAGTAGGAAATTCCTTACTGAATAGAACTCCCACTGGCTATAGAGGCTGCATGTAGTTGAACCATTCACCGGCTAAGAAAAAAAAAATGTCATAGGGCAAGATTAGCTTGAATCCCACATTGAACCCTTAAAAGAGGCTCTGTATGTGCTCCCTCTGGGTGCCTTTTAGCTGCATGGAGGAGGGCTTTCCCAGAGGAGCCTCATAATGGTCAGCAGAAGAGGTGTAATACTAACTAAGATTCACAGAGCTCATTAGACATTACATCAATGATCCAGTTCATTCTCAGGCCAATCCTGCAGGGGAGGGAGGACAGAAGTCTGGATTCGTCTCACTTCCAGGGAAGTTAAGTGCCTTGCCGGAGCCAAGGACCGCTAGACCGAGAATTCGCAAGTGCCTAGTGCTTGTCCAATTTTTCCCAGTATAACTTAGGACAGAGATTGTGAATCAAAATTCAACTGAAAGTGAGGAGTAAGCATTTCATTAAAAATCCTGGCTCTGGGTAGAGAAAGAAAAAAATTTTCAGCCCCTCGGATACCACTGTGGTAACAATATAAATCATTGCACTGTATACTTGAGAATTTGGGGTGATTTCTTACCTTCAGTAGTAATTGTGAAAGCACACATTTAAAGTAATAATGATATATCATTTCACACACACACACACACACACACACACCATTAGGCTGGCAAATTTTAAAATACCATAATACAAGATGTTGACAAAATAAGAATAAATAAAAACTGTTACATACAAGTGGGGGTATAAATAGATACAACTATGTTGGAGAACAATGTAACAATATCTAACAGAGCTGAAGATGTACGTAACCTATGACCTAACAATTTCATTCCTAAGTGTTTTCTCTGAAAAAAAATGCCTACATATGTACATAAGGCAGCATATATAGGACTGTTCATTACAGCACTGTTTATAGTAGTTGAAATTGAATTTTAAAATTGGAATGATGGGAGCCTGGAAAGCTCAGTCAGTTGAGTGTCTGACTCTTGAGTTTGGCTCAGGTCATGATCCCAGGGTTATGGAATCAAGCCCTGCATAAGTCTCTACGCTGAGCATGAAGCCTGCTTAAGATTCTCTGTCTCTTCCTCTTCCCCTCTCCCCAATTCATGTGTGTTCTCTCTCTCTCTCTCTCTCTCTCTCTCTCTCTCTCAAATAAAAAATAATCGCTTAAAAAATAAAAATAGAGGAAATTGGAATATACCTGTGACCATTCACTTCTCACTTTATCCATCTATCTGTCCAACATGTGTGTGTGCACATATACGTGTGCATATATATATGTGTGTACTATGTGCTAGATGAGATTCTAAGTTCTGGATACCCAGCAGTGAACAAGACTTAAGAAAGACCTTGTCCTCATTTATATATTGGTGGAAACAAGCAATAAACCAGGCAACAAATATATAATTTTAGTAAGGACAAGTGCTATGAAGCAAATCAAAAAGAGTCAGGACCTAGAAGGCACCTTGGTTGGAGAGGAACGTATTTTAGACGTATTGGTCAGTCTGGCAGGCCTCCTTGTTAGGGCAACATTTTAATCAGGTATTGGCTGAAAATGAACAGGGGGCACATGAGTAAAACACAATCACCCAGATGCCTGGGGAGTAATATATATTAGGGAATGAAACCCACAGGGACACGGACTCTGAGGAGGCAAAGTGTTTGGTAGTTTCCGAAGCTCAAATGTGTAGAGGATAACCAGAGGTGGATGAGGAGTGGAGAATAAAAGCAATGAAAGAGATATTCCTTTTATTCATGGATTCTTTTTTCAGTATGGTATTCAGGTCATCTTAATCAGTAATGCAGGATAACAGAAAAGGAAAATTGTCACCAAAATCTAAGTTATTATGGGAATGGACCAACCAAGAATATCAGTGACAACTGACATTTATTAACTACTTAAAACGTGTTAAACGCTGTGCTGTTTTTGTGTGTATCAGTTCACTTATTTGTTTATAACAAATGTAGTTGTTTGTAAGAATCTTTAGTGTGGATACTACCACTCTTGCTTTACCGATGAAGAAATCATGGTTTGAAATGTTTAAGAAATTTGCTTAATGTGACCTAGTTAGCAAGCAGCAAAGGTGACATTCGAACCCAGCTCTGTCTTTATTGTAGGCTCCCAGCTACTCCATCAAAAATCCAGGATGTTCAGGGGCGCCTGGGTGGCTCAGTCGGTTGAGTGTCCGGCTTCGGCTCAGGTCATGATCTCGCGGTTAGTGGGTTCGAGCCCCGCATCAGGCTCTGTGCTGACAGCTTAGAGCCTGGAGCCTGTCTTCAGATTCTGTGTCTCTGACCCTCCCCTGCTCACGCTGTCTCTCTCTCTCTAAAAAATAAATTAAAAACATTTTTAAAAAATCCAGGATGTTGGGTGAGAAGACCTGCTGTTTCTTGGTAAGCCAGATCACCACTGCTTGGACAGCATCCACTTTGACTCTCATTTCTTCAGAGGTCAAGTACACAGCCCATCTCCTTAAGCTGACCATCTGCTATTCCTGATGGAAGAAAGGCCAAAACACAGAACTGAAAGGTAGATTATCTCTAGAGCCTGACGCATTGTTCACAGGGCTATCACTTTGAGAATGGCTGAGATTCTGCCCCTTTCTCCCTTCAATCTATTTTCCCACAAATTAAGAGACTGTCCATAACAAGCAGTCCCCAACCTTTGGGCAGAGAGGACAAGAATGACAAATCACTGTCATTCCACACATTCACTGCAATCCTTGGAGAACAGAGCTGAGAGATATTCTGAGAATTATACGGAATGCTGTCGGCCAATAGACCAGGTGGGACAACTTGGCTCAATGAACTCTATTTACTGGAGCTGTCAATGACCACACCAGCAGGACAAAGGCTTGGGATACTTGGTATTAGATGTTCTTGAACATGCGTTCAGTGTTACCCTGTAATCCGAACTCAGTTTTGCTCTGGTTGTGATCTCATCTTATGCAGCATGAACCCCTCCCAAATAATTCCTCGAACCTTCTTCACAGGTAGATTGTATCCAAATCACATCTCTTGTCCCCTTGATTATTGTTTTCTTCATTTGGTCATGGCTTTTCTTGTTATAATATAACAGCAAGGGGCTCTGTTACCTAGGTAACCAGGCATAATGTCTGTCCTGGTTCATCTTTGTTGGGACCTGTCTATGCTTGGAGGGGACTCTTGAAGTGCTCCTGATTCACCGCGCCCCCAAGGGCACAAGACTGGGCAACAGCAGCGTCCTTCCTCTCTGTCTGATGGACAAGGGCTCTATTATCATTCAGGCCACATTCACCATAACTTTCAGTAGTGTATCTTTTCATTTTCAATATCTCAATATAAAGTTAAAAGTTTTGCAAGCCCTCATATTTATTATTCCTCAGATTGCCTACCTTGTCCAACTGTGGATTATAATTTTATAACTTTAACTACATATTTTAAAGCATTTTATTTTGACTTCCTAAATCTGATACAATTTTTTCCTCTGATCCAGAAGCTTCCCATTCTGATTAGTGTTTCCAAAACACACCACACTAAAAACTTCACAGATTTCATCTTAATTAGAGTGTCAGATTTGGAAAGATCCTCAAGATCAAGCACCATTACATCTTCATGTTATATATGAGGAAAGTCAAGGGCAAAAAGGAGCCTTCCAGACCAGGGCCTGGAAGTTACATGAGAGCCATAGTCACACATCGGAAGACTAGTAATTCATTAAGTCATTTGTTCTTATTCAGAATATATATTCACTATGTGCTAATCCCGTTCTAAGCATTAAGAAATGAACAATATAAAAATAAATAAGCAAGAGTTCTTATCCTCAGGGAACACTTTAATCAAAACAACCCAGAAGCAAAATCAGGAATTAAACCCTGAAAGTCTTAGAGGTATTCTGACCAAACTCTATGTTTGAATATCCACACTAGCATTCAGAAACAAAAATTAAGGTCACAAGACATGAAGTAAAGACTTAGGGTTTTAGTCTCATTTGAGTTGATAACTAGCTAGATTAGACCATTTTCTTGATCCCTCTGATCTTCCCTAAAAACAGCAGTGTAGGACTAGATCATCTTAAAAATATCTTTTCTAAATCCAGAGAATAAAGATTTCTACCAGAACCACATGGGAAACCTTAAAATGACAGAGACATCCAGGCTTCACACTGGTCTGATTGAATCATAACCTGGACAGATGAGGCCTCTCTCGTGGGAAGGGACCACTCGGTAGTGTGGCCTTAGACTCCAGGTTTTGGTCCTCATGAGTTCCCCTTGACTCACTGCTTCTTATCCTAACTGCCTGTTATTTATAACTATTCTCTCACATTAACTTCTATGAAAATTTAAAAAATAATAATTTGAACAATTTTGGGAAAAGCCTGAATATTCAGTAGCCATGGTAAAAAGTAGTCATCAGATTTTATACTTGCTTAATTAATCCATTACAGTTCTACAGCCATGGTAAAAGCAATCACTGCAACTGGCTTTATACTCATTTAATCAATTAGTGATTCACTTCAATGAACAGGCTTCCTAAAACCAACAGGCAGGAATAGCTCTTTCCTTTGGAAAGTCAATCAAGTGGGCACACAAACTTCCTATGTACATCCATTCAATGGCAATCTCATCTAAATAATCATGTTTTTACAACTGATTTTAATCTACTCAATCCTGCTGAAAGCCCACCAGTACCTGAACATATTCTTCCCAAAACACCATGTAAGGTCAGAAGTCTGCTTCGCCTGAAGAGATGGTACTTGATGAGCGTAGCTCTGCCTTACTTAAATGAGCAATACATTGAGCTTTGTGTTTTTGTTTCAGGTATTGAGTGGTGATATTGTCTGTGGGCAATTCTGAGGGTACCATCAAGATTATTGTAAGCATTCCACAGAACCAGAGGATCAATAGGAACGTTCTTTGTTTTCTTGTGCCAAAATTCCATTGGCACCTCAGCAGTAATTTGCACTGTAAGTTGTTACATTGGGCTCTCACTAATGACTTCATTTTGTTATCCTAGGGTTTGCAGAAAACAAAGTATGTTTTATTTATTAATTTTTTTCCAAATATAATTTATTGTCAAGTTAGCTAACATGCAGTGTATACAGTGCTCTTGGCTTTGGGAGTAGATTCCCATGATTCATCGCTTACATACAACACCCAGTGCTCATCCCAACAAGTGTCCTCATCAGTGCCCATCACCCATTTTCCCCTCCCCCCACCACCCCCATCAACCCACAGTTTTTTTTCTCTGTATTTAAGAGTCTCTTATGTTTTGCCTCCCTCTCTGAAACTATTGTTTCCCCTTCCCCTCCCCCATGGTCTTCTGTGAAGTTTCTCAAATTCCACATATGAGTGAAAACATATGATATCTGTCTTTCTCTGACTGATTTATTTCACTTAGCATAATACCTTCCAGTTCCATCCACATTGGTACAGATGACAAGAATTCATTCTTTCTCGTTGTCAAGTGGTATTCCATTGTATATATAAACCACATCTTCTTTATCCATTCATCAGTTGATGGACATCTGGGCTCTTTCCATAATTTGGCTATTGTTGATAGTGTTGTTATAAACATTGAGGTTCATGGGCCCCTATGAACCAGCACTCCTGCATCCAAAGCAATCTACACATTCAACGCAATCCCAATCAAAATTGCACCGGCATTCTTCTCAGAGCTAGAACAAACAATCTTAAAATTTGTATGGAACCGCAGAAGACCTCGAATAGCCAAAGTAACGTTGCAAAAGAAAACCAAATTGGGAGGCATCACAATCACGGACTTTAGCCTCCGCTACAAAGCTGTAATCATCAAGACAGTATGGTATTGGCACAAAAACAGACACATAGACCAATGGAGTAGAATAGAGAGCCCAGAATTGGACCCACAAATGTATGGCCAACTAATCTTTGATAAAGCAGGAAAGAGTATCCAATGAAAAAAAGACAGTCTTTTTAGCAAATGGTGCTGGGAGAATTGGACAGCAACATGCAAAAGAATGAAACTGGACCGCTTTCTTACACCATACACAAAAATAAACTCAAAATGGGTGAAAGACCTAAGTGTGAAATAGGAAACCATCAAAAACCTAGAGGAGAAAACAGGCAACAACCTCTTTGACTTCAGCTGCAGCAATTTCTTATTTGACACATCTCCGAAGGCAAGGGATAAAGAAGCAAAAATGAACTATTGGGACCTTATCAAGATAAAAAGCTCTGCACAGCAAAGGAAATAATTAACAAAACTAAAAGGCTACCAAGAGAATTGGAGAAGATATTTGCAAATGACATATTGGATAAAGGTTTAGTATTCAAAATCTATAAAGAACTTACCAAACTCAACACCTGAAAAACAAAAAGTCCAGTGAATAAGCAGAAGACATGAATAGACACTTTTCCAAAGAAGACATCCAAATGGCCAACAGACACATGAAAAGATGCTCAACATTATTCATCATCAGGGAAATGCAAATCAAAACTACACTGAGATACCACCTCACACCCATCAGATTGACTAAAATTAACAGCTCAGGAAACTACAGATGCTGGCGAGGATGTAGAGAAATGGGAACTCTCTTGCACTGTTGGTGGGAATGCAAAGTGATGCAGTCACTCTGGAAAACAGTGTGGAGGTTCCTCAAAAAAATAAAAATAGAATTACCTATGACCCAGAAAAAGCACTAGAGAAATTTATCCAAGTTATGTTTTATTTAAGAAATTTTTTAATGTTTATTTATTTTTGAGAGAGAGGGAGAGGCAGAGAGAGAGACAGAGAGAGAGAGAGAGACAGAACATGAGCAGTGGAGGGGCAGAGAGAGAGGGCGAAACAGAATCTGAAGCAGGCTCCAGGCTCTGAGCTGTCAGCACAGCACAGCACATGGGGCTCAAACTCACCATCGTGAGATCATGACCTGAGCTGAAGTTAGACGCTTAACTGATTGAGCCACCCAGGAGCCCCTATCCAAGGTATGTTTTAAATAATACATTTTAAAAATATTTCTCATTTATCTACTTAATGTTTTCAATTGATGGAATATAGTTATAATACATGCTTTAATGTCCCCTGGTAATTGTAACATCTGTCTCAGCTCTGGGTCATTTTCAGACAATTGATCTGTCTCCTCATTAGGAGTCATTTCCCTTCCTCTCTGCAGGCCTCAAAATCTTGAATGGGATAACAGACAATGTGAATTTTAACTGCTTGGTGGCTGGATATCTTTGTGTTCCTATAAATATTTTTTTAGTGTTTATTTATTTTTGAGAGAGACAGAGAGCATGCGCAAGCTGGAGAGGGGCAGAGAGAGAGGGAGACGGAGGATCCGAAGCAGGCTCTGTGCTGTCACCTCAGAGCCCGATGTGGGGCTCGAACTCATGAACTATGAGATCATGTCCTGCCTGACCCGGAGTCAGACACTTAACCAACTGAGCCACCCAGCCATCCCTTATATAATGCATTTTGAGTTTAATTTGGAGATCTTTTGATTTGAAACTACACCATTTGGTAAACGGTTTCCTGGTTTTTTTGTTTGTTTGTTTGTTTTTGTTTTTGTTTTTGTTTTTGTTTTTGTTTTTTTGGTCTATTAATGTGCTTACTCTTCACTGGTTACTTTGCATTTTATTTGGTTTGTCTCTTAGTATAATGTTGTTATATATGCGCAGTGTGTGTGTACATGTATATGTGTTTTGTCAGGGGATAGCTGGGCTTCTTTGGTCCTGAATCATCTTCTTTCTGTTGCACACCTAAGAATGTGCTCTGTAAGTAACAGGCAGAGGCAGAGGCTTGATCAGTCCCCAATCCATCTTGCCAATTCATGAGAGTAGATCATTTTGTTTATTTCATGTTCCAAGGTACACACTTTAATTTCGATCACACAGTCTATTCCTAGCCCCCGTATGGTTAGGGAACCCAACATTATTCATAAATACACATTCTTGACCAATTGTAGTGGCCTTTCCCTGTTTGTCAGGAGTGTATCAGAAGCAAAGCCCTAACCCGTTCTTGGGAGAACAGCTGCTCTCACCACACTAATTTTTGGGCTTATCTTGGTGAATGGCAAAACTATTTTTACTTTGAATAACAATAGCTATTATGTGGAACTTTTTACATGTCAAAATGTAGAGGAGCTTCAGAAAAAAATAGGAAGCAAAAAAATCAATCATTCAATAGTGAGCTTTTCCAGCTTGCATGCTGACTTCAAATAACCAAAATGCTGACTTCACGAAAATCTCTGACAAAGGCTCCTTGCTCACTCCTGGTAACCTTTTGAAATGTACGCTTTTTGCATCTCTCCTTATCTCTCATATCTTACCCTCCGTTGCCTCCTGCTCTTTCTTTCTGACTTTCTATCTTTGCTCCCTTTTGGGAGCGGGGGTGTTCTTGGGAAAGGAACAATCACATGGCCCGCAATGTCTTTTCAGTCCTACATCAGAAGGCAATATATAAAAGCTGTGTTTAAGTCCCGGTCTAGAGAAGAGTTGAGGGCTACAATTAAAATTTCTCCGATGCCTAGAAGTTTGACCGGAATCTGCAATAGAATTCAGGATTTTACTAGATAGTTCTTTTCCTGGATGGTCATAGGTGTCCTGGTTTGTTCACTAAATTGTTCGCTCTTTAGACAGGAAACGTTGCGAAAAGTACCAAGGAGGGAAAGACCAGGAGAGAATTTAAATAGCCCTGTTATGCTTATTTTTAAAAAGGCTCTGACAAGGCATAAATAAATAAACAAACAAACAAATAAATGCTACATGAAAGCAATTCTAAAAGGCTTTCTTTTAGAATGAGATTGAATAAGGAATTAAAATTGTAAGCCAAATAAAGGCAAATCAATAGCAGTCTTTAAAAAAAATAGTCTTTAAAACTCCCAAACAGAATTTTGAATAGACACAACAGTTTAAGAAAAGAGAAGCTTGTCTTCTTTTTTTCATAAACAAGCTCAGACCTGCATGAGGGGACTTTATTCAAAAAAATAAAATAAAATGGGTTAAGTCTCAATTCACAGTGTCTTCACCATGTAACCGAATATTTCCAAAACTTCTTGAGAAAGCAAACAAGCTAGGAACTAAAACAAACTTCAGTTTAATAGGTAAGATTTACCTTCCAGATCTTTATTAGAAGTCTCAGGAAAATATCCTGGGTATGATTAATATCTCTATATTATGTGTGATTAAGGAAATAAACAAATAGCTGTAATTCCAGAATTCTTACGGGCAAAAACCTCAGGTTCCAAGATAGAATAATTAGTACAGAGCACATAAGAATTCAGATCAGCTTTTCTCAGATACTCATAAAATTCTCTTTTGTATTTATTAATATGGTAGTCAATGTTCTAGAGCTGTTAATTCAATCACATGTTATACTTCAAAGATCCACTGTTATGCGTTGACCCAGGAGTCAAATCTCCTCTTTGCCTCAACAATTGCAGACTCAGCTAAACTATTTAAAGTATCTTCAGATTTCATAGCAGAATCATCTTGAAATCTGATGATACCACATGCAACATAATCTCTAATCCTAACTGATAACAACTAACATTTTTTTGCTAGACAACTACCTAATTATGAAATATTGCTATTGTCTCTTAATCTAAAAATCCTTCTACATTTACTTAACAACAAAAAAAAAACTGTCTTGATTGTGTTTCCATGATTCAAGAAGTATCTATGTCTAGAACAGGTCTTTTGGACATTCCCTTAAGTCCCTTAATATATTTTTATTATTAGGTCTTATCTTAAAAATGAAAAGGAAGAGGGTGCCTGGGTGGCTCAGTCGGTTGAGCATATTAGTCTTGGTTTATGCTCAGGTCATGATCTCACAGTTCATGAGTTCGAGCCCCGCACAGGGCTCCGCGCTGACAACTCGGAACTTGCTTGGGATTCTTTCACTCTCTCTCAGCCCCTTCCCCACTCGTGTGCACTCTCTATCTCTCTCTCAAAATGGATAAATAAACTTAAAAAATGAAAAAGGATAAAAGTTGGATATGCAGTAATTAGTTCAGTCTCTTGTAAAATCCAATCCTTTACTAGAAATAAATTGATTCAAATAACTGAACAATGGTCCTTTGTAGAACACATCAAATTTTTAAAAGTCAAAGGGTAAATATATTCTCTGATAGCCAATATAGTTTTGAAATAGTTTTTCTAGATTAGGATAATGTTCAAACTAAGAAGTTTCTTTCCTCCCCTAAAATTGCTATTCTCAAGGTGGAGACTCATAGTAAAATAGAAAACATTAAAGTTACATAAAATGAAAAATTGCTATTCTAAAGGTAGAAGATGACAGTAAAAGAGATACCATTAAAGTTACACAAAATGCTTTAGCATATCAGCATGCTAATATGATCTCCTAAATACAGTCCTTACATGTGAATCTCTTAAATACAAAGGCAATTCCATGGAAAAGTTAAAGAATTCCACTAGAGACACAAATTTTGGACCAAGTTCTAAAAGAAATACTGGAAGCAAATGGGTTTTAAGATCTGTAAGAATTATTCTAGCAAAGCCAAGATGGCTGCTTTCTAACACTAATTGAAACCTCAAATAGACACTTACCAAAATCTCCCAGGAGATACATCACAGTAGAGGAAAAGTGTCCACAATATAGAGCACTGACAGGGAGAATTTTCTAGAAGATGTGGCCCATCCATGCTATGCCTGTATAAAAGAACTGTAAGGGTAGATGTGGAACGGAACCATGATCCAAAAGATTTTATACAGAGGCTCCTGCTACAGCTTTATACCATCGTGAATACATGTTTCAAACCAGTGTTTATTTGCTGAATGGGATAAAGCAGTCTATTGTCAAAAGTCATATCACTCACTATAGATTAAAAAAAACAAAACACCACAACAACAAACTGTTAAACTTGTTTTCTTACATGTGCCTAAGAACTTACCCAGACAGGTATGGAGCAACATTTCAGTGACAGATGCTTGTGAATTATACATGGCTTTGCCCCTTATTCTGAAATGTCACTCTCATTATGAGCCGCAAACTTCTGAAAACATGAACAGGATCTCAGAAGCGTAAAATTTGCAATAATCAGAGACTTTAAACTAAATTTCTCTGGAGATCCAACAGAAACAATTGGTCCATGGAAGTCCAATAGCTAAAGCCAAGTTCATTGGAACAAACTAATGACGTAGACAGCATCTACCTAAACCGTCAGTAGGAAAGACTATTCCAGTGAACTGAAATCACTGATTATCACACTCTATGTACTTTTAGTTCACTACAATTTGGTCATATTTACCTATTCACTAGCTTCAGTTTATACACTTCTAACTTAGGACTACCAAAGGTAGAATCTAGAAGTTGAAGAGAATTATTTTCTTAATAAAGCCTATAAATGGTGGTTCCTGAGTGTCTTTTAATCCCTTCTCATAAATATTTAGTTAAACTTTCTTGTCTTACAGTTTGTTGATGTCTGTTTCCTCAAGTTTTATGTTCTTCTGTGTAGTCTCTGTCTATATAAATGACTCAACAACTAATTCAAAGACAAAAACAGGATGAAGTCATACTGATCACATTTGAACTAAAAATAATACCTTTGTCGGGACGCCTGGGTCGTTCAGTTGATTAAGCATCCAACTCTTGACTTTGGCTTAGATCATGATCTTGCAGTTCATGGGTTTGAGCCTTTTGTCAGGCTCTGCACTGACAGCCTGCTTGGGATTCTATCTCCTTCTCTGTCTGCCCCTCCCCCAATTGCTCTCTCTCTCTAAAAATAAACTCTAAAAAATAATAGCTTTGTAAATGAATATCTTCAAGAAGAATCATATATATATATATATATATATACACATATACGTATATATATATATATATATAATATAATAAACATCTTTTTATAGCCCATAGTTCCTAGCATGGTGATTAAAATGTATTTAATGACATGGTTCAAGTTCTGAAACACAATATCCTCCCCAGATCCCAAATACATAATGTCCTGAATGGAGAACAATGAGTTCAGTTTAGGACAGTTTATTGCCAACAATAAAGATTGATGGAAGCATCTATAATACAGAGTTGAAAAACTAAGGTTGGCTAAGAAGAATAAGGAAAAGCAAATATGCTTGGTTAGCAGGTCATTAAGTGAAAAATCTAAGTAAAGGGAATATGATGGTTTTTATAATATTCCTAGAAAAATGTGTTTTTTGAGGAGAAAAGAAGAAAATCAGAAAAATATGATAACAAATATTATGAAAGAAAAATGTATATGAAAAAGCAAAGAAGCTAGAATAGCTAAAACATTTTTGGAAAAAAAAGCCAGGAGGAGTCTGTCTGCCTGTTTACCATCAAGACTGTGGTATTGGTGGATGGACAGACATATGAGTCAGTGGAGCAGAATAGAGCCAGACAGAACTGGAAACAGACCCACACAGACAAATCTAACTGCTTTTTGACAAAAGTGCAAAAGAAATTCAATGCAGGCAAAGCTGCAGAATCTAAGGGTAGGCAAAGAGTTCTTAGACTCAACAACAAAAACATAATGAAAAATTAATAAATGAAACATTAATAAATAAAAATTAAACTTCATGAAAATTAAAAACTTTTGCTCTGCAAAAGATATTATTAAGAGGATAAAAAGGTAAGTCCTGGAATGGGAGAAAATATTTGCAAACCACATACTGGACAAAGGACTAATGTCAAGAATATATCGAAACTCAACAGAAAAAAATCATCTAATTAAAATATAGGCAAAAGACATAAAAAGACATTTTAATGGATAAGATGGTACAGATGGAAAATAAGTATGTGAAAACATGTTCAATATCATTAGTCATTAGGAATATTCAAATTAAAATCACAAGGAGATATTACTACATATCTATCAAAATGACTAAATTAAAAAAAATAGTGACAGACCTAAATTCTGGCAAGGATGCAGAAAAACTGAATCACTCATATATTGCTAGTGGGAATATGGCATGGTAGAGCCACTCTGGAAAACAGTTTGACAGTTTCTTAAAAACTAAATATGCAACTACCATGTGATCCAGCAATTACATTTATCCTAAAGAAAAAAACACACACATACAAACACACACACACACACACACACAAAACCTGTATATAAATGTTCACAGCAGCTTGATTCAAAACAGCTAAAAATTAGAGACAACCCAGATGTCCATCAATGTATGCATGGTTGGACCATCTGTAGTATATCCATACCATGGAATACCATTCAGCAATAAAAAGCAACGAACTATTGATATATGCAAAAACCTGGGTGAATCCCCAGAGAATTATGCTGAGTGTAAAAAAACCAATCCACTAAGTTTATATACCGTCTGATTCCATTTATACAACACTCTCGAAATGACAAAATTACAGAAATGGAGAACAGATTAGTGGTTCCTAGTTGTTAAGTCGGGAGTGGTGGCTGGAGAGAAATGAATATGACTGTAAAAGGGAAACGTTAAAGATGATTATGATGAAAATATTATCTATCTTGACTGCATCAGTGTCGATATCTTGGCTTGATATTTTATTACACAACTGACCCTTGAACAGCACGTGGGTTGGAACCATGCAGGTCCACTTATAGGCAAATTTATTTTGAATAACCCAGTATGATACTGCAACTGTATTTTCTGTTTCTTATGAAGTTCTAAATAACATTTTATTCTCCCCAAATGACTTTATTGTAAAAATACGGCATATAATACATGTACATACAAAGATGTGTTAATCGACTGTTTGTCTTATAATAAGGCTTCTGGTTAACAGTAGGCTATTAGTAGTTAAGTTTTGGGGGAGTCAAAAATTTATAGGTGGATTTTTGAGTGTGCTAGGGGTCAGTCCCCCTAACCACTGTGTTATTCAAGGTCAACCATAGTTTTGAAAGCTGTCACCATTAAGAGAAAATGGGTAAAGAGTACATCATATCTCTGTATTATTTCTTACAATTTCATATGACTCTGTAATTATCTCAAAGCAGAGTTTAATTTTTTTTTGAGTCAAAGAGCATTCATTACCTACCAAACAATTGTTTCTTTTTACAAACACTATTATCAAGAATGGTTTATAATAAAAATACTTTTCTGGTTCTCTTTGAATCGGAAAGTTTAAGAAGCCAGAACACTCCGTCAGTTTCAGCTGCCGTCACAAAAAAAGAGGGCATCTGTGCCGGGACACAGCAAGGTTCAAACCCTATGCCTATTTTGGACCTCTGAGAATTGGTTATCTTGTTCTAAAAGTAGGGATAGTAATGTCTGTTTCACTAAGTTGATATAAGAGAGATAAATACACAAGAACATATCTATAATAAACCTACTAATTTCAAAGTACATACACACACGCACACACACACAATCCTACTGTAACTCATGAAGCTATGTGCACATTTTGTATAACTGTGTATCTATGTCTGTGTGTGTTTAATAATATAATATTACTGTCATATGGGTATAGAAATGGATATTTCAGTAGTGATGATTGTCAGAATAAATGACTTTCTTTTTTTAAAAAAATGCAAGCACAGAGAACATTGCCTACTAAATTATGAGGGCTCAACAAATGTGAGTTCCTATCTCTTTCCCATTTATGAGTAATGGGAACTCTTATTTTATTTTGTATATAAAACCAGATCCAAGAAGGAGAGAAATGTCAGGCTATGTCTGCAGTACAAATTGCTTTGTGGGAAAAAAAAAATTAAGATGAGTTACCAGGATGAAAAATAATCTTCCCAACAGAGTTCAAAGAGACTCAGAAATGGTCTCTTTGGGGAAAGTTTCCACTAGCCAGGGAAACATGAAACAGAGGCCACAGTAGTAGTGCCCTTCGAGGGTGAAGGCCAATTTGACCTATTATTTGCTTAGTACATCAGGTTTATTCGTTATCCTTATCACAAGCCACTAAGGAGGCACTGGGGTGGAGAAAGACCATGGACTCTGCAGCCAGTTCTTTTAGGTTCTTTCTGTTGCCAACTAGCCCTGACCCAATGTTTAGAGCCCTGATTTACTAACCCCTTTGCCCTACAGCCTTTCCTAGGATGGGAGGATATTGAAGGAAATATATATGGAATCAGGGGAGGCGAGGGTAAATATAAGGCAAACGTAAGGTGCAATAAAAGAAGGTTGAAGGAGGAACATCATAAAATTAATTTCCTGGCTCCAAGTGTTATTGGATTGTAGCTCAGCAAGCCGCCTGGGACAGGTTAGGAGCTCATCGTGGGAAATAGGTGAGCGAGTGGATGGAAATATCAAATGGTGAGTAATAGAAAGATGTCTGAACAGGCAAAGATCTTAGTAACCCCTGGAAGCCTTGTTCACCTGATTCTATGACACAGAAGATTTTGTTGCCTGCTGACAAACAGCCTCAAACAAATGAACTTCTCTAGAAAGCTTATTTGCATTTCAATGGGAGAGGCAGGCGTCTGCCCCTAGCACTAAGTACTTCCTAGAACTTGCTTGGGACTGTCCTGAAAGCTGCTTATTATTTATGGCTTTCCTACATCCTGCCTTTCCTATAAGTTCATTAGAACTAACTACGCACTATCAGATTTCAAACTGGATTGAGACTTCAAAATATGGTTGCTTATAAATTTCTCTTCTCCCAAATCAGAAAGAAACACCTGTAGATTCAAGATACTTTATCATTGTATATAATCAACCCCATATATTTGAATAGCATATTACAATTTACAAGCCACTTCTCCACAAATTATCTCTTTAGATCCACATAAAATCCTTTAAGCCAGGTGGGGCATGTGTTATCAGACAGATAATCATCTACAGATGAAGAAACAGGGCTTAAAATGATTGTCCAATGTCACCGAAGAACAAAGTCAAACCTAGATAACTCCGACTCTTACAACACCGCTGATATTGAGCCAATAGCCAATAACACACAGGCATTTTGGAGTTCGGGATTTTTTTCATTATTTTTTTGCATTTTCCTTCCCTGTGGGAAAAGAGAGTTAAGGTGGTGTTGAGTGTGATGGCATTATACCTTAGAGGACACTTGGGAAAGCATAGATCCAGTTGTGGCCCCAGATCTGCAAAGACTTGCGTTTGGATTGGGAATAGACACACAATCATTGAATCATTTATGACCCTCAAAGGGGATATGTGAATATATATTGAAATGAGGGCAGAGACAAAAACTTCCAGGGAAATCCCAATGAATTACACGTCATTATGAGCTAGAGGATAAGCAGAAGGCTGTGTGGTGGAGGCCATTATAAGCAAACATTTACAGCATAACAAGGATTTACAAAGGAGGAAAGGAAGGGGTGGGATGTTTTAACAAAGAAAGAGTTTGAGCAAAGGCACGGAGTAGGGTATATGTTTTAGAGCTGTACATAGTTGGTACTGGAGGCTGGAATGAATACTTTAGTGCATATTTAAGATAGAAACTCTGAAATCAGATATTTTGGAGTTCAAATCTCCATCACTTACTAAACAACTTACATGACAGCTTCTCCATCTTTAAATGGAGACAATATTAGTGCCAGTTTCATAGAGTGTTGTGAGAATTAAATAAAATAGGACATAAAACATCCCATTAGAATAGTACCTACACTTGATTGGCCTTAAAACAATAACAACAACAACTGTTACCTTTTTAAAAGATCGTCAAGACCCAGGGAGTGGTTAAACTTGGAGTACAGACAGACTGAGCAAGTAACTTATCATTTAAATCATTTAGCCTTTGAAATGAAAGGGGATGCTATGAATGATTTGTCAGGGCACTAAGTATAAAAGGAGAAATATTTGGGACAAACCACGAGGTATGATGACCCTACATATAGGAGACCCAGAAGTGTTTCTTTGTTTATTCAAACTTCCCAGATGTGTCATAGATAAAATTCCATAATCAAATAGCATTATATAGGCCAGATACTGTAAGTTATTTCTTTTTTTTAATGTTTATTTATTTTTGAGACAAAGAGAGACAGAGCGTGAGCAGGGGAGGGGCTCTTAGCTGTCAGCACAGATCCCGACACGGGGCTTGAACCCACGAAACATGAGATCATGACCGGAGCAGAAGTCGGATGCCCAACAAACTCAGCCACCCAGGCGCCCCACTGTAAGTTATTTCTGTAATAAAATCCAAAGTGTTGAGTGTTGGACCAAGAATGTCAAAGGTAGACAAGATCTTAGAAGTCACCTAATATTACTTCCACATTTTCTATTTTGGAAGGGATCTCACTGAGAGCAGGTGCTGACAGAGTACTGAGAATTCGTTGGGCAACACTGACACAATGGTTCTACACACAGACAGAACTTTTGGAGACAAGTTTATAGATTTCTAATTATTGTGTAAGTTCAGGGCTTACTATCCAGATGAGGAAACTGCTTTGCATTGGCTAAGAGTCTTATTCAAGATCTAACATTCAGTTCAGGATTTTTTTTTTCAACACATCAGCATTACCCAAAGTATGTTCCATTGAACTCGAGTTCTGCCAGACGTTTTAGCAGCAAGGGTAAGTAAGCTTAGTCAATGCTGCTTATTATATTACAGCACACTGTTAGAAATTCACACTATACATTAAATACTCTGAGAAGTCCTTGAGTAAAAAAACAATTCAATTTTGTTCAAAGCAGTATTTCCCAAGTGTGTTTTACCACAAAACCCTTTTATCATGCAATATAAATTAACATTCTGCAGAATTAGCATACGGATGCTACAAACTTTGCAAAAGGCAATACTGCACAAATTTAGTAACTTCTGAAGAACTCCCAAACCAGTAAGTACAAGAAATAAATAGATCATTAGGACATTTTCTCATTTCGTGTGGATTTGCATGCAGTCATAAAATCAACATGTCTCCTGTCAAATGCATTCTTTTAGTTGGTTTTAAGTAACATATTCAATCAAACTTAAGACAAATGGATACACCCAATTGATCATTTCTTTATTATTGAAAATTTTGCTTTAGCTTTGTCAAAAGCAGCAATATTAATACAATAAAGTGATTTTCACTTAAATATTTTATAATCTCAAAACAAAGGGAAAAATATCTATTCTAACCTATAGAGTCAGGGAGAACTTTTTAAAAGCAAAAGAAAAATGTACAAGAGCAGAAAGATTAACTTTTAAGATGATATACTTCAATATGTCCCTAAAATAAAGCCAATTAAAGAAACAGTAAAAAGGATTTATAGTTAAATATGAGAGCGAATGATACCTATCTTAAGTACATAAATGGCTTAAGGAAGTTTTCTAAAGCATACAAACAACAACAAAACTCATTAAGAGAACAATAGAAAGAAGGACCACGGATCTGAACACAGGAAGTAGAAAGAGAATGAATAAAGAAAGTACTTGACTTCCCACATCTAGCTTGCTAGAGGTTACAATTTGTCCACGATCACTGAATTTGCTAAACAACTTTTCATAGTCTGTTCCCACCCTCCACCTATAACAGTCCTGTGTGATCTGCAACCTAGAGTTACAGGACCCACAGGAGTCATTATTAGCTGTTTTATAGTAGGTTTGGTTCTCTAAGAGGACTTCCTCTTAAACTTGAAAGTCTATTGTTCAACTTGAGACATTTAGTTTAGGACACACACAAAAGAAGGGAACTTCCACAGACACAGTGCCCTGGGGTAACCTTGCTTCCAAGCACAGCCTCCCAGATTCCCAGGGCATCACTCCAGGAATTGACTCAAGAAAGAAGCCAGATAAAACTTTCATCTCAACTGTCATTTCTGCTCCCCGCTGGCAGTATTTGACTAGTGTGGTTTCACATTTCTGGTTATTTGTCTTGTCAAATGTTTACTGTTCATCTTCTAAAAAGCCAACCCCTCTGGTAAGTTTAGATGCTCTAGTGTCCTCTCCATATGAGGCATATACGTATCAATCAATTGCCTAGGTTTCTCACAACAGGGGATTTAATTACTTTTCCTGGCTACCTCAGTTATCATTATCAGCCGTATGCTACCTAATACGCCATCTCCAAATTTAGTGGCTTACAACATTTATTGTTACCTTTCGCGATTCTATGGGTTGACTGGGGCTTTGCCAGATGGTTCCTCCTTGGATGTCTGGTGTGCAACAGGTGGTGGCTGAGAATGGTACCACATGTTTGTGCCTCTCAGTCTAAGGATAGTGATGCTATCAGCTAGGAATGCCTGGGACTCACCTGGGCCCGACAACTTGTGATGCGCCCTGCAGACATTTCCCTGACCAGAGCCAGTGTTGTGGCTGAACCAGCTCATGTGGTTCTCTTTGTGATTTCAGAACACACCTTAGCAACAACCATCAGGGAAATTTGAAACACTAAGGTTTATTACTCATGAGTCCTGAAGGATACACAGCGCACTCCAGCCACACAGCGTGGTTGAAGGTAGACATAGAAAGAGCACAAACCTAGGTTCTGCTTTTATTGGGGTTGACTAGGGTATCACAGATTTACTCTTTATTGGTGAATTTAAAACATAAGAGCAGGAATTAAAGCATGGGAGGGGTAACAGGGTTGTTCAAGTGATCAGTTGTCTAGGTCACCCAGGGCTTTCTAAAGGGGGACCTTCATGGGTAGAACAGCCTAGTTCTTCATCTAGTTGTGTAGCTGGTGATGTGTTTACTAGAGAGGCATGTCTTTGAAATGGATGCCTCGGTAGGCAAAAGCTTAATGTCAGGTGCTTACATTACAACCAAAAGAAGCTAATTGTCAGGCATTTACATTGCCTGTGCACACTCGAGTGTGCTGGATGTGAAAGATGGCTCACTCTCAGGTCTGGTCACTCAGTGTCTCACATGTGGTCTCTCTCCCATAGAGTGGTCAGGCCTTTCTATGTAAGGTCTCAGGTACCCAAGAGAGAGTGTCCCAAGAGCTAATGTTCTGAGAAATCCAGGCAACAGATGCAAAGGTCCTTATAATCTAGCCTCAAAAGGACAAATACATCACTTCTGCTGAGTTCTATTGATCAACAATTCATGAAGACCAATCCAGATTTAAGGGGAGGACAATTAGACTCTACCTTTTGATACACTTGAGCAAGCAAGAGGAGGAATTGTTTGGGGTCATTTTCAGAGACTATTTCCCACACAGCCATTCACCATTTTGTTTTTCTTCTTCTCTGTTTTGCTTTTACTTGTGTGATCCAGGTATTTTTGTTTCAACTTAGTTCCTCACCACTCCACCTCCCTTCCCCTGTGTGTCATGGGAATACCATATTAAAAAAGAAGAATGTTGTTCCTAAGTGACAGGATCTCATGTCTTCAGGAGGCTTCAGATTCTTTCTTGCTGTACCCATCGAGGTGATGATATGAACTAAGTTGCCTGATGTAAAATTAGATAGCAGCTCAGCGCTACTCAGCCCCACACTGCATAAAGCATGGGACACGCATGTCCTGTCATCTGGATCTGTCTGACAGAACGAGAGAGTGCGGGCTGTGTCCCAAGGCAGAACCTGTCCTCAACTTGGCATTGAGGTGCCTGAAATGCAGAGGTCAAGGAAACTGAAAAGAGAAATTAGTATATTGCACTTTGAGTTAGGAATAAAAATTGTGGAGAAGAAATGAGTTTTAGAAAAAGAACCAGAGAAGATACATGTTGCTCTGCAAACCCGTCAATTTTCCCACCTTAGATAGTGAATTCGTGTTTCAAATGCCACTTTCCAAGGATTCTGTACCTAACCTATGAAACACACAGTGTCATAATGAATGTCTCAGTTGGAAAATTCTCCTGATTGAGCTTTCAATTTGCCAGACAATTGGCTAGGATTGACAATAGCTGTACTGAACCTAAATCCAAAGAGATATTCTTGTTTTCCTTTGATCTCTACACCAAGAGCCAGTAAACTACAGCCCGTAAACCAAAATCCCGTCTTCCTCCTGTTTTTATAAATAAAGATTTATTGGAACCCAGGCAAATTCCTTTGTTTACACATTACCTATGACTGTTTTCATGTTACAGTCTGAGCGGAGTAATTGCATTGAAAACTATGTGGCCCGTGAAAGCTGTTTACTCTCCGACCCTTCACAGAAATGTTCTCTGATCCTTGCACTACCACAATCCTCGGAAAACATTATTTGCTTGCCATGGTTTATGCCTAGTAATTCTAATGTGACCCTAGAGTGTAAATTACTGGGCTTTGGGACACTATATATTTTACTTGGAAATTATATTAAATAAGGGAACTTATCTTACCATAGTTGTGGCAGTGATAATTGATTCTGTGATTTGATTATTCATTTTGAACATTGTGTCTGCTATGGTTTGAAGCGGGTGCTTACCCTGTTTTTGTTTTAATTTTTTTTTGTTCTGTGCCCCCTAAGCAAGACCTTCTCACCCCACATGTTATAAAAGCAAATAGGAATGAAAGTGTGTCCTAGGGAGAATGAGGTACAGTGGAAGCAAGTTAATCTTGTCTCTCATTTTGGCAAACTATATCATTGTAGTCATGGAGGGATCTTCTCAGGTTCATCAGAGTGAGGGTCTCCTTAGGGATTTGGAGCCCAAGCACCAGCCAGTCTGAATGGCTACTATAACTTCCGTTCGCTGTACACTCACTACATGTGGATCTGGGACCTACTTTTCGTATATTATCTCATCAAACCCTTAGAACATATTATTGGTGGAGGAGGTCATCGAGAGGACATGACTGCTGATTGTCCCCCAAGCTGAACCTGGGCAACTGGAGGCTTCTCACTCCCTCCTTTGTCCTTGGACTATACGTTCTGTCCACAGTTCCCTACAGTGGGAGCCATTTTCAAGGATGCAAGCTTGAGAGAGCAATGTGTCATTGAGACCACCCTGGCAGTATAAGTGTTTGAACGAGTTCAGATCCCTATATAACTGTTCAGATTCTATCCAGGCGGATGCAGACATCTACTCCTCTTGCAGCTGCCCTAGACAAGCCTTAAATGTAAACATTCCCTCGCTTATTAAACCTGCCATCTACCAGTCTGGAGTGGCCTGCTTCTTTCTTCTGTCTTTCCTTGCCCCCCTCCTAAGGGAGCCAATTTGAGAACCAACTATTATGAGGTTGATTTTGTTACAGACATGTTATTACAAAAGAAACAGAGATGGCAAAATGTTAAATAATTTGCCTAAAGTTACCCAGCCAGTAGTAAATGGCCAAAGACACAAGTTAACCCCAGTGCTACCTGACTTCAAAATCTGTTCTTTTAATAACTACATTATAGTTTATAGGGGTCTTACTACTATGTATACATGCCCCACTAATCTGATAGCCATGACATACTTGAGACCCAAGGAGGACTTAGACATTGTCATTCTGGCTATATATGGACAGCACTGACAATTGAAAATGGAAAAAAAATACTGGAATTACACTTAAACACTATCTACAGATGTTCAACATTGAAAGGAATGTTTTCAAGATTATATTCAAAATATATTTAGTTTATTTAAATAGAAAACTTTTTATCCACACTTTATCCATCCACCTGTTGAAGAACATTTTGGTCATACCTAGTCCCTGCTGATAATAAATAAAGCTGCTACGGATATTTGTTTACAAGATACTGCGTGGGCATAAGTTTTCAGTTCACTTGTGTAAATACCTAAAAGCAAGATTATTGGATCATAGGATAAGTACATGATAAATGTATGACAGATTGTTTCCTCAAGGGGCTGTACCATTTTTCATTTTACTCTTCCTTCTCACCAGGACCTGGCATTGTCAGTCATTTCTCTCCAGACATTCTAATAGGTATGTTTTGGTGCTGGTATCTCATTGTGGTTTTGATTTCCATTCTCTAATGACTAGCCATACTGTCTCTTCATTTGCTCATTTGCTATTCAGTATTTTCTATGAGAAATGTATCTTTGCTCATTTTTTACTGGGTTCACTGTCTTCTTATTGTTGAATTTTAAGAGTTCTTTATATATTCTAGCTCCATGTCCTTTATCAGCTATGTGATTTGAAAATATTTTCTACCAATCCATGACTTGTCTTTTCATTCTCTTAACATTGTCTTTCACAGAGCAAAAATTTTTTAAATTTTATGGCTTAATTTATCCCTTCCTTTTTTCATTTATGAATTGCACACTTGGTATTTCATCTAAAAACTCATTAATAAACCAAAGGTTACACATATTTTCCTCTAATATTTTCAACATCCATGTATATATATAATCTTATATACATCTGTTGATTGACCTGTTTCTTAAAAAAATATATGTTTATTGGGGCACCTGTGTGGCTTAGTTGGTTAAGCATTTGACTCTTGATTTCAGCTCAGGTCGTGATCTCATGGTTTATGAGATTGAGCCCCACACTAGGTTTTGTGCTGACAGTGTAGAGCCTGCTTTGAATTCTCTTTCTTCTGCATGTGCATGCATGTCTGTGAGCATGCTTGCATATATGTTCTCTCTCTCTCAAAATAAATAAATAAATGTGTGTGTGTGTGTGTGTGTGTGTGTGTGTATTTTTCTTTTGTTTCTTTGTGTGTTGCAATTCGTGGTTAGAAATGGATGTTTTATGTAGACCCTAGCAAATCAGACAAATAATTTTGTGCCTGGAAGGAGGTAAACTGTTTGCTAGGCTTTAGTGTAGAGATACCGAGTCAACCTAGCCAAAATTTGAGATGGACTTGGATTTTGGTGTTTCTATGGCTATTTTCAGTATCAGCTTCAAATTCCACTAGTAACGCTTTGTGTTTAGGTTGAGGGCTGGTTTATCAGAGGATTTTTCTCACCTTCAGCTTTATGTCTTTCCTTTCCTTTCCTTTCCTTTCCTCCTGCATCTGCATCTCAGGACACCCCTTCTTGTGCTCTTGACCATTCTAATACTAGCCCCAGTATGCGTGGGGAGAGGTTGTGGGTTGTTAAGTGTGGTTCACTGTGGTTCAGCCTCATTCTTAGGCAGGTGTTCTTATCCTGGGTCTCAGGGGTCTTTTCGGCATCCTTATCCATCATTTGGGGAGGAATAGGTAGCGAATCTATCCCTCCCCCAGAGGTAAGGGGTCTTTAAAGGTCTAGTCTCAGAACATACACTTGCCTCTTCCAAAGGAGTTTTATTTTTGTTTTGTTTTGTTTTCTTTCCCCTTCCCTTATTTGCAATGGGTCTTGACCCATGTCCTCAGGGCAACAGGCTTTGATCCCCTTGCCTCAATACTTTAAGGTTTCTTTCTATAGAGGAGAGAGAGGAGAATAAACAGGGCAGGGCTCTGCCTTTCTCTCAACAGCTGCTGTTCCCTTCCAAGGCTGTATCACAAAAGCTGCTTTATCTACACTCTCACCCTGACCCTAGACCTTCTTGTGATAAACCAAGGGGGATCTTCCGGGAGGAGCCTGCAGGTGGATGCAGATTCTCTTTGTTTTATCGGCTCCCTGGGGGCATTACTCTTTATGGTGGTCCATACTCAGCCTTTAGCGATTTGCTAACATTTTTAACTGAATTATTTCTGGCTTGCATGGCAGATGGTATCTGCGGCAAGACTTATATTATATTTCTCCTTGGAGAGATTTATCTTTCCTGAGATTTCAAATCACTCGTTGGTTGTCCTGAAACCTCATCTTTCTGGTAGATTGCGAAAAGTTGCGATTTTACATTCTTTAGTTGTGACAGTGAGATCTATGCGCTTTCTCGCTTTCCCCATTCTAAATGGAACCTGGACATTTTCCATTTTATTTTGAAAAATAGGGGAAAAGTAGCCATTAAAGATTTTTGAGCTGGGGAGGAAGAAGTTCACATCTATTTCGGGGGCGGGGCGGGGCGGGGTGGGGGGAAGAGATTGCTCTGGCTGCGTGATCCAGACTGGGTTGGAGAAAATGAAAGTCCAGAGGCAAGTTAGGGAGCGGTGACAATAATCTGGGCAAAAGATGAGCAAATCCCAAACACAGCGCGGCATGGGGACTAAAGATAAAGATGTATTTGAGAAGTTTAGAATTTAATAGGATTTCCTGACAGATTGTGGACGTGGGTGCATAGATGCATATTCATGTACCTCAATGTGCTGGATTATGGTGTGAAAAAGAGGGGAGATTTTTTTTTTTAAAAAACTGCCCATGTTTCTAACCTAGGCAACCAGGAGAATGATGATAAAGGAGTCAAGATAATATTAAGGTTGTTAGCAAAACAGAGGTGCAGAGAACATACGTAGGTGAGTGTTGTCCTTGGAGAATGGGGGTCAGTTTACCCCAAGGACTGTGACCAAGCATGACAGAGGACCTCAACCGATCAGCAAATGATCTGTAAATGAATGAATGAGTGAATGAATAAATAGATCAGAGCTACACCTTTTGAGGAAGACGTATTTGTTTCTTTTTATTCCAGCAAGGGCAATAGGTTTTATGACATTTAAAAGAATTTGGGGGCACCTGGCTGGCTTAGTAGGTTAAGCGGCAGACTCTTGGTCTCAGCTCAGGTCATGATCTCCCAGTTTGCAGGTTTGAGACCCACGTCAGGCTCTGTGCTGACAGTGTGGAGCCTGCTTGGGATTCTCTCTCTCCTTCCGTCTCTGCTCCTCCCTTGCTCACACTTGTGCTCTCGCTCTCTCTTAAAAATAAACAAATAAACATTTAAAAAAATCTTTGCCTACTATGAGAGATTAAAAGAATTCAGTGGGGATAACTTGTATAACTTGAAATGCTCCCATCAAACATGAACTGAGCTATGATAGCCCTTCACTGGCTCACTTCAAGAGTTTTCTCTTCTCTCCCCCATTGCTGGGATTCCAAATACAGTGTGCTGGCCACATGGGTCAATTAGCATGAAATTCAATTTGTTATAGTCTGTCTGAGGCCACTTAACAAACCTGATACATAAGCCTCAGGTTTGGGGACAATTAAGAGAAATTCATAGTGTGAAGGCATTTAAGTACCTGTTAGGAATGAAGAGAAATAGTTAATGCCCAATTTCCTGTTCCATCTTTCAGAAACGAGAAGAGATCACTCTATTGCAAACAAGTTAATATAATAGTGATTGTCACAGGGAATGTAATTAAAGCACGTAGTCTGTATCATGATATCACGGACTTCTCTCTTCCTTCTTCCCTCCTGCAAGAGTAGATACAGCCTCATGCTCACTCAGCTTGGTGCATCTCATCATGTGCTTGGTATTTCGGATGAAAGAAGAGAATTCCTCTCTTAAAGGAGCTGCAGCCTTGTGGGGGAATGCCCACAACAAACATGGGCTCCTGTAAAGCAATGGGTGCTGAACTCGGGGAGGGGGAGGGGGCAGGAAGGGAGGGAAAGAGTGTCACTAACTTAGACTGGATTTAGAGAATGTACCCATTCAAATGAGCGCTGTTCTTCAAATAATCACAGTGAGAAAAAAAAAAAAGAATACATGTCACAGTTATGTTGTGCTTACCGAAAATACTTTAGACTTTCCTCTTAGAGTTATCTTAGAGAATATTTGCAAGTTATAAAAAAGTTTGATTGGCTTTCATTTTTATCAGATTATACTAACTAGCTCAGTTCTTCCCAAAATGTGTTTCCTTGCATAGTTGCCTGTATAGATGTCCCCTGAAACATGCTTCGATGGTCAAATAAATTTAAGAAAAATCTACCTAGGCTCACCCATTCTTTGATGAGCATTAGCAGATCCAAATCTCTGAGAAGGCCTCCAGTAAACTTATTTAGCTCTGTAGATGAGTGCTTCTCCAGGTCCATTTCATCAAATCTAAGATACCATCTATTACAAGAGGCATCTTTAATTTATGTAGAAGCTACGTAGAAAAAATTTGCCAACTAATATGAGGCTGAATACTTTCTTAACACTTAGAAGAATTTCTATTTTATGCTTATTGAAATAATTCTTTTCGAATTGTTTTGGCAAATATTTTATTAATACATTCTTCTGGATATAGATCTATATACAAAATCAGTTATTCAAGGAGTTTCTAAAATCTGTAAAACACATTTCAACTCTTCTGAGTCACTTTTTGTCTCAGAATAATTGATACTCATATTTTCCACACAATATCATTATCTGTGCCACCAAGAACATGTTCCTGTTTTCAGCATGTGTCATTATTTCCGCCATGATTTTTATCCAAGCCACAGACACCTATTCTGCAAGTGTTGATATATTTGTGTAGGAAAAACAAGCCCATCAAAACTGCCACCTAGAAAGCAGTGATAGTGAGGCGCATTTTAATCTTAGAGATATTAAAATGTGAAAGGAAGGAAAAGTGTGTTTTGGAATCAGTGAAAAACATCATACGCCCACAAGGTTCCCTGTTGGAGGATCCTGTGTCACTAGGTTTTTCAGGAGCCTTTGAGAAACCTGATCTAGCCTATTTGATCAAAGTTGGATTGAAACTAATGATAACCAATTTTCTCTAAAATAAGTATATAATCATCCTACGTCATAGCAGCATTGAACACTGGGAGCTCACAAGTAATTCCTAGAAGGTGGTACACACAGCAGTTGTAAGCGCAGGACCTGGAGCCAGCCGACCTCAGTTTACACGTGTGTTTCACCAACTCCTCAGCTCGGATCTTGGGCAAGTTGCTTAATCTCCCTAAGCGTCAGTCGCCTCATCTTTTAAGTGTGGATGATAACGACATACTTCCCATATAGACTTATTCTGAAGCTTAAATTAAAAAACATATTAAAGGGGCACCTGGGTGGCTCCGTCGGTTAAGTGTCCAACTTTGGCTCAGGTCATGATCTTATGGTTTGTGAGTTCAAGCCCCAGGTCGGGCTCTGTGTCGACAGCCCAGAGCCTGGAACCTGCTTCGGATTCTGTGTCCCCCTCTCTTTGTGTCCCTCCCCCGTTCGCATTCTGTCTCTCTCTTTCTCTCTCTCTCTCTCTCAAAAATAAATAAACATTAAAAAATTTAAAAAATCATTAAGCGCTGACCACTGTCAGGAATCAACACATCTTAGTTATTATTATTTTCCCAGGCATTCATAGACAAATAACCACCTTCCTTGATTTAGCCCTGGAAGAATCTTGACTATTTCTGAGAATTAAAATGGCTCTTAACGGATGAGCGGTTTGTCACATGAAGAGGCTCCCAGCAATGTGCTGCAGGGTCTGATGATGATTACTGACTGAGGCATTTTTAAAAGTGCTTTGGGCATTTTGGGCAGCATTATCGAAACAAGTGCACAGCCTCCCACATGCCTATTATGAAAGCAGCCAGACTTATTTGCAAAAAAGCATTTCTGGTGTGATTACTACCATATCCCTCTGTACGGGGTATATTGGATAGGAACTTGTTTTCTGTTTTCTGCATTCCATCCTTCCCACGTCCCAGGTCCAATCCATTTGAACATATTACGGGAGGCAGCATGGCAAAATATTGGGGGCAAAAGTGTTGTTGCTGTTTTTTTAAGCATGAATTTCACCAAGGATGTAACTTGGGCAAGTCAATTCAAGCCCTTGTAACACATTTCCAGGCACAGAGTAAGTACTGACTAAATGGTGATATTATCCTTCCTGCGACCAGCATTAGAATTAGCATCACCGCATTAATTTCTTATTGTAACAAAGTACCATAAGCCTGGTAGCTTGAGACAACACAAATATACCATCTTAAAGTTCTGGAAGTCAGAAGACCAAGTGGGTTTCGCTGGGTGAAAATAAAGGTGTCAGCAGGACTGGGTTTCTTCTGAAATCTCTAGGGAGAGGCCGTTTCCTTGCCTTCCCCAGCTTCTAGAAGCCACCCACATTCCTTGGCCTGTGGCCCCCTTCCATCTTCAAAGCTAGCAATGCATCGCTGTGTCACTCGGACATTGCCTCTCCTGCCTTCCTCTTCCCTTTTCTAAGGACCCTTGTGATTCCCCTGGGGGAATCACAGTGTGTGATAATCTCCACATCCCAAGGTCAGATGATTAGCAAACTAGATGCCTCTTGCCATGGGTGTTAGCATGCTTACAGGTTCCAGAGGGGAAGACATGGGTGTCTTTGGGGCCATTATTCTGCCCTGTCTTCACTCTGTTAGGTATTGCTGCATAACATATCACCCCAGAGGGCAGCTTTCAAAGTAACAACATTTGTCCCACAGTCTCTCTTCGTCAGGAATTTGGGTGTGGCTTAACGGGGCCCTCCGATTCAGGGTGTTTCACAGGTTGTCTCACTGTCCACTGAGGCTGCAGTACCCCAGGGCTCGTCTGGAGGAGGGCTTAATCCAAGCTTGCTCATATGGTGGTTGGCAGAATCCAGATCCTTATGGGCCATTGGCCAGAAGCTTCCCTCAGTTCCTTGCCACATGGGCCTCTCCGAAGAGGGCCCCTCACCACATCGCAGCTGGATTCTTCAGAGTGAGCAATCAAGATGGGGGAGAAAGAAAGAGCACGCGCTAACAAGACAGAAGTCACAGTCTTTTCCCATAAAATCTCAGAAGTGACATTCCATCACCTTTGCCATATTTTATTTATTAGAAGCAAATCACTGGGTCCAGCCCACATTCAAGGGGAGGGTTTTGCACATGAGCACGAATGCCGGTGGCAAAAATCAATGGAAGCCACCTTGGAAGTCCGCCTGCCACAATCACCATCACTACTGTTCCTGTCAAACCCATCTTCTTCACCTGGTCACATTTGAACCCCGGATCCATTTCCAGCTAATTACATCTGGAGGTGGAGCTCAGGCCCTGTACTTTTAAAGGCCTCCCTTCGTGATTTCATTATGCGGCCGGCACTGAGAGCTACAGCCTCTGCACTCTGTCACTGCGAGAGTAATTTACGTACAATGCACTGGCACTGTCATTCTCTATTTAAAATCCTGTCTTGCATTTTTGGTCATGTACTTGTTTGGAAGTCCCTCTCTGACTCGAGTCGTCCTCCTAGGATTTGTCTGCACCCATCCACACCTCACTCACTACACTTGCTCCTTGAACACCTCGAAGCGTACATCTCTCCCCAAGCATGGGGCTGTTTGCCACTTCTGTCCTTGGCGGATGCTGTTCTCTCTGCCCACCATTCCCCCAAGACACACCCACTCTTTTAAAAATGCAATAATTATTGACCATATTCAAAGAAATGCTTACGCAGTGTTTATAAAGCATGTTTATTAAAGTGTACAGGACAAAGCACAACAATAAAACAGCCATAACCCACCAATTAACTTAAGCAGAGAACAGTGCCTTGAACTTTGAAGTTTCCTTGCATTAATCCCATGTCCCATCCTTTCCACTCCTTCACAAAGGTAATCAAAATCCTAAATGCTGTGTTTATAACTTCCTTGCTCTTATCTAAAGTTGTAACACACATGCTTACACCTCTAAATTTAAAAAAGTGGCTTTTAGTTATGTGTGTCGTATGCAATCAAGCCCTAGTGTTTTCCTGTTTCCCCATCTCGTTCCCAGTAGCTGAAATACATCCCTTTCCACTGTTGTACAGAAATAGATTTTTTAAAATACATCTCTGCTTATTTATCTACTCTTTTATTGATAGATCTGGGATACTTCCAGAATTTCTGCTACTGATGACATTCCTGCCACAAATTATTGCCTGTGCCTACGTGAAAATGTGTCTCTGGAGTATATACCTAAGAATGAATTTGGTAGCTCACCTGATGTGATGTTCAAATTTATTATATACCATCAAAAAGTTTTCAACATGTTTATGCCAATATACACTTCCTCTGGCAGTGGATGAATCTTCCTACTGCTCTAGATACTTAACATCTCATATCAGGTCCTATCACCAGGCTTTTTAATTTCTGCCAGTCTAGCGGAGATGGTTAGTGATCTAATCACCAATGAGTAGAACATCTTTTACATGTTCGTTGACCATTCAAGTTGCTTCTTCTGGAAAGTGCCAGCCAAGTGCCATTTTCCTCATGACAATCTGTTTAATTTAGAGGAATTTGTTAATGTATTTTGAGCCCAATTATTACATTTTTTGGTTTGCCTGCCGTCCTCTTTATGGTGTATTTTGATAAACCGATGCTCTTTTTTAATATCATTCATTTGATTTATCTTTCAAGTTATGACCTGCTTTTTATGTCTTCTTTAAGAAATGCTTCCTGGGGCGCCTGGGTGGCTCAGTTAGTTAAGCATCTGAGTCTTGATTTCAGCTCAGGTCATGATCTCATGGCTTGTGGGATCAAGTCCCAAGTCAGGCTCTGCTCTGACAGCATGGAGCCTGCTTGGAATTCTCTCTCTCTGTCCCTCTCTTTCTGCCTCTCCCCTGTGCTCTCACACACACTCTCTCTCTTTCTCTCTCAAAAATAAATAAACTTAAAAAAAATGCTTCCCTACTTACGGTCAGAAAGCTATTCTCCTGTATTGTCTTCTAAAGGCTATAAATTTTTGACTTTCCTATTCAAAGTTTTACTCTTGTGGGATATAATCTTATGTGTGGTGTGAGGTAAACATTAAATTCCATTGTTTCCCTATGGTTAATTGGTTATTAGAGCACTATTAATTTATTAATTACATCGTCCATCATTTCTATGTGGAGTCACAAGGCCGGTTGTTTTATAAATAAGGCTGACAATTACATATGTTTCATTTTACAGCTTCTTGATTCTGTTTCATTTGTCAAACTGTCTCACTGCACTGCATTATTTATTACAATTATTAGACTTTTCTGATTATTTTCGACAGATAAGGCAAATTCTTATTCTTTAAAAAAATTATTCTAACTATTCTTAGCCATTTAAGCTTCCAAAATTTTAGAATCAACTCATCATATCTGGGGTTTTAATTGTGCTTTGTTCTGAATATCAACTCAAGTTTTAGAATGTCAAAGCTACATAATACTGAAAGAAATTACTAAGCACACACACACGCATGCACATATGTACACTCAAACACACACAAACACTCACACAGTGCAAAACTTACATGTATTCCCTTTGACAGGCAAATCAGGCAGTTGACTCTTGAGGAAGAGGCAGGGTTTCAGATACACGCTATTTAAGGGGACCAGCCGGTCTCTGCTTGGACTGCTGCTGACTCCTGGCCGGAGTGCATAGAGACCTCTTCTAGCAAGATCGGTTTCTTCTGGTGCTCCCAGGAGACCGGAGTCATCTCTCAGTCTGGGTGCTGTGCTCCAAAGAAAACTAAGTTTGGCATTTTCCAGAGAGACGTGCGAAGATGGGTATTCCTTGCTTAGTGATCCTAGCAGGTTGGAGTTTAATACCACAACTTTTACCACTGGACAAGGCTATAGCTGCCTTGTGGGGACAAAAGTGGGAACGTCAATTTTTCTATTTTCTCTCAAATACAAATACCTTGTTTGTAGAACTTTATTTTCAGGTATAAACGTATTTTGCTTTTTAAAAAATTCTCCTCAAAAACAAGTGTTCCATAAAAAGTTTATGCTATTTCTCAAGCGTAATATGGTCATAATGAACAAAGTGGGATAAAAACACTGTCAAAATGTCACATTTTTGGGTAAAAGAATGAGACACTTTTACAAGTACTTATAAAAAAAAATCCCATATAGTAGTGATTGGAATTGTTCTTAATTGATTGAAGGATTTGGAAAGAGTTATCCACTTTATGACATTGAGTCTTCTAATCCATAGGTATAGTATGTTGCTTTATTTAATCAGTTTTTTAAATACTATTGACAAAGTTTCGTAATTTTCTCCTTAAAGGTGTTCTATATCTTTTGTTATATTTTTTCCTATTTCTATTTTTCTTGACACTATTATAAATATTATTTTTAAAGATTTTACATTCTATATGGTACTTTTGTGTAGAGTTGTAATTCATTTTATTTTTAAAAATTTTTTTAACATTTATTCATTTTTGAGAGAGAGAGATAGAGAACAAGTGGCGGAGGAGCAGAGAGAGAGGGAGACACAGAATCCAAAGCAGGCTCCAGGCTCTGAGCTGTCAGCACAGAACCGGACTCGGGGCTCAAACCCAGGAGCGGTTGAGATCATGATCCGAAGTTGGACGCTTAACCCGAGTGAGCTACCCAGGCGCCCCTTCATTTTATATTTTCTAGGAAGCTTGATAAATTCTCTTATAATTATAATAATTTGTTGATATATTCTTTTGCATTTTCTACAGAGCCAATCTTACCAGAGGATAATGAAAGGTTTATTTCTTCCTTTTCGATCATTATAAATTATAAATTATTCTCAGTGTATTGGTCAGGGTTTCCAGGAAAATGTTGAATAGAAGGAACAATTATATCTATACTTTTCTTATTCTGATTTAAAGTAAATTCTTTATTCACCATTATATATGATATTTTCTTTCTTCTTTTGAATACCCTATATCAGCTTTTTGAAAGGCCTTTCTATTACTTTACTAGGTTTTTTTTTTAAATAAATAAGTGTTGAATTATACCTAATGCTTTTTCTACAGCTAATGAAATGTTTTCAGGATTTTTTGTTTTTCTCCTGTAAATTTTATGTTGCTTTTCTAATGTTAATCCAACTTTTATTCCTTAGAATTAATCTATTTTGATACGATGTATTTTCTTTTTTATTGGATTTTTAGATTTGGTTATTAATATTTTATTTATAATTTTGCATTTATGTTCAAGAGTTAAGCTGACCTATAATTTTCCTTTATCATAATGCCTTCTTAAGGTTTTAGTATCAAAGTTATGATAATATCACTAAATGCACTGGGTGGTATTTCCCTTCTTTTTTAAAAAATTTTTTCTGTGCTTGTGTAGGATTAAAACATTTTCTTGAACATTTAGTAGATCTTTGTGGGAAAATCTTTGTGTTATTTGTTCAATTACTTTACTGGTTATATCATTACTTAAGTTTTTTATTTCTTTATCAATCAGCTTTGGTAATAATATTTTTCCAAGAAATTCTTATTTCACCAAATATTTCAAATTTATTTTTACAAAGTTGTTCAAAATATCCCTTTATCATATTTTAATATCTGTTATTTTCAGTTATTTTCTATTTTTGTCATTCATATTGCGGTGTATTTGTTCCTTCTCCCTTTTGTTTTTGACCCTTCTTTCCTTTTAAATTTTATTTATTTATTTATCTATTTAATTATTTTGGAGAGAGAGAAAGCATGAGTGAGCAAGATGCAAAGAGAGAGAGAATTCCATGAGGTGCAGAGAAAGAGGGAGAGGGAGTGTGGAGCCCAGAGTGGGGCTTGTGCTCACCCTATATGGGCTCAAACTCATGAATGTGAGATCATGACCTGAGCCAAAGACAGATGCTTAACCGACTAAGCCCCCCATGTGCTCCTGTTTTTGACCAATCTTGGCAGTAGTTTGTTTATGTTATTAGTTGTATTAGTTTCCTATTGCTGCTGTAACAAATTACCACAAACTTGTTTATATATATATATACATATATATATGTATATATATATATACTCACACACATACACACACATTATATATATAATTATGTTATAAGGAACCGGCTTATGAAATTATGGAGAGTAAGGCATTCCAAGTTCTGCAGTTGGCAAGCTGGAGAGCCAACAGAAGATACATGGTGTGTATAGTTCTATTCTGAGTCTGAGTCTGACTTTGAGTGTGAAGACTTAAGCACCAGGAGAGCCAGGAGCGTAAATTCCAGCTGAAAGTGGATAGTCTTAAGACTCAAGAAGAGCCCATGTTGCAGTTCAAGTCCCAAAGCAGGAAAAGACAATGTCTCAGCTCAAGCTGTTGGCAGGGCAAAGTTCCTTCTTATTCAGCCCTTTTGTTCTATTCAGGCCCTCAATTGATTCAATGAGGCCCACCCACATTAGGCAGGGAAATGTGCTTTCCTCAGTCTATGATCCCAACATTAATCTCATTCAGAAGCAACATGATAGACACATCCAGAATAATGTTTGACTAAATGTCCGCACACTCTTTGGCCAAGTCGACACGTAAAATTAATCACCACCCGTGGTTTGTGGCTACATCACGCCAATCTCTGCTGACACTGTCTTCTTCCTTTGACTTTCTTTTCTTTCTTATAGGACCCTGTGATTATATTTAGGGCACAAACAGGCAATTCAGGATAATCTTCCAATCTCAAGATCTCAAGACTCTTAATTTAATCACACATGCAAAGGTTTTATGGTTTGTAGTTGTGGTTTTGTTGTTGTTTTCCCACTAAAGGTATCATTCACAGATTCCAGGATTAGGATGAGAATGTATCGGGGGAGCTGACATTATTCAGCCTCCCATATTAAAGAAGCACCTTTCAAGCCTCTTAATATCTTCTGTTTTACTTTTTATCATTGTCTCCTTTTGTGTAATATTGATTCCTTATGTACTTTTTCACTTCTTTAATAGGATACTAAATTCATTACATTCAGCATTTTCCCATTTCTAATATTAGAATGGAGAGCTAAATATTTTCCTCAAAATACTGTTTTAGGTGGGTCCACAAATTTTGATACAGAGAATTTTCATTATTGTCTAAGTCTAATTAATTTAAATTCCCTTTTCGATTTCTTCTTTGAACCAGGAATCATTTGCAAGTGGGTTTCTTAATTTCCAGACACATGAAGGTTTTCTAGCTTTCTTTTGGTATTGATCCTCACCTAATTGCATTATGTGTTCTATAGGATATTCATTCCTTAAAATTGGTTGGGACTTGCTTTAGGGGCCAGTATGTGACCAATTCTCACATAACATCAAATAGGTTCTTCCAGAACAGGTGGTTGATAACTAGGTTTGGTGTTCTCTACCTGCAAGCTTACAAACTGCAATCCTGCTCACAATTCCTCAGTCAGCTCAGGTGTTCATTTTCTCTAAGAAGCCTTCCTGACCAGTGGGCTAAGTGTCACCTTCTGTGCTCTCATTGCACTCCATGTATAATCAACCACAGCTTTGTTCAATATTGTAGAATCTGATTCCTTATTTTCCTCTCCTATCAGCTTTTTAAGATCCTCAAGGACATGAAGTAGATGTTATTCATCTATATTTTTCTTGTTCCCACCACTGTATCTGCTAGATAAGCTCTCAGTAAATAATTATTGAGCTAAACAACTGAACGAAGCTAACTTTTTAAGAAGCTAGCCCAGTTCTCCTCTTCCATGTAAATGATATTCAATGCACTCTAGAAATAGTGCCAATCTGCCACATTAAACTTAGTGGAATGGAAGGCAAATTCTCTACTCTATTGAGGAGTTTTATTTACCAAGACAAAAGTGCTTATTTTTCAAAGTCATATATATGCAGGTCACTGAAGTGAGAGCACATAATCTTTGAGTTTGGTTTTTCCTCTTAACAATTACATGTGCCTTAATTCTGCTAGGATTACAATGTTGTGTAACACACAGTTGAGCCACGACAGAGCTTCGCTGTAGGTCATCTGGGACATTAATAGGACATAATAATGTTCATACCTTTGAAGTAGAGAAGAATCTAAGTTTAATTGTAGACTCAGAATGTGGAAAACTTTTTAAATCTTCTAGTTTAGCCTAATTCTTATATCCCTTCTCCAAGGTCCTAAGCAAGAATTAAAGATTTTGCTTGAATATCTCCAGTGATAAAGAACCCAATGTCTCTAACATTTTTAATATCAATATTATTGCCTAGCAGGAATATGCTAATCTGATAGTAAATTAAGTGGTTTAATTAGATTAAAAGAACAGAATAATTCCTTTTTCATAACTCAGAAACATTCTTCTTTCCTCTAGACAAGGGAATCCTTCCATGCGTTATCTGTTTTTCTTAGTCTTGAGTGTGATCACAAGTTAGGATTCATCAGAGCAATGAAGCTTATAAAATAAAAGGCAATACCCAAGCTAAGTAAACTTTCTATGCAAAACTTGAACTATTCAGTAGAAAAAAATAAATTTATTTCACAAAAACTGCAACATTGAAGATTTTCTCAATTTGGAACAGAGCAAATATTAGATTATAGCATCTGTTAGTAAAATTTAATTCAAGCACAGTTAAGCATTTTAAATTCCCAAATATGTAGACAGAATTTAGAAATCCTGAATGGTCCCAATCCAGAACTAAAATGTTCTAAAGTACATAAAAACTTTTGTGATTCAAGTATGGTTGAGTAATGCTTGAACGCTTCCAAATACAGGAGTTCCTAGAGGTGAGAATGTTCAGGAAGTGTGGTAAAGATAAATACACTTTTAGACTAGAAGATGCCTAGCATGTATATTCCAAGGCCCATCAATATCTATCTTTTCTCACCAAAGGCTTTTACCTCAGTTTATAATAGTTTTATTGTAAACATATACAGTGTGTACTCTCACATTTCTTTACATACCCATCCTTTGCTACATAACTCTGCAGTGCCCTCACACTCTTCTGGTGCACTTGACCGTATGACTTGCTTTGAACAAATGGATATTAAAAAATGTGGCAGAGAGGTTAGAAGAGTGTTTGGGTATAGGGACTGCTCTAGCTCTTACACCTCTGCCTTTTCCATGAGAGCATGCCTAGGCTAGCTTGCTGGAGGGACAGGTGTAATGTGCAGCAAAGTCAAGTCTCTCCAGTCAGGTGCCAGGCAACAGTCACTGTGTGACAGACACTACTCAGACAAGCGAGCAATTTCAGTGTAGACCAGAAGAGCTGTCCAGACTGGATTGTTGACCTGCATATTCATGTGTATTCAAATAAGCATCCATTGTCTTCAGTCATATGTTTTAAATCTGACTTAATATATTTTTCTTTCTTTCTTTCTTTCTTTCTTTCTTTCTTTCTTCCTTCCTTCCTTCCTTCCTTTCTTTCTTTTTCTGTCCTTTATCACCACAAAGCAAACACCCATGCTTTGACAGTCTGGAGAGTTGACTCATGGAGTAGATAAAACAGCATTAAAAAGAAGAATTTCCCTCCGAGCAAGGGCTGGGACTAGTGTGGTAAAATGGAGAGTAACTGAGCCAAGAGGCCAACCCCCAAGGCTCTCCTCTCATAAACACTATCCCTACTCTTCCCACCTCCTCAGAACACCCAGAAGTAGGGCCTGGGATTTAGCCACAGCCCCCAAGTTCACACTGTCAAGCACAATAACAGATATTACCAATGAAATATGAAACAACAGGGGAGAAACAGAGATGAGAATCATAACTATTTAAAAAACCCCTAAAAGCCACATACTGAGCAATTTTTCTAGTTGAAGTAGAATAAACACACACCAGAGAAAGAAGAGTTTGAAGTATTCACACTCACATGTTCAAAGAGAGAAATCAGGGTATTGGAAATGCCAAGGAGAAATAAGCAATTATGAGAAAGAAGTAATTGGAAAAAAAGTGACATAAAAATAGAATTGTTGAAATAAAAAGACCGAATAGATAAGCTAAATAATAGACTATATTCCATTAAAAAATGAAAAACTGAGGTGAAATATCATGTCTAAGACATTCATAGAAGGCAGAAATATAGCAATAAGTTAAAAGGAATAATTTAAAAAGTTGAGCAATATAACAGATAGGAAAAGATGTGTTCATAGTCCCATTACAAGTATGATAAAAGCAAAGAAAAAAATAATTAAGGGGGAGGAAATATATAAATAAATAATTTGGAATGTCCCCCAAATAAAGAAATATGTAACAATCTGATTAAACACGTTCATAGAGATTAGAAAAGTAAAAGCTATAACTAGTTGCCAAATTAAAGTATATTCAAATGAAAGGGAAAGATCTCCATGAAAAAAAAGCAGATCACCTGAATCATGTACACCTGGGATGCAAAATAATGAAGTTATAATAACAAAGTGGTAAAGGAAAAGAATTGCAAATAAAGGATATCATAACCAGCTAACTTATCACTTAAGTAGGAGACTGAAATACAACTATTCTTAATAATGAATGCCTCAGAGATTTTACCATAGCTAGAGCCTCTCTGAAGGAAGTCTTACAGTGAGTACTCCAGCAGTAAGACAATGAAAGCAGTAACATGTGAGAAATTACTTAATAAAGTGTGTTGTTTCACAAATAAACAATAATCAAGAACATACTGCCCCTCACCACAAATTACTAAAGTGTATGCAGAGTGCAGTTCTGAGTGATAACTATAGGGGATGATGTAGAAGAACCAAAAAGAAAGACCAGAGAGAGTAGGAGAAAACTTTACTTCAAGGCAAGACAAAAATTGACAAACTTAAGAGGCTGGTTGGGGGAAAACAATAACTAAAAGCCTCAATAAGTTAGAGATAACTAACAAAATTAAAGTAGAACGTAAGACTTTTCAAACTGTTTAAAATTTCACTTATCTATGAAAGTAAAAAAGAAAGATAAAAACAGTAAGAAAGTATTATAAATAGAAAACATGAAATGAGATTCAGAAATAGCTAAAATTTATAAGAAACTTAACTGGATAAAATAGAGCAATCAAAAGGCAAGGATTTCAACGGGAGAATTTGACAGGAACAATGGTATCATTCACCCATATTTCCTCTTCTTGGGCACAGAAAGAAGGCATATCCTAGTCGGCCTAACAGCTAGTTTGGGGACATTTGACTGAGTTCTGGACTGTCAATGGGCCAGAAGTGTTGCAAGTCAGTCTCAATCCTTAAAAATATGATGCTCTAATTCTACTTTCCCTGCTGATCAACCCAAGAGCCTGTGTGTAATGATTCCTGTAGCCGTCCCACCCTTGAATCACTTTTGGAGTTAGAATCATATGAAACAACCATGTTTCCTTCATGATGTGTGTGAACATGAGTCATTGCTGCGTTCTTTTGGGGTTTTATTTCTAAACATATATTAGTATAGCTTCATCATCACTAATATTGAGGAAGAGCTCTAGCCATAATTATTTCTGAATAAGGCAGGATTCTTCAGAACACTGGAAATCTGAACGGGAAGATACTATTCAAGGACACCCTTCCCTGCCCTGCACTGATAAAATCTGACCTCTCTGGGGCTGAGTTTTGTTCGAGAATCAAGGAAACTATGTGTATATGCTTCTCATTAAGGCAAAATGATTTCTAGGGTAAGCTGTTCTGGAATTTAGTTAGCCTGGACTAAAAAGACGGAGGTTCAATACAAATTCAGCATTTCACTCAACTGCGGCAGGACACAGGCTTTACAGGAAATGTCCCTTGCTGCAGGGCACCACATAGACACAAGGCAATGACACAGTCACACAGAGGCTTCTGCTCTTGGTTGCTTTACCAGCTTCATTCCATTAAGCTCGGATGCTCTTATTCAATAAATAAAGAATGTATAAATTTATCAATTGCACAATGATAGCAGGTAGGCATTGTTCATAGCCTTGTGTGCAACACTGAACACATTCAAAATGAGAAAGAAAAGGGGAGAGTGAAAAATAACATACCAGACAAATGTGGCTGAAAGAAATATGATATAGCAACATTAATTTCAGGCTAAATAATATTTAAAGCAAAAAATATATATAAATAAAAGTTTATTTACCCTTATATGTGGGTAAGAAAGAAATAAAAGTTTACCTTATATGTGGGTAAGTTCCTGAATACAGGAACAAAAGATCCAAAAGATATGATGATCATGAATATATTAGCACATAAAAATATATACATAATCTCTGACAGCAACTGGTGAACTAAGAGGAGAAAGCTAAATCAGTCATTGTAGTTAGAAATTTTAAAGACTGCATATCAGAAACAGCTCAGGGAAACAAATTAAAAATTTATATATGTGATAATTAGTAACTATGAACCAAAAGATACATAAGAAACTTTATACCCAGTGAGTACACTTTTTCTTTTCCAAGCACACATGAAACATTCATACAATTCAATCAAGTACTGAGTCATAATAAAAGTCTCAATGAATTGCAATGAAGCAATATCTTACAGGGTTTCCCAAATATTATTCAATGAAATAAAAAACCAAATGTAAAGTTTACGGAAGCCCCAAATATCTGTAAACCAAAAAACCGTATAACTACACAGCACTTGCATTAAAGAAAAACGCATACGTGAAAGTAATAAATTTACATCTGAGTGAGCATAAAAGCACTACTCCCTGTTAAAGTGTCTAGGAACCAAGGGCACCTGGGTGGCTCAGTCGGTTAAGCTTCCAACTTCGGCTCAGGGCATGATCTCAAGGTTTGTGAGTTCAAGCCCCACGTTGGGCTCTGTGCTGACAGCTCGGAGCCTGGACCCTGCTTTGGATTCTGTGTCTCCCTCTCTCTCGGACCATCCACGACTCACGCTCTGTCTTTCACTCTCAAAATTAAAATAAAACATTTAAAAAAATAAAAACATAAAGTTTCTAGGAACCAACAAAAGCACTACTATAAAAGGCAAATATATATACAAAAAATATTTATCAGAAGTCAATAAAGGTAATCAATAAATGAGCTGAGTATTCCCCAAAACACTGAAAAAAAGGGAATAAATTCAGAGAAGGAAAGACATAGCCAGAAAAGAACAGACATTAATAAAGTAGAGAAGAAAACAGAGACAACACTAACAGCTAGCATTTTATGGCACATACTGTAGCGAAGGGCTGTTCTAAGTGCCTTACATATATTGGATCTCTCAGTCCTCACAACAATGCTTAGAGAAGGTAAAATTACTCATTCTCATTTTACTGATGAGTAAAGTAGTACACAAAGAGATTACATAACTTTCCCAAGATCACAAAACTAATAAGGAGCAGAGATTGATTTATAATCTGTGCTTTTATTAACTGCACTATAGTAACAAAAAAGCTGATTATCCTTTTGAAAAGAATTTTAAAGTAGATAAACCTCCAGAAAGACTGATCAAGGAGAGAAAGAGATTGAGAGAGAGAGAGAGAAAGGGAGGGAGAGAGAGAATCATTGCTCTTTTGGGATAATTAGGGATAGTTGACAAAATAAACCCTAAAGCTCATTGGCATAACATGATAAATGTTTATTTCTCTCCTACATCACAATTGTTGGTCAGTGGAATCCACGGGGCAGCTTCTTCCAGCAGTGAGCAGGGGCCCATGGAAGGTGTGGCAGAAGAGGAAAGAGAAGGATGAGAAACTGGCTCCTATCTTCCTGAATCTGGAAGTCACACTCTGCTTATCTTTCTCTGGTTTGGACCAACCAGTAGTCACATGTGCTCACCCCAAATGATGAGGCTGGGAATGTAGGAAAGCGCATGCATTGTTTTGGTGATCACTGATGCCTTCTGCAATTGTTGGAGGAGGTCCCCAAGAGGATGTCACTGCTGGTTGACCTGAATGAGCTGGATCCAGGCGATCGGAGGGTCCTCACCCTTTCCCTTGTCCCTGGAATGTAAATTCTACCCACAGTAGGAGCTATTCCAAGGGTATAGCCTTGAAAGAGTAAGGTGTTGTTGAGACCATTTTGGACGGCATACATGGCTGGACCTAGCTAAGGTTTCTATATAAAGTCTTAAACTCTTACATTCTGGCAGGCTGGTATGGAGATCTACATGCCTTGCCATGTACATGTCTTGCCAAAGACAAGCCTTGTATGTGAGTTCCCTGGCTTATTAAACCTGCCACCTATAAATCTGGAGTGGCCTGCCTCTTTCTCATCCCCCCCCACCTCTCCTGAACCGAGGCCAGGTAAATAAGGTTAAAAAAATTTTTTTAAAGAAAAGAAAGAAAGAAAGAAAGAAAAAGTAAATACAGAACATAAAAAGGATTTAAAAATACTATAAACAGACTTTTAAAAAATATATTATTATTTTCACATTATTTTTAAAGGAGTATTTAGAAAAGTATTCAACCAACAATGAATTTGACAGCTGTCATGAACTAATTCCTGGAAAAAGATTAAATGCCCCAATTGGAACAAGAAGAAATTAAATATGGTCAATAGCCAAACATGAACAAAAATGGAAATGGTAATCAAAAATCTCTCTGTACCCTTGACCTCCTTCCCAAGGAGAAATAAAGCCCCTGTACCGACTAGACCTGTATTGTCTCTCAGCTCCAAATTCTCCCTTTATTCGTGGGCTTCATAATACCAGAGCTGCACCCTGGAAACATTCCTTTGCCTCAATTTTTCTGAAACTTAAAACTTCTCCAAAAAACAAAGTTTGTTAAAAAAAAACACAACCCCACTCCTACCTCACTTATGAATATAATTGCCAAAATCTTCAAGCAAATATTAGATAAGCAAACCCAGTATTATTTAAATAACTACATAATGATGATATAAGGTTTATATCAAGAAAAATATGATGAGGACCTCCACAAGATGGTGGTGTAGGAAGATCCTGACCTCCGCTCCTGAGGGCACACCAAATCTACAGCCAGATATGGATCACATCCCCTTGAAAAAGCTCTAAAAAGTAGATGAACTGTTCTCCACACAAAGGATAAGAAGACCACACAAAGACAGGGAGGAGAGGCAGAGACGCAGTCTCACCAGTAGCCCCATCCCCTGGTTCATGGTGTTGACACACAAGAGGGATCTCACCAATCCACACAGATCTTGGAGGAGTGAGGGGTTGGTGCCCGCATCAGGCACCCCATGTCCTGGGATCTGCAGAGGAGAGACGAGCCCTCCCAAATTTCTGGCTTAGGAAACCAATAAGGCTAACATCCAAGGGACCCAAAGTGCTATAGGAAACTGAGATTCCCCTTTTAAAGGGCTCCCATGAGGTCTCACGTACCCTGAGACCCAGGGAAGAGCAATTTGAAAAGCACCTAGTCTATATGTGAAAGAAATTCATATGTTACTGTAACAGCATCTGCTAGAAGGGATGGTAGAAATTCTTCCCAGAGAGGAAGACACTGGCAGAAACTGTTAAGGATAAGCCCACCTTTAGGGGCACCCTTAAAAGACAGGATCCCAAACTTCTCAGAGACAATGGGATCCATTCTTTCATTGGTATGCAGAAGCTTCTAAAACACAAAATGACTTCAAAAAAACAGGTCTACAAGGATCTTTACAGCATGCAAATAAAAAGTCTTTAGCAAAAACTTTGTTCACCTGAGTGGGTAACATTAACTTAGCCCATGTGCCAGAAATACAATTTAGATCCAACTGTTCCTTTGAGTTTTGTTTCTGAGATATGGCTAACATTTTCTTAAAGTTTATTTATTTTTGAGAAAGAAAGACAGAATGTGAGCAGGGGAGGGGCAGAGAAAGAGGGAGACACAGAATCCCAAGCAGGCTTCAGGCTCTGAGCTGTTAGCACAGAGCCTGAGGTGAGGCTTGAGCTCATGAACCTCGAGATTGTGACCGGAGCCAGTCAGATGCTCAACCGACTGAGCCACCCAGTGGCCCCAGACATGGCTAACATTTTTACAACAAAAGCTGTAAGATCTCTGTTTGTGTCTATCTGTATGCTATGTGTGTCTATATATGTATGTTATAGAAATGTGCTATTTTTCTAGCTCTGGACGGCATTGACAAAATTAATTTGTACAGGTCTACGTATATTCTCAGAAATATATAAACTAACTCAAATGTTTTTCAAGTCCACATGATCTGGGATGATCTGATAAATAAAATCTAATTTAAATTTGTTGGTTTAGGGGCATCTGGGTGGCTCAGTGGGTTAAGCAGCCAGCTCTTGTTTTTGGCCCAGGTCATGATCTCATGGTTGGTGGGTTCAAGCCCTGCATCGGGCTCTGCACTCACACCATGGAGCCTGCTTCAAATCTTCTGTCTCCCTCTTTCTGCCCCTTCCCCCCTCAGAAAGAAAATAAATGCTAAAAAAAATTTGTTGGTTTCACAAAAGCAAGCATGTCTTCAAAATCTGTTAATACAAAAGGTAACTAAGACGATGATTAACTGTTTAATGTTTAATCCAAGAATAATTGTTAAAAAATAATTTAAGTAAATATAAATAAAAGCAAATGCATACTAGGCTAAACTAAATAATGGAGATTCATTGAATATCTAAATCATTTTCAAATAAGATAAATCTTAAACGCTAAACATAAATTTATCTATTTTTTGGCTTTTTAATTTTTACTGAGACATAAAATACTTGAGCCTATTAATAAACATTTTTTAAAATATTTATTTATTTTTGAGAAAAAGGGAGACACAGAGTGTGAGCAGGGAAAAGGGCAGAGAGAGGGACCGAGAGAGAGGGAGACACAGAATTCAAAACAGGCTCTAGGATCTGAGGTGTCAGCAGAGAGCCCGACACGGGGTTCAAACTCACGAACCTCAAGATCATAACTTGACCCAAAGTCAGACGCTTAATGGACTGAGCCACTCAGGCTCCCCAATAAATGTATTTTGTACCATGTTGAAAAAAATTATTTTGAGGACGAAAAGACTTCTAAAACTTCTGAACTGTATTTATAAGTTTGCTAGCCTACTATAGGATGCTAATAAACAATAGACAGCTCACAGTTGCCTCTTCCCGAGTTTTCACTGGAAAGCAAAGATTACAAACAGGTTAGAAAGTTGGAAGAGGAACTGAGAATATAAGATGAACCAAAGAGAAAATGTCACAACACTTGGAGTAATAAGTGTCAATTAACTCTGCTTAAGCTGCGGATCCTACTGAGGAATGCAGGCAGAGAATACAAGATTTACTCTGCATAAACTGCGGGTGCAGATCTGAATCCGAACTGAGGAATACAGGCAGCGAATACAAGTACTGAAAACGGCAGGTGGACTTTTAAAATGTGAGAAACAGGGGCGACTGTGTGGCTCAGTCGGTTCAGCCTCTGACTGTTGATCTTGGCTCAGGTTATGATATCACGGTTTGTGAGACTGAGCTCCACATCGGCCTCTGTGCTGACAACACAGAGCCTGCTTGGGATTCTCTCGCCACCCAGGCACCCCCCACCCCTGCCCCTACCTATCTTGCTCTCTCTCTCAAAATAAATAAACTTAATTAAAAAAAAAATTTTTTTTTTAAAGGTGAGAGGCAAAGGAACTCTCATGGGTGCTTTCTCCTACTCTAGAAGGATTTACTATAACTTCTTGTTTTTCAAACTGTGGCCATGTACCGTGGGGGAGTTATGATTAGCATTTACTTAAATAGAAACTTGCATAGTACCTAGATCTATGTATATCTATGTATATAGATAAATAGATTGTATATATCTTCAATTTCATCTATAATTTATAGGTGGATTTATGATCAATATCTCAATAAAGAGAATAATTTCATAAAGTACAAAATAGAATGCATGCATGGTATGTACTGAAAATAAGAGATATGTGTCAGTTTATTAAACTCTGATTTCAGTTACTTATATCATTTAATGTGCATACATATGTGCTGGCCATCATATACACTATATTTATTTCTTTTTATAACAAAGTTTATTTATTTATTTTGAAAGAGAGACAGTACAAGCAGGGAAAGGGGCAGAGAGAGAGAATCCCAAGCAGGCTCCTGGCTGGCAGCACAGAGCCTGATGTGGGGCTCGATCCCATGGACCATACGATCACAACCTGAGCCTAAACCAAGAGTCAGTTGCTAAACCGACCGAGCCACTCAGGCACCCCTGTACACTATATTTCTTGCTGTGCAGTCATCCAATGTATTTGAAAGCCACTGCTCTTAGACCACGGGAAACTGAGCAACAAGAAGGTCTGTGCGGCCAGCTGAAAAGGCTAATCCAAGAACCCTTTCTGTCCTGTACACACACACAGTGATAACTCTGCAAAACCCAGGCCGTGATCGCTCTTCTACAGGCTCATCCTTTGTTGCCTTGGCTTTTTCAGACTTACAACCATCCAGTAATCTTTGTTTAAAAGAACTTCCTCCATTTCTTACTGCCTTATTTCTTATTTCTTTCTACTCGCAAGGCTGGGAATCCTGGTGGAGGCTTCCCAGATATTTATAGCTTTACTATCAATTTAGAAGTTGTCCCGTATTTCAAATCTTCATCCTTTCCCCAGCTTAGAGCAACCTTGTTCAGCAGTCGTGTGAGGAGCCCGTGGCCCGACTGTATGGTCATTCCCAGTCTAGCAGAGCGATGTCAGGATAAGCCTACAGACACCAGTGAATCTCATAATGTAATTTCCAAAAGGCACATGGTTTATTTTAACTGTACTATGTAGAAGGAGTTTATATTCATTTAATGTAGTGCATAGGCAATTATGCAATTCTTTCAGGGTAAAACTGTAATTATTCTGTAACAACTGCCTTACATCATGTCTTTTCTAGACAAGATTTTAAGCTTTTGAAATTGAGAAAATAGCATTTGAACTAACAAAAATTGAAATTGTCAACAAAAAAGAGAGCTTTTAAAAAAAACAAGATGATGAGAAATAATAAAGATGAAAGAGAGAATTACTATATATGAAAAGTAGGATGTGTGTTTTTGGTAAAGGAAGGGATGAAAAATGAAGACGCATTTTTGGTAAGGGAGAAAAAAGAAAGTAATTTTGTCCTAAAGTAAAAATGATTGTTCCTAAATAAGAAAGGGAAAAGATAGTATGAAACTGAAAAGGATATAGAAAGTTATAGAAGGTTTATGGAAAAGAAATCTTGAGAAGGAATTTTGCGTGTGATCAAGCTAAGATTAGAATGGATTTATTTCAGTGAAAAAGGAAAAAAAAAGAAGAATTTTAATATCAAAAGTATACTGGTGCAAAATTAGGATTTGGTTTTTTCTCTGTTAAAAGGACAAAGTTTTCTTAGACCATTGGTCTGCTCTTAAGAAAAATACAGGATTTTCTTTATCTTGAATGTAATCTGCCAAGAAAACAAAGATTCTGTGTTACACCAGGTCTTTGATTACTTAAGAAAACTGAGTCTACTCTGTTAATAAAGCTAATTTTTTTTGCCACTATGAAGCATTTTATGTGTTAAATTCCATAGAAAGGATTGTGAAATAAGGAGTAATGCTAAACTTTCTTTAGGAAATATTTATATGTAAGTTATGAATATAAATGTCCCAGAAAGTATGTGAAGTTTCTGGGAATCTGCCCTGGTACAATGTTATCAGTCATAATTCCCACAATTGTTTTAAAATATTGTGTATCGCAGAAATAACCAAATTTCCTTGTCAATCACATTATAATGAACTCTCATCTGATATTTAACTATTGCTAATTGTTAAGCCTTTTGACATTTATAGAGTTATTATTTTACCCTGATGTTTCTGCAAAAATGCTTCATCTTCAAGGAGATTCATGGAGAAGATTTGGGCAAGTACTCTAGAATGCAAGTTTCTGATAACCTTAATAAGATCATCACCCTGAACTGGGTAAGAATTTCTAAAACTTTGATGGAGACTTGTCGGATTCATAAAATTGGTAACAAAAGCACGAGATCAGCAACAATTAATCGCAGGAAGTTAATGAACTAATGAAGATGATTGTCATTTTTATGATTTCATTTAAAACATTGCTGGTTCTTTCATATTTTGGTTTTTTTAGATTTAAAGGACCCTTCTTTCTCTTTTCGGCTGTCTTTAACCTCCAGCAATTTAGGAAAGTGTGTCTTTACAACAAAGGTTAACAATATCTGTATTTACATAAATTCAGTAAGAATCTGTTCTGCCTGTAATAGGACATGGTTGGACAAGTTTTTAGCTTGGGTTGGACGAGTCTTTAAAGAGACTTTAAAAGTCTGGATTCCTTATGAAACATTCTAGCAAAACAGATTCAAAAGAACCTATATCATCAGTCACTATTCTTGTTGCACTTCTGTAAATAATCAGGCCAAGTTTATTTAAATTAGACTTAACTCCAGGCACCTGGGTAGCTCAGTAGACTAAGTGTCTGACTTCAGCTCTGGTCATGATCTCACAACTCATGAGTTCAAGCCCCAAATGGGGCTCTGTGCTGACAGCTCAACGCCTGGAGCCTGCTTTGGATTCTGTGTCTCCCTCTCTCTCTCTCCCCCTCCCCCGCTCATTCTCTCCCTCTCTGTGTGTCTCTCTCTGTCTCTCTGTCTCTCTCTGTCTCTCTCTCTCTCTCAAAAATAAACATTAAAAAAGATTTTAAAAAATAATAAACTAGACTTAACTTGCAAACAAATTAGTCTTGCTATGGTTGTCTTTCATGGAAATGGAAATGATTGTGGAGAGAAAATTATGTTTTGATAATATACTTGTGGATATCAGATTCTAATGCTGTTGATTGTCTTCGAGGTTTTGTTTTCTACCTGTAAACTGAACAGAGTCCCAATATTTGGCTTCCTCCAATATTTGACTAAAAGTCTCCCAACTACCACTTGCATTTTTCTCCCTCACTATTAAGGTAGAATCACTATGAAACTACTGCTCTTTTCCTGAAGCCATGCAACCTAACGATGGATAATTTGATATAAACTTCAGAGAAACTACCGCAACAGCTCACGTGTGGACAATCTTTGTGCCTGTTGCTACGTGGCAGCCACTCAGATCACCAGAGACAGTCACACTGCAAACCAGGAGCATTGTCCGAATGCCACTGCTTGCCTTTGCTCCATCTGAAGACACTCAGAACCTGACATCTAGAAATCTACTCAACTGGCTGCTCTCCAAACTCAGAAAATTCAATCTATAATTTGCTCACACTATCAATCTTTGTTTCTCTTTTGTTTCCATAGAAATGCCTCTCAGTAGATTCCCTGATTGCTCACATCACATAGCTTCCCAATGTAGGCAAAAGTCCCCCCACCCCTACTGCAACACTGTCTCTGGAATACATCCTCAAGTTCAACCAGTCCTAAGTGCTTTTAGGACTGAAGATATGCATTTGCTAATACATCATTTGGTGCCTGTGTAAGTAACTGAAAATCATAAATTGATGTAGAAATGTAAAACCTGAATCTGATTATAACCCAATTTGATTTATTGGATTGGTTAAATGCTGGCTCCTGGGAATCTTGGGGAAGTTTTCAATCCTTCAATTCTATTGTTCTTCTTCCGGTCATCATATTGACCTAAGTGCATTCGTACCCTGGAAGGTTTTAAATGCCTGTAGGTAACTGCTCAGATACCAAATGGTATCCATCAGGATCAGACAACTGGATGAAATCAACAATAATCCCATGAATGATGAAGATAGTGACTCCATGGCCCTTGGGCCTGAGGACTCAACTAACGGAAACCGCACATGTGTGATTCCTCGGCCTGACTACATCAACGGCGGTTAACTGAGAATCATACTATCGTGGCTGGTGAACTTCTTAGCCAGCTGAGAAAATGACCAAAAACAGAGGAATTGTTAAACATCAGAAACAAATGGAGACCAACCTGGAAAATTCCTTGAGCAGGCAAAACCAGTTTCGTCATATAAACAAAGCATAAGTTAGCTTATTTTGCAAGGCTAACCTGGATCATTTCTTGCTTATGATTCTGGAAATGATAAGCAAAACTTGAACTGTTTCCCAAGGTTGACACAAGGTAACCACTGAGAATTGTAATATTGTAAGAATAAACAGTCACTGCTTTCTAGCTACCTTAGCTGCTAGATACCCTTGAGCATCTTTCCATGTCCTGGTTTAAGTGCTCTGGTTTGCAAACTGTCTCTTTGGTGGGTGCACAATAAATTTTGATTAATTACTGCTTCAGTGATCCACTGACTTTAACTCTGGCTATTTTGAAAGTTTGTTTGACAAGAGAGAATTTTAACACCCCATTAAAAGTCATAAAATAGGCCTGAATAAATGGAGAGATTACTACATCCATGGAAGGTTTGTCTTAACATCCTAAAAATTTCAATTATCCCCCCCAAATTTTTTTTAATTTCACTAGCAGGGCACCTGGGTGGGTCAGCTGGTTCAGCATCTGTCTCTTGATCTCGGCGCGGGTCATGATCTCACGGGTTTATGAGATCCAGCCCCACAGCACAGAAACTGCTTGGGATTCTCTCTCTCCCTCTCTCTCTGCCCCTCCCCTGTTTTTGTGTTCTCTCTCTCTCTCTCTCTCTCTCTCTCTTTCTCAAAATAAATAAATAAACTGGCTGCTGGGTCCTTCCTCCAAACATCACCCTGGATGATCTACGAAATGAGAGGGAAGCATAGATCTTGAGGAACTTACAACGATAATCACAAAACAAAGGTACAAACAAATTGTGAAAAATACATGGCAGGGGTGGGGGACAAAAGAGGATTCATGATTTAATGTGGATGCAAACTGGCAGTGTGGGGTAGGCAAATGCCAGTACCACGGTCAGGGAACAGAGTGAGGGGGAGTTATGTCATTTTTAACTTTTCATTATAAAATAGTTCAAACACAGAAATAAAGGATAGTATATGAAACTCCCTTATAACCTTACATTACCAGTTCTCAACTCATAGAAAACCTTTTAAACCTATACCCCCTAAATCCCCTGCTCACTGAGATAATTTTGCCCAGCTGACTTCCAGAGGCTTTCTTAACATTAATCTTCAAACAATGACTGAGCAATGAGAGAAAATGATGATTCCATTTCACTTATAAATGACCGTAACCTGAAAATCTGACATACTAGGTGATGAAATTCAACAATTATTTTAAAATATTTAAAAGGAATATAAGATGTTTCATAATGCAACTTACCAGCAACATATAATACTACTGTTCCCTCCACCCCACTTCATTTTTTCTTCTGTTTCATTTTCTTTCTTTTTTCTTTTTTTCCCTTGGCATAAAGGACACCACTTTCTCTTGTTTTCCCTCTTAATTAAAGAGTTATTCCTTCTCAGTCTTCTTTTCTGCCTTCTCCTCATTTTTCAAATCTTTGGCATTAAAGTTTGCCATGGCTAAGTCTTCAGACCTCTCCTCTATCTAAACTTACTCCCCAGGGAATCTCAACCATTCTTATGACAGGAAATACCATCTGATCGCTGATGATTTCCAAATTTAATCTCTACCTTGGACTTGTCCCTTGAACTCCAGACACATGTATGCAATTGTCTATTCCATGTTTATATTTTAATGTTTAATAAACACTTAGTATATCCCTAGTCAACATCTTGATCTTCCCTCCTCTACCTATACAACACCCTAAAGAACCTTCTTCTCCTGCTTTCTTCATTTCATTAAATATCAATTCCATTCTTCTGGTACTCAGACCTAAACCCTGGATTCATCTAGAATTCCACTTTCCCTCATAACTCATACCCAGTCTATCAGAAATCCTGTTTAATATGCCTGCAAACATTGAGAATTGCACTCCTTTGTACAACCTCACAACCATCACTTATTCAAGACTTGATGATTTCTCATTTGGATTATTGTAAAGCCTCCTAACTGATCTCCTTAAACTTGCTCCTTAAACCTATTCTCCATATCACAGTTAAGGGTTTGTTTGTTGTTTTTGTTTTTTGTTTGTTTTACACCTTTTAATGAGCTTTATTTTGTAGAGTGATTTTAGGTCCACAGGAAAATGGAGCAGGAAGTACAGGAAGTTGCCATGTACCCCATGCCCCATACATACACAGCCTTTCCAATCTAGAGAGGTCCATTTGCTACAATTGATGAACCTACATTGTCCTAACATAATCACCCCAAGTGTACAGTTTACATGAGGGTTCATTCTTGGTGCTGTACTTCCCATGGGTTTTGATGAATGTGTAACGTGTATCCACAATGGCAGTATCATAAAGAGCAGTTTCACTGCCCTAAAAATCCTCTGTATACTGCTTGTTCATCCCTGCCTCCCTCGAATTCCTGGCAACCATTGATCTTTTTACTCTCTCCATAGTTTTGCCTTTTCCAGAACGTAATAGAGTTGAAAGCATACCCTATGCAGCCTTTTTAGATTCGCTTTTTTTCCTTAGCAATATGCATTTAAGTTTCCTGCATGTCTTTTCAAGGGTTGATAGCCAATTTTTTTAGCACTAAATAATATTCCATTGTCTGGATAGACCACAATTTGTTTATCCATTCACCTACTGAAGAACATCTTGGTTGCTTCCAAGTTTGGGCAACTATGAATAAAGTTCCTATAAACATCTGTGTGTAAGTTATTTTTTTTCCAACTCATTTGGGTAAATACCAAGACGTGTGATTGCTGAATCGTATTGTTGAGAGTATGTTTTGTTTTGTAAACAGTGACAAACTGTTTTCCAAACTGGTTGTACCATTTTGCATTTCTACCAGCAGTGAATGAGAATTTCTGTTGCTCCACACTTTCAGTATTTGATGCTATTAGTGTATGGATTTTTGCCACTCTAATACATGTGGAGTGATACCTCATTATTTTAAATTGCAACTCTCCAGTGACATGTGATGTTGAGCATCTTTTCATACACTTATTCACCATCTGTATATTTTCTTGTATGAGATTTCTGTTCAGATCATTTTTAGTAAGATTGTTTTATTATTATTGAATTTTTAGAGCCCTTTAAACTGTATATTAGATTAAAATTAAATTTAAAAAAATAGGGCCTCCTAGGTGGCTCAGTGGGTTAAGTGACAGACTCTGGATTCCAGCTCAGGTCCTGATCTCATGGTTTGTGAGTTTGAGCCCCACATCTGGCCATGTGCTGACAGTGTGGAGCCTGCTTGGGATTCTTTCTCTCTCCCTCTCTCTCTCTGCCCTTCCCCTGCTCATTCTCTCTCTTTCTCAAAAATAAATAAGCTTTAAAAAATGAAAATAAGTAAATAAATAAAATATATGTTAGATCATGTTACTGCTATCCTCAAAATAAGAATAATTGTTCACCAAGAATTGTTCTAAGTGCTTTTCATATGGCATTCCTTCATTTTAAATATGCACTTTTTTTTAATCTTTCCACATTTTAACATTATTTAGTTTGGGATGTATCTCACTATTGTTGGCTAAGCAGCAGTCATAATTCACTGTCATTGGTGATGTGTGCACATCAAAAGTTACCAAAGGTTTCGGTGTCATGGAAGAAAATCTCAGGGGCAATAGTAGAGCATTCTTAGAAATTGCATTACCAAAGCTCTTACTGGAAGCAACAATGATATTAGATAGAAAAACACAAACATAGACAACACTGAATGAAAGCTTAAAAGTTACCAAATTTGGAAGCATTTTAATCAATTCATGTAAAGTTTAGTTGAGACACTGTGAGTGCTATCCTATGATTGTGGAAAAACCATAAATAGACCACTCATCACTAAGGCTGACACTCCACCTTAAATCGCTTCAATACATGTTTACATCTAGTTGATCTGTTCTTTCCTCTGTCATCATCAGAGCAAAACACAAACATCCTTAGAGAAAGATAATATTATTCACAGTCTTTCCAATTCTTCGCACACAACTCCAGAATACAATAAAAATCACCGGGCATGATAGAAAGGAGAAATAAATGAAAGAAAACCTTCAGGTGATACAAATATTGGAGTTATCAAACATGGAGATTAAAATCATGTGACAGACATGTTCAAGAAAACAGAATACAAGATAGGTACCATCACTTGAGAAACGAATCGAATACAAATTGTAGCATTGAAAAAAGCTATTAAAAATTCAGAGCTTAATAGTTGAGAATGCAGAATGAACACAAAAGAAGAAAGAAATATAGAACGGCACAGTAGGTTAGTACAAAGTATTAGATCAGTCCCCTGGTTTTCTGGCAGATGATGCTAGGCCCAGAGAGGTCAAGTTATTGCATCAAAATTCCCTCACTGTCTGGTGCCTGAGCTGAGCCTGGAGTAGAGTTCCATGACTCTACCCCCAGTGCCCAGCCTGTGATGCCTCACGCTTAACAACATTTTCCTCCCATAAAGTCTGATCTCTCCAGAATGGCATTCCCTCTACAGAGACCCCAGAGAAGCTGGAGCTGGAGCTCACCTGCAACCTCCCAACTCTCAAGAGAAGGCAATTGAACCTGGAATTGTAAGTGAAGTGTTATGTCTAAAACGTAGCTGTGAAAGGCTAAATGGTTCTCACCACTTGGTTCTCAAGAGTGAACTGCCTCCCCCCCAGCCCCCCCGACCAATGTCTGGAGATGCTTTGGCCACAACCAGGGGAATGCTACTGCCATCTACATAAAGGCCAGAAGCGTTGATATACATTCTGTAATGTACAGAAGAATAGTCCCCCACAGAACACAAATGGCCTTGTCCAAAATCTTTGTAACGCCAA